>OY751316.1:31016522-31136693 GCA_963564615.1 Rhorus exstirpatorius | reverse complement strand
AAAAAAACCAAATCAATGTATCCTTTTTGTTTGTTTTTTTTTTTTTTTTTTTTTCGAAAATTCCTGGTCCAATGTCCACCCTCAAAGCGGCCAATAACTGAGCTCGCGAAATCGCGAACTTTTCGTCGAAAGTTCAGTGGCGTGAGGGGTTGGAGGGGTAGGGTGAAGGGGAGGCTCGAAAAGGTTACAGTGGGGGGGGGGGGGGGGTTGACGATGAGAAGTTGGTGTATGGAGAAGAGACAGGAGGGGTTTGTGCCCTCTCCACGAAAAGTTTCGTGCACATAGATCGAGGGTGCAGCCGCCTGGTCGAGCCGGCTACCCCGTCAGTTTAGTTACCGCACCACATAAAGGCATTGCGTTACGTAGACACCGTTATCCGCAATATTATTATACCTTTACTTGTATTATTCATTGAATTAATACTTTTATACATATATATATATATATATATATAACAACACATATATATATATAAACATTTATATGCATATGTATTATGTATATATGCGTGCGTGGATATATATATATATATATATCGATCTATTTAATTGAATTCGTTCGTTGATTAATTGTCCCGTTCATTATAATACGTTTTTTGTTTTGTTTTCTTCTTTAAACAATTGATAAGTCAACCGAGTTTTTCAATCATAATATTCCGTTACGTTCGTCGCCTCGTTTCAAGTTACTCCGTTTCTTTTTTTTTTCTTCAAATTTAACAAACAAACAAAAAAATAATATCTCTTTCCTCCGACCCTTCCTCCCTTCCGAACCTGAGCCCCATTTTCCCCGCAAAAGTATCTCCATTGCTCACCAACGATTTTGAAATTCCTCTCTCTCTCTCTCTCTCTCTCTCTCTCGTTTCCGTGTCCTATCAACGAAATCTCGTGAATCCCTTTACGGAAAAAAAAAAACGAAGAAGCCACGTTTTTTCTTTCTTCTCATTTCCCTTCCTTCGGCCCTCTCTCTCTCTCTCTCTCACTCCCTCTCGACGATCCGCACCCAAATTCCCCACCGCCGATCGGACTTTCGTAAGATCCTCGTGAAAATCGGGCAGCGAGAAAGAAAAAAGTAAAAAAAAAAAATTCAAAATCTCACGCGCACACATACACACTCACACACAATCGCGAAAGTAAAACTGCGATTAAACGAATAAGGAGAGAGAGAAAAAAAAAAAGTAAATTTTTATTCGAGATTTTCCTCGAGGGGAAACCTGTTGTATCGGGGGTGCTTTCTCTGCATATCGCTCTCTCTCTCTCTCTCTCTCTCTCTCTCTTCCTGTCTTGAATTTGCTCCTCAACTGGAAGATTCGCGTGAAGTTTTGAAAAAGAAAAAAAAAAATCCCCCACCGGTAATCACATCGATAAGAGCGTGGTGAAGAAATTGCAAGTTTTCGTTTTTTTTTTTTTTTCTTATCGAAAGTTGCGTTTGAGAGAAAAAAACAAAATTTTAAAAAAGATTCTGCGATCGTCGGGGATTGCCATACACACGTTGAAACGAAATTCGAGTAAGTTGCAAAGAGAAATTTTATCAATTGTCGCGTGACACGCGTAAAAGAAACGAAAAAAAAAAAAAAAAAAAAATTATTAAAAATCATAACTTCGCGTTCCGCCGCCTAGTTCAGCATCCTGCTCCACTCAACCACTGATTTTCATCGTTAATCGGTATGTTCATTTTGTTTTTTCTTTACTTTATGTTCTGTGCTTATTATATTTATCTGATATATTTGAATTATTAATTATGCCTATATTATTATATATTATATTGATTATTTGATGTTGCTACGACGTCAAAAGAAAGGGGGAAAAAAATCGATGTAGAAAGGGGGAAAAAATTAAAAAAAAAAACAACAACAGCAACGACAAAAACAAAAAAAAAAGTTACGATGGTGCTCGGTTGCGCGTTAAAATTACGATATGCCATGAGGGGACGTGTGTGCTGCAATCTCCTATCAATCATCCATCTTCCCCGCATCTTTTTATATACATATACACACACACATATATATATATATATATATATATATATGTATATATATCGCCGGCATGTTTCTTCACACTTGGTTAAATTTTACACTACCGTCCAGGTGTTCGTATAAATTAATTACGTGAAATTTAAAAGTTCCTCGCAATATGTTAATCAGAACAACGTCACGATAAAACTTTGCATTTTAAAATTCCATTTCTTTGACAATCAAATAATTTAATCAATTTATCATCCAGGAGAAAATACATCTATATTTATATGTATCAGGGTGGTCGTTAATTTTTAACATACACTTGCCGCCTCTTTAATCGATGGATAATTATGAGAAAACAATGTATAAATTATTTCAGATTTTTAGCTTGATTGGAAAAGGTGCCGAGATCGATTTAAAATTGGGAAAAAAAAAGGTTTTTACCGGAGAAATAAATCCGTCAATTTTCAATTTAAAAACTTTTGAATCAATTTGATCGGGTTAGAAAAAAAGTAGTTCTCTTTCAAAAAATTCTATAAGACTTTTTCTGGAAAATTGTTTTCTCAATTTTCGAGTAAAGAGAAATTAAAACTTTTTTTTTTTCTGACCAAATCAAATTGAGATTCAAGAATAGTTTTCTTTTTTTTTTTTTTACTCGAAAGTTGAGAAATTTTTGTTATCCGGTACAACTTTTGTTTTCCACTTTTAAATCGATTTAGGCACCCTTTCTAATCAAGCTAAAAATCTGAAATAATTCAGACATTGTTTTGGCAAGTATATATTAAAAATTAACGACCACCCTAATATTTGCGAAGATAGATTTTTTATATTTTCATATTTGCGATGAAAATATTGTTAATTTATATTGAAAATATTTCTGCAGCGAATTTATATATTTACGGCATAAATTTCGTTCGATCAGACGACAATTGAAACAGTAAAGTCTATGAAATTTTTCCACTCAATCAACAATATCGAACAACGAGGACTCAATTATTATTTGATGAATCAAATCGAAACGATATCGTTCGATTGATCCGACGAACAAAAAAAATTTATGCTAAAACAGATAATTTTTTGTTGCTGCAGAACCTTAATGTAAATTAAATATTTTTTTGTCGCATGTATATCATTCAAATGGGAGTGGATCATTCGGTGAAAATTTATGGTACAATCGTAACGAATTTGAATTCTTCAATGTCATTTATTCAATTTTAAATTATTCCTTCGGCGTGTTTTATTATCGAAGGAATTTCGGGAATTACAAAAATAAATACAATAGTAAAGATTGGAAGAAAAGGAGAAAAAAAAATAGCCACCTATACCTTGTATAGGGACAATAGGGCATTAGAACCGGCAGAGTCAGCATTTGTTGCTCGGGTGTGGCTTCGTGAACACGTCGTTTGCGATTTATATATATGTATATATGAAAAGTTTTGACACAAAAGCCCCGGAGTATCGCGACAGGATAAACACTTTTTCTTCAATATTAACAAGAGTTCCCCTCTTTCGTATTATATATATTTATATATATATATATATTTATGTATATATACTTGAATATATATTGTAGATGGTATGTACGAGTTTATTGCAATTGTAACGCTTCAAAATTAAAAACCACGTTGCCGGAAGTACATGGGATCGAGGGGGTTCTTGCACCGAGTTCCCCGAAACCGGAAGTAGAAGAGTGTGTAGGTAGGAATTGCGCGAGTCTCGGGGTATAGTGCCACCCTTGCGAATAAAGAATGGAAAAAAAAATGGGCTCTCGAGTGGAGCGTTCCAGAAAAGTTTCGATCCTCCCTCTTTTTTTTTTTTAAGACAGAAAAATAACGAAAAATTTCACGTACTTTGAGCTCACTCCGGGCGCTTTTTTGCCAAAAAAAAAATCCAATATTTTTCGTTTTATCCGCATTCTTCCTCTTACATATCCACGAAATTAGCGATGCACGATGTACGAGGGGACGTTATCCCCTCGTGGAGCACACGAAAGCACCGTGCCAAAATGAAAGCTTCAGTAAGTTGGAAAAAAAAAAATTAAAAAATAAAAAATTCAACGATGACATAATTGTAATAATGATAATGCTGCGATTGTTCTGTCGAAGAGAGACGATTTACTGCCATTGCACAAGCAAAGGATCTCTCCATTGAAGGTTTATCATTTATTTTTAATACTCATTTTGATTTTACGATAATAATATTCATAATTTAAAAGAAATATTTACACATTTTTGGGTTTTTAAATTTTATTTAAACTCAAACGAATCCATAAATCCATAAAATTGAATCGAACAAATTTCGACGACGATCAACAACATGAAAGGGCATATGCAAAAAAGTTCTACAAGGGATGCGAAAAGTGCAAATTAGTTTTCGGTAAGACGGACACGTGGACGTGTTGCAATGGAAAAAATCATTAAGAATATTCACACGACGAAACAATAATAATCGTGAAAGATTTTACAAAATAATTTATACAAAAATTTTCATCATAATTATTCGCGATTATTTCCTATGAAAATGATCTTTGATGCCTTATCGTTTCATTCGTGTACTTCATCCAGTATACACGTATTCTTCTTTTCTTCCTTCCCCGGATCATTAATTAACATTATTTCCCATGATAATTATTACATCCTTCGAAAATTCTTAACATTCGTCACATATATAATGTTTTACCCTTAACCTCGGTCGCTACGACGGAGAAAATTAATTAAATAACCAATGAAAATAACCTTTTGTACAATCAATGTCAGTCTCGAACGAAACGAATCTCCTCATAAATTCATGACTGATCCCCTTACCCCCCCCCCCCCCCCCCCCCCAGTTCTTCAGCTATAAACATTGACCTTTTATTCGTACGATTCATCATATAATTTACATTTAAAAAGTTACCATTGAATAACTCGTACAGTACAATCATAATAATTATTAATCACAATACCCTGTACAGTAGTACAGGTTAACTTTTTTTTTCCATCCTAATTAGCCTTGCGTCGTAATGAAAGTATAAAACTGAGGAAAATAACTATGTATGCGTGTATGCGGTGTTAGGTTTTTGGGGCTGTCGTAGCTGTTGGGAGCGGCGGCATGAAACCGCTTTCGGAGCTTGCTCCTCGTCGACGTTGGGTATTGATCGCTTTTTAGGTCCATGTGTCGCTCGCGTGCGCGCGCCTATCCTGCTTTTCTGCTACGTATATATATATATATATATATATTTATGTCTATATATGTGGGGTTGAACCTGCGGCGAGGGCGAGACGCGCAAGGCAAAAGAAAAAAAAGACATATATATATGTATGTATAGTATAATGAGAGCCGGAGGGGTTAGGTTATAGAACGCGAAAGCGCTCCGATACGCGCTACGAGCTTGGGGTTCATATACCCCGAGGGTGTAAAGGCTAACGCCAACGCCACCATCGTCGCCAGGATGCAGGAAGCTTTCTGCCAGGGCCTGTGAAGTCATAGTTCCCACAATCACCACCAGGCGGCACGTCCGCATCGTCAGACCACTACCCGGACGAATCAATGAAACCATCCCCCGTCCCATGCAGCACGCTCTCTTCAACCTCCAAAACCCTCTTTCTGCACTTTTCTTTTCTCCATCTTTTCTCCTATTCGTTTTCTTCATTCTCTCGCTCGATCATCCGACAGCATCAGGAAAACCCGATTCATAGATACGTTACACACGCATTTTTCGCATCCTCGGGTTCCGCTATCGTAGCTGATGGGGATTTTGGGATATCGGACACCGATCCATCGTTCTTTGATTCATTTCGTATGAAAAAAAAAAAAAATTCTCCATATTGATAGTCCTGGCGATGCCAATTATGACTTTTTCTCGATTTGTATAATCGGGTGGCAGTAGATACATTTTTTTTCCTACTCTGTATTGGGTTTTGGTTGGGTTGTCCTCGGATTACGAAGATCCGGAATAGTTTGAAGTGACGAATTAGGATTCATGGATAATGATGAAAGAAAAAGGGTGTGCAAATTAGAAATTTATACATTTTGCTCCCTCGCGTCGTTATCTTGCTCGCAAAGGTCCCTCTGTGAGCAAGTGGCTTTTGCAGCTTTTGCTTCCTCGTCGTGCAAAAGCTTTGCGAGGGAGATAAAATAATGAGGAAGCAATGTGGAAATTTCTGAATTGCACTTTTTTTTTTTCTGCATTCGATTCTGATAATGTTTTGGAAATTTCAAAATTTTCTACCGTTTAAATCCCTCGATCGGTTCTTGCCAAATTCAATACCAACAGTTATTATAACAAAAAGTCTATTTTTTGTAAAAAAAAAATAAACAACTTTTAGCTCATTAGCCAAAAATTTGCAGAAATTAGAGCTGTCAGAAAGATTTTTTTTGTTTTTTATTCAAAATGAAGAAAAATTTGAACCCCTTGAGCGATTTTTTCCACTCTCAGTGCCACGCATCCTTGTCCCATGACCTATTCATGCAGAAACTTTTGGTTCGATAGCCAAAAATTTGCGGAAGTTGAAGCTATCGGAGATTTTTTTTTTTTTGAAAAATTCAACATTTTTTTTTCGAAATCTAAACCTCTCAAGCTATTCTTGCTTTATTCAATACCAACCATGCTTGTGACCAAGTCCTTATATTTGTGTAAAATAATATTACCTCGATGGCTGCAAAGTTACGAAAGTCAGAACACGCCCACGGACGATTTTTGGAAAAAGTCAAAATCCCGTGAAATCGAACGCTCCGAAGAATTGAAACGAGAATTGCAGTGAACAATGGCGGATGCATGGTCTACCTGTGTACCGAATTTCAGCTTCATTGGTCAAGTAGTTTTCCATATAGAAGGATTTGAATTTTTTCACACCCGCGCACACGTCCGAACATTTTTTTCTAAACATACTGCCTCGATATCTTGGTACATTTTTAACATGCCAGCATGAAAATCTCGAATTATTCGTTTTTTGATTATAACAAAGCTTCCTCGGTTGAATGTTTCTTGAGTCTTGAAAATGTCACAGGGTAGGAAAGAAGTTCAGTTTTTTTTTTGTCGCACAAAGTGAGTAGGGTGACTGAACCAGTGAATGAACACCTACCAGTGAATGAACAGGCTTAGTATTTTAATTAAACGGCAGAGATATGATTATATTATTATGAAGAATTTTGTATTCATAATGAAGTGAAAATTCTGAGAAAACATCTAGTAGTGATATTATTTGACGCTGTGAAAGATTTGCGATGCTATGGATTTTTTTTCGTACTTGGGGCGCATATTCATAAGAGACAGCCATGTTGTTATAACCATCTGACTGTGCATCGAATACCGAAATATTCCATATCACCTGGATAAATCTTTTTAAAAGATGTGCAATAATTTTTTCAACGTTATACATTGCTGAGCTTCAATTATATTAATGAATTTTTGGTCAAAAACCCAATATTGTTTGCGATATATGGCTGTTTATTCACTGGTCCAGCTTTTTAACCTATTTCCAGTGATTGAACGAGCGTTGAAAACGCTTTTCATAACCTCAAAACGCACGAGTATGCGTACGCATCTCTGGTTCCATTGTACGTTCATTCACTGGAAAGATAAGAGTTCATTCATTGGAATTTTTGTTCATTCACTGGGAAATTGGTAATTTCGTTCATTATAATTTTTTTTTACAAAATCCTTGCGAACAGGGCACTTCGAATATTTTTTTTTAATATTCTGTGAACATTGTTCTATAAGATCTAATTAGCTCATAAAGAAATTCGTAATAAGTTAAATTATACGGCTTTATCGAAATAGAAAAAAGGCTTATGCTTTCATTCACTGGTTCAGTCACCCTAGCGATGTGTTGAACGACTTGCCGTGTAGAAATTTGACCAGTTTGCCGGGCTTCTGGCCAGAGCCAGTGACGGATTTACTGATTAGAACGAACTTGGCGTTGCCGGATCTGGTACTGGCCAGAATTCTTTTGGATTTACTAGTCTGGGAAAACTCGGCAAACTCTCGACTTGGTACTGGCCAGAATTCTCTCGGATTTCGTGGCCAGGGCAAACTCGGCAAATCCCGACTTGGTACTGTGGCCAAAATTCTTTTGGATTTACTAGTCCGAGAAAACTCGGCAAATCTCGATAAGAAATTTCCGAGTGCCGACATGACCAATTAGTTCGAGGATCGAACTTCATGAATTTTTCTGATGTTTGCGATAAAACATCGTGGAATAAATTTTGAAATTTATAGAGACCTTGCGGTATCTCGGCATTGGTAGCGTTGAAAAATTGATAGGACGTTGTCAAATTTTTTTTTTTTTTCCAAGTTATGACGTATGGCAACGATGCTGAAATGAGGAACAACCGTCTGGCAAAGTGTTCAGGGGCGATGTTAGCAATATATATATAATATGTATATGAAATATGTGTATCCGCCGTGGGCGGATCGTGGCAAATGGCATATGATGCTTTTGCCTAGAATTCCGCCGGCACACTTTTATGTTTAGTCTTTTATTCGGCTTACGTTATAGTACATTCAGCGCAGCTATAGTTCGAACTCCCGCGTTATTACGCTCGTCCGGAAACCTTTGGAACCGGCATCCGAGCCAAAAGTTCGTTGGTATATATATATATAGGCTGGAATTAACTATGGAAATGGCTGATGCAATATCGCGACTACGATTAATGGCTTTGAGCTATATGTGTACATAAACGATGGGTCAATGCTTCTCGCCCCATTGTAATTGAGAAACGACTCAATCGATCGAGCCCCAGCAGTGCCTTCCTTCCACTTTGTCTCCAGCATCAACATCATAATCTCTCTCTCTCTCTCTCTCTCTCTCTCTCTCTCTCTCTCTTCGTATGCTGTTTTAACATCAGCATCATTTTCCCCATCTATAGATGTATCCCATTATATCGTTCCGTCCATAAATAAAACGATGGGTAAAAATGACTTTAAAATTGGCTTCACATTAATAAAGTTCCACTGCCAATTGGATCGATCATTAAAGTTCGAAAAACTGCGGGTATATCAATTTGAAAAAAAAAAAAAAGATGTAATTGAAAATAAGGCTGGACTAAAAAATGTCTTCGCAATATGGGAAAAAATATAATCATCGATTTACAAACAAAAAAAAAAAGCGTGCAAATTGGAAACTTGCACATTGCTTCCTCATTACAAAGTTATCTCTATGAGGAGATGATTTTCGTAATTTTTTCTTCCTCATAGAGGAATCCTTGTAACGAGGAAGCAATATGCAAATTCAATGTGTCCTTGCAAAATTTAATGTCCTGTCTTCTAGCGTACTTATGTATTGAGTTGGCAGGAAAGTTATAATGAGTGACTATTCAAGTTACAAACTGGCTCGTAGTGTCTCGTTACTTTCTTGCCAACTCAATAAAAAAAATTTCGCTCGATAATCTCAAATTTACGAAAGTTTCGAGCAATCACAGATATTTTTCGAAAACTTCGAAATTTCATGAAATTCCAAACCCCTCGAGGGATTCTTGTCAATTTAAAAATAAAATATCATTGTCCCATTGTGTATTTAATACAAGAAGTTTTGGCTAAATAACCTCAGATTTACGAAAGTTGGAGCGAGCACAGACATTTTCCGAAAGTTTCAAAATTTTATGAAACCTCAACCTCTTGAGCGATTCCTGCGAAATTCAATACCAAAAATACTCGTCTGCTAGCTTATTCGTATAAAAAAAAGTTTAGGCAAATAACCTTAAATTTGCCAAAGTCAAAGTGATCGCAGAAATTAAAAAAAAAAAAAAATCACAAATCATCTACAATTAGTCACCCGTTGAAATTTTTTTTTTTTTAATTTCATCAAATACAAGGGATTTCATGTTTTACCAAAGTGCAAAGTTTCAGGGCTATAGCTCAAAAGCCGTTCAAGAAATATTGAAATTTCAATTCTTCAAAGGCCTGTCCTGTGCATGCACAGACACACACATGCATCCAGACAATTTTTCTAAATGTATTTTTTTTTTTAATGTTGTGGCACATTCTGAACACAGTGACATCATTTTGTCCACGAAAGCAAAGCTTCCTCCATGAGGAACCAATGTATAACGAATTTTACGTATAACGAGGTGTGAAAAATTCAATATCGATGAGGCACTTGTAAATATTGTTCTACAGGCCTGAGATTTTGCATAAATCGTTTGAATAGTAAAAAAGAAACGATTGACACGATGAACGTCAAAATATCTTAATCATATTTCTATCGCAACTCACTTTTCGACGCTCGCCTTTCTTCTCTTTCTTCGTATATATAATTGAGGACTCCCGCGCGATAGAACCCCGTATATTTATAGTGTTTATACACCGGTACGTATTTATAATTTCGTTCCTCTCGCGGTTATACCGCTGGCCCGAGAGAATTGGCCGTGAGGACCGGCAAAAGGGAGCTTTATCAATCCAAATGAAGAAGAGATCGAGATATATGTACATATATGCCCCCCTCCCCCCCCCCCCCTCCTCCATCTTCGCGAGAAATGCTAATCTTAACGCGATCGTGATGCACGAAACTCTACTGCTTAATTACGAGAAAACATTTTTTTTTTTCTAAAATTCCAAAAACGTGCTGAATTTTTTTTTTCTTCGTTGCAATTGATTTTTTGTTCTCTCTACATAATCGTTAGTTATAACGACGAGCATATCATTCGTACGAAATAATTTATTGGCTGTTGGGTTTGGTTTATTGGCTCTACCGCCAAATCTTACTCGGCTCGTTTCGTCAGAGTCACATAATTTTGGGTTGTCATCGTTTCGAATGGCTATTAAAGTTCTCTCTGTCTCTCTCTCTCTCTCGTTGAGTTGTGCCCAGATAAAATCGTGGCGTATTGTCAGTAATGGATTCTCGTATATTGGCATAAGGTCAGGACTGTAAACAGCATGTAAATGCTTTGTCAGCTAAATTCGTTTTATTTCTCTACGTTTACAATTCCGTACTTCCTGATGCTCACTAAGATGGTAAAAGAGAAATCAAAAACAGACACAACTAAATAGAGAAAGAGAGGAGAGAGTGAGAGAAAAATGCTGTAGAAGACAATAACAACCGATGCCTTGAAATAAAGAAAATAAAAAAAAAAGATAGCTCGAATTCATCACGACTCATAGAGTTTACAATTTTCGAAGTACGACACACGCACACACACAATCTTGTTTGTGTGAAAGTTATTTTTTAAATTTTTATCAAATTTTAATTGAATAGCTGGAAAAAAGAAAATGATGAAAAACAAAGCTTCCTCTACGAGGAAGCAAGAAAATACGATTTGGCAAAAGAGCTGGTGAAAGAAAGAGTGAGGGATAAGAAAGAAATGCCGTGAGAGCAGTGCATGAGACGATCGATAAGACTGCTGTCGAGAGTAGAGAGAGAAAAAAAAGAGTCAACAGTGGTGCCTATACGTATGACCTTTCTCGAGGATAGCCGGTTATTTCCACGACGCTCTTTCTGCCTCTATTTTATCCAACATAATATATATATACATACGATTGTACGCCATAATTTCGTCTATTTATTTCTGGTGAATTCTATTATCGTACATTCGGTAGTGCCTGAACGTTTACAAAACGTGGGAACGCGAGTGCAGTGCGATATGCGATTCTCAGGAAAAAAAATAAAAATAAAAATATATAGGTCGTGGCCGTAAACATATGTTCGACAAATGACGTTAAAAAAAAAGCCAAAGCGAGAACACACCAGGCTGTCGTACAAATACTCTAGATACTATATACGACGGTTACACCGGATATAATAGTAACCGCAGAATTGTGACGGGAAAAAAAAACACGTTCATTCGTATTCGAGCATTTGAATTTTCGCGCCAAAAGACACCCATAATCTTTTCCTTTTACTTCAAATGAGAAATACAGATATGGCGACAGGACGTTCCTCTATAGAAAGCTTAGAAAATCAGTTTTTTCCCCGTTTAAAAAATTGTGAATTGTCCTGCGAAACTTTGCGCTCGCCAATATTCTCTTCTCATCTTTAATATTCCTTGAAAATCACTCTGTTTTAGAATTAACCTACGCACGGATAATTATGCCGAATGATCCGATTGGTCATAACACATGAGTTAGCCAATCTCGTAACATCGAAAACACGTAACATGTGTCCCACAGCATCCGATTAATCGTGTTAAAAAAAATTCTCATTTTCCCCGCAAAAATCGCGAAATCCCCTGCAATTATAATTTTTCGTTTCGTTCGATTTTGCCAAAACTGTGTGCGTTTCGAAGGGTCAAGGCCCTAATTGGCGTCGTTTCTTATACACGCATTGTGGTCGAGGCACTTGCCAGGGCCGTGAGAGGCCAAAAAAACCCCCGATCATCAGTCGTCCCAGCTGATAAAATTCATTCTGACGGGCATGAAAAAAGGATGCGTTTGGCGCACGATCTTTCCAGCGGATTATCAACCTTTTTTTTTCTATTCGATCACTCATCGTGATAAAGTGCTATATATACTGACGTTACAACATCGAACGTAAGGAAGAAATTCCGGTAAAATATTACATCGGCATAAATAGCGCGTTATCCGAATCGACGTTTCGTTAAAAGCTCGAAAATCCCTAGAAATAATCTATCGCGATATTCACGAACGTACCCCGAAGAATATTTCCTCGTTTCGTCGGCTCGCCGCGCGCTGTCGCGTCGATCGTTCGAGCTCGATGCTGGCACGAGTAACGGCGAAAATTCACGAAGTTTTCGTATATACGCCGGTACACAGTGGTGTAACACCATCTTGCGGGGCCCCTCACCATCCTTTTGTTCGTGCGTGGGTCTCTCTTCAATCGCTCGGCGTTCAGTCTCTAGGCAGCCTCCGCCTGTAACGTTGTTTCTTTGTTTTTTTTTTCCTAGTATAGTTAACCGCCTTTATTTCGACTCTTCTGTCAACGCGAGTTTTCATACGGGTTTTAACGTGAATCTCGCTTGCGCGCGCGTGTGTGTGTGTGTTGTGTGATTTGTATTTTTTTTACGCATACGACACGACACGTCTATACAGACATTTATATCTATCTATATATATATATATATACATGTTCGTATACGTATATATATACGCATATATATACGTCCGAGGCTCGCGCGTGTGGTTGTTAAATAAAAAAGAACGAAGAATTTAGCGGCGTCTCGGACGAGTGGCGGGCGGGGGAGGAAGGTGTTTGTTATATACCGCGAGTGCTTCATCTCAACGAGGCATGGATCCCGCCGTTCGCTGACTGAAAAACCGGAAAGAGAGAGAGAGCTATCGCGAAGAAAAAAAAAAGCAAAAAAAAAATCTCCAACGAAAGACGAAGGAGAAGAAAGAAAAAAAAGGAACGATCGTTGAATTTTGTTCGTTCGAACTGGTCGAAAGTTTATCCCTTTTTTCTTTCTTTCATTTTTCCTAGACTCGGATGATAATCAGCCAAGAATATAAATGCTACTGATTCGTCGTGACCGAGATTGATCAATTTTTATTATTGATTTTTGTTTTCAATCGTTTCGGGCGAGGCGGTGTCCTCGTGATCGTAAATTATAACGCTCTACCGTTCTTCGATACATCGGTTTATATACTGACGTTTCCCCCTCCCCCCACGTTTTTCTTTCCTTCGTTCTTTCTTTCAACGAAACGAAATTGTAATCGCGAAATAAAATTTTCGCCGGCCGTTTTCGCGATATTACGAGAGGTAAGGGACTAGGACAAAAATAGATGTATGTGTGATTTCATATTTTGTTTTTATGCGTGCATGTGCGATGTGCGTACAAATATACGTAAACAGTAAGGCGAAACGCTTTCGTCGAGGAGAGCGGGGTCATTCTCTTTGCTTCGGCGTCTCTGACTATTTTTTTTCTTTTCATTTCTTTTTTTTTTTTTTTTTTTACCACGTGCTTTACAGTCGTCCACTGCCATGCGAAAATGCCGGCATGGCGTTCGAAGTAAATGTGTATCTACATATATATATATATATATATATATATATATATATATATATATGCATGATAAATATATCTCGGCTAAAGCTTAGGCGATGCTTCTCTCACTCTCCGTCTTTCTCCACACTCGAGCGCGGTTTTCAAACGCCGAGAGTTACAAAATACTCATGAAACATATCGTTCTATATTTCGCGGTTGATTATCTCTCACGATCTTTCAAAACAAACGGGGACAATCGTTGTTGAATAAAATTGTGACAAAAAAAGATATCCAATAATCAGATACAGAATGATGAATTGTTCAATTTTTTTTTTTCTGTTCGTAAAAAAGTAATATTCAGATTCATATTTACTAAAAAAAAAAGCACACAGTTTTGTCACGTTTTCTCAAAACACACGAATTTATTTTCGAATATCCAAGCCACGATGCGTTTGAGACAAAATATAATGAGTCGGCGTAAAATGTGTCGTATTATATTTTTAATTTGTAAAAAAAAAAAATCTTTTATCGGAGTTTCTCGTTGTTTTGCACGCTGGCGTGGGTGTTTGCCGGCGAGAAATAAAGAGCAAGAGGGGAGGAAAGTTACTGAACAGCGGTGTCTATAGTACGTCATAGTAGTACGCGAATGCGTCTATCGAGGGGGTAAAGGGACTAACACGCGTCATACGAAGCTTCCTTTGGAAATGAGTTTTTGCGGGGCGAAGAGAATGAGAATTATATATATATATATATATATATATACCATGTATGTATATGAAGAGAGTGAGGGAGAAAATTTGGAGGGTTCCCGCAGTGGTGTTGGCGAGCTGCTGCTGCCGTCTCGCTGTCCCAGCAGGCGAAACCGAGGGGCGCGCGCGTATTGATCGCTCTCGTGGCCACGCGATTTTCATGATCCCCGTCGCCATGACCACCTGGCCAACGTCGAAGATCCTATCTAACTTTCTCTCTCTCTCTCTCTCTCTCTCTCTCCCTCCCCACATATATATATATATATATTTTTCTCCATGCAACGTAATAATTCCAAGTCACTTGCCTACATCAGCTGTTTCATGCATATATGTATAAATTCATAATTTTCGTATTTAATCAAGGATACATAGGAGAAATATATTTTTTTCAATTTTTTAAACTTATTCTACAGTTATGCGCGCTGGTACTTAATATCACCCGCGTAAAATGTATCATAAATTCTTTCAATGAGTCTCGAGTATATAATTTCGCATAATATAATTTTTTTTTTTTAAATTCATTTATTTATTTATTTTTTTCTAACAAAGATTGCTCGATTATCTTCGCGAACATTGTTCTGAGGTATGTTTACAACTACCACTTGTTTTATCTAGTTGAGGGCGCGGGTGGCGAGTTTCGATCGATAAGAGAGCTCGACGAAGATGCGGGACTTCGATAGCAGCTGTACAGTTGAAAATACTATTTATATATACATATATATATATGTTTATATATATATTTATTTTTTTTTATTCTCTCCCGCTGCGCAAACTTTAGCTCGTTATCTTTCTCTCGAGGTGTCTGAACGCCATGAAAATAATAATAACAATAATAATATATTTTTTAAAAAACGCGTTATAAATGCAGTAGGAAAGCTTGGGTTGACTTTTTTTGGGTTCGGGGACCACCGTGCTCATTCACCATCATATCAACATGTCTCAAAACACATACTCGCGCATATATATATATATATATATATATATAAATATCGAATAAACGTACATATGTAGAGGGACGCCGATTCGAGGGATGCAGAGGTGTCCATGGGGACAGCTGATACCGACGTATGTCGATTCTACATGTGTTTATATATATATATATATAGGAGGGAGTAAAAGACGTCAGTAGCAAGAGAGTTTTCATATGTTACGGGGGACTCTGTAGAAACGAAATTTAAATTAATATATATACACACACACACACACGCACATGCATCTGAGTGGGGTAAAATGAACCATTTGCCAAATGTGACAAACACTCGATATATAAATTTTATTTCTCGCATTGCATTAAGATCTTGTTATTATTTTTATTTTTACTCCTTAAATTTGACTCTATATTCCCCAATTACATAAAATATTTATAATCCTGTCGACTAAATTTCTCCCAGAAATTTTTTAAAATTGAAATGAAAAAAAAACTACAATCGCACGACGAACATTTTATTTTTTTTCGATCCAATTGAAAAATTCTTCGTCCTGTTTTTTTTCCAATGGATGTATTCTTCATTAAAATTTTTCACACAATTTTAATTGGCATCTAAACGGTGTCCCCTCTTTTTTTTTTTTTTTGCTAGTGGATCGTCAAATTTATCAGATAAATTCCCGGCAAGATAAAGTTTCTGACTTCGGTATGTGCAATATCGATGAAAAATAATTGAAAAAAAAAAAAATGCTTGGAAAAAATTTCCCGCTTCATGTGCGTGTGTAGTTAATCAAATTTTTATGAAATTTTGATATTTTTTCGCGATCGTTAACGATAAAATTCGTAAATTTATGAATATCGAGGTGGCACCTACCACACGAATAATCTACAGTACAATTGCAAGTCCGTTATTTAATTTTAGAAGAAAGATTAAATTTTTTTTTTCCGAAAATTACGAAGATTTAAGTTAAAAGCCTGCAAATTGGAAACTCGCTCGGATTGGTTCTCGATTTTTTTTTTCACATGAATTTCTTGCTCCAAAAAATTACATTTTTTTCGTAGTGGTCCATTTTGACCCAATCCCCCCCCTAAATAGCGATATATATTTTTTTTATACGTATGTACCGTCATATGTGACTCTAAATGGCTATACCGTGACCAAGTGAGACAGCTGTGTTTGTGTCTGTGTATGCGTGTGTGTGTGTGTGTGTTAAACCATTGGGGAAACCTCCATGGGCACGAGTCTCCACCCCAGACTTAATCCTCCCTCCAATTTTGGCTGCTGCCTTTTTTTTCTCTCTCTCTTTTTTCATCATCATCCACGAGACCCCACGACACACAAGTTTTGCATATATATATAATTTTTGTGAGGGAAATAACAGAGATAGCCCGACGAGAGAGAGAGAGAGAGAGAGAGAGAATGACAGGAAGTTTCGGCTGACAAGAGTGGAACAAGAGGGGTGTCCATGTAACCCCGCGAATATATAAATATATATCTATATATATAGGTGCCTTTTAAACTACCACCGCACGCTCTCACGTATCCGAGGTTCGTCGCCCCTTTAAACCGATCCCATCCTGGCTCGTCGATTCTCACCCCCTCTTTGAGCATGAGGGTTCATATGAATCCCTTTTCCAATTTCCCCCCGCCCCCCCTTTCTTTCTTTTTCTTCAGTGACTCTCAATCGAAGGTGTTGCCCTAGGTCCGTCACTTCTCGTCGAACGTTTTTTTTTTAGCTTGTTCTGCCTTATATTTTTTTCCTTCAAAGTTTTATCGTCATCTGAATCACACTTTGACAGTCGAAAAAAAAAAAATTTCAAATATTCATACGGTAATTTGATTAATCAGTCGTTTGTGGCAATTTTTTTTTTTCAATTTGAATTCGGAGTCAATTTTTACGATTTTTTCGAGAGGAGTTTGTTTAAAGTTGGGCCCTGTAGAAAAATTAATAATGAGATGAATAATATTTTGGCTTTTACATACCCGTCGATATTTTGGATGAAATTGTTGCTGCTATTTTCTATCTCGACATTCATAGAGAGGGAAAATTTATTCTCGAGGATTTTAAGAACAATTTTTTTTCGTTTATGGATGAAAATTGAGAATCACTGAAGGTATTGGTTTCGATGGAGGGAGATTTGCCTTTTCTATTACCAATAGAGACCCCCCACGCAGAGTATATATCGCAATCGTATGGGGTGGCTACGCGATTTTAGAGCCACTGAAATACGTAATAGTTCCATCGAGGATATTATGTATGTATAAGAAGAGTCGCGATAGGGACTCGAGACAAGTACATTCCCTCCTACACCGACATGCCGAGAGAAGCTCCAGACTCTTTTACGCCTCAAAACTTGCTTATACACACAGAAGTATATCGATTTATAGAAACTTATTTTCCTAATTATTAATGATATGTAATAAAAAAAAAAAAATTCAGTGCTCTACTCGAATGGAAAAAGAAAATTTGTCATGCACATGCAATATTACTTTTTAATTTTTCGTTCAAAGTTACTTTTTAGACATTTGTGAATTTTATGACTAAATCTAGACCACCTGGAATGCAAATTTTCGTCAAGATTTATTCGTCTCAATTCTTGATACATCGTGGGATTCTGAAAAAATAGCTGTGGAAAAAATAGCCCCGGAAAAAATAGCCGGTAAAAAATAGCCGACGGAAAAAATAGCCTTGGAAAAAATAGCGGGTGGAAAAAATAGCCTTGGAAAAAATAGCCGATGGAAAAAAAAGCCTTGGAATAAATAGCCTGGGAAAAAATAGCCCACGGAAAAAAAGCCCTCGGAAATAATAGCTCATAGATAAAATAACTGACCGAAATATAGTAGCCTGATCTGCATGCTTTATTAATTTCAGATGTGTGTGTGTGTGTGTGTGTGTGTGTGTGTGTGTGTGTGTGTGTGTGTGTGTGTGTGTGTGTGTGTGTGTGTGTGTGTGTGTGTGTGCGTGTGCGTGTGCGTTTGTGGGGGTGTGCATGTGTGGGTGTGCATGCGTGCGTATGTGTGCGTGTGTGGGTTTGTGTGTGCGTGTATGGGTGTGTGTGCGTGTATGGGTGTGTGTGCGTGTATGCGTGTGGGTGTGCGTGTGTGGGTGTGTTTGTTTGTGTGTGCGTGTTGGGTGTGTGTGTGGGTGTGTGTGTGTGCGTGTATGTGTATGTTTGGGGGGGTATCTGCCGGAGTCCAGGGGCGGAGCCCCGGTGGGGTCCAGGGGCGAAGCCCTGGCGGGGGGGTTCGGGGGGGCGGAGCCCCCCCGACTGTCAAAAACGTAGATTTTTATGTTTTAAGCTATTCATTTAAACTATCGATAGCCCACGGCGTGGCTATCGTTTCATGGGTTTCAAGGGCCAATGTTTCCATGGGCTATTTTTTCCATGGGCTTTTTTTCCATCAACTATTTTTTACGTCGGCTATTTTTTCCGAGGCTATTTTTTCTAAGGCTATTATTTCCGTCGGCTATTTTGTCCAACGCTATTTTTTCTGTCGGTTATTTTTTCCAAGGCTATTTTTTCCGTCGGCTATTTTTTACCGGCTATTTTTTCCGGGGCTATTTTTTCCACGGCTATTTTTTCCTAGATCCATACATCGTATATTCGTACTAAGTTTATGAAAATTTTACCGAGTTCATTTCACATATATAACACACGATCGAATATCGATCAGAGTTAATTTCGTTGTTCCAGCAATATGGTATTTGTGTCAGCCTGAAAGACTGCGCGTCCATTGTTAGAATGGCTTCTAATATTTATGATTGTACGATTCACGAATTTCTTGCAAATACCTACAAAACCACTCTTTCACGTTCGTGAAAAATCGACGTGACCCAAGAATAACATAGTGTAATATATTTTTCCCTCGGGTCAAATGCGAATTTATGAGGAAAATGGATTTATCTCAAACGAATTTATTCCATTTATCTTGTTCATAAAAAAAAAAATTTCTCACGAAAATACGTAATATTTTTTTTTATTACATGTTTTTTTTTATTTGTGCAGAGAAAAGTTCAGTTCAATTATATTCATGCAATTAAAAATAAAAATTGAAAAAAAGATTTGAAAATTCGTGACTCTGTGTCGATTTTTCTTATAAAGATTTATTTCATTTGAAAAGCTAACTCCAATATAAAGATCTTTTTGATGAAAAAAAAATTCTTCACGAAAATACGTAATATTTATTATTATAATATTCTTTTTATTTGAGCAGATAAAAATTCAATTGAATTGAATTCATTCAAGCAAAAATTAAATAATAAGTAATATAAAATTATAAATACAAATACAATCGAATCTTTACTCGCAACGTAAAAAAAAAAATAGGTCGACGAAATATTTCTGGCCGGGGGATCAATAAAAAGAGGCTAAGAAAGCAAAACTCAATGTAGATCTATCTATCATATGCTTCAACAAACGATCTCTCCATACCCATCCACCAATCTACTTATATGCAGAAAATCCATTAAAACGAGGACAGAATGGAAATAAATCCGAGTTTTATTTTAGCTTAAGGATGCTTCGCGTCATACATTTCCAACCAAAAGTTGATTTCGATCAGAATTTCATAACTTGGTGATGGAATAAAATTTTGAAAAGACATCAACCATATTGAAGATGTCAAAAAAATTTATTTTCAATAATGAATAACCATGCCAATTTTTGTGAATATTCACTCCTTTTTTTAAATACTTTTTTTTTTCTTAATTTTGAAAAATGGACAAAAAGTCGGGAATTTTGGATATTTTTTCGCAAAAAGATTCAACATTATGCTCAAAAAGTTTCCAAATAATTGAAAAAACAGATTGATAAATTATTATTACATTTTGAGTGTCTCAAATGGAGTAAAATTTCTGAGTTTTAGCGTGCATGAATAATTCAATGAATAAATAAACGAATAAAAAGAATTAATGTATAAAAATTCACACGAATAAAAAAAAAAGCTTATGCACAACTTTTATTTTATGATAAATTTTTTGGAGGGTGCAACCTTGAATTAATTATGAAATAAATATGAGAGATTCGATTATAAAATTCACACGTGTAGAAATTAAAAAAAAATTTTTTTTTTTAAATTTGTTTCGTTTAATTTAATTTTTTGCAGATTTCGTACGTAGTTAGTTGACGAGAATTGATTTACGAATTATTGAAATGATGGCGAATGGAATGGACACGGTTGTGCAACAGAATGGAGGCTCTACCCTCGGGCAGACCTCGCAGGAGGAATCAAAGACGAATCTCATCGTCAACTATCTGCCCCAGACGATGGCACAAGAGGAGATTCGGGCGCTTTTCTCGAGTATCGGGGAGGTCGAGAGTTGCAAGCTCATACGTGACAAAGTCACGGGTAAGTTTTGTCATTTTTTTTTTTCCAGTTTTTTTTTCAATTATTTCATTCCCACAGTTTTTCGTAAATTGGACCAACTCAAACGAAAAACTTCGCAAAATATCCGATTTGTCTATATTTGTTTTAAAAAAAAAATTTCTCCAACTTTTTCGTTCGTAAAGTTCGAAATTTTGAAAAATCAATTTCCGTGCTATCACTTTTTTCTTTAGGCATGAAAAGAAATGCAATAGGATAGAGAAATTTCCATTTTTCTTAATCTCACATTGTTTTTTTTTTTTTTTAATTAAAAATTCTTTATCATTTTACTAATTTTTTTTTTTCAAATTTGTTGCAAAATTTTTTGAAACTTTCAACGAATCTATTACTCGTGTTTTTTTCCTACGAAAATACGATTTTAGTTGAGGATTAATTTTGAAAATTTATTTTTTTGCCTGAAACGTAATAATAATTATAATAATAATTAATATTAATAATTTATATTTCGATCAGTTTGACTCAAAATTCAAAAAATTTCGATTCAAACTTTAGGCATTTTTCTTACGTTTATTATTATTATTATTACTGTAAATATTCTCATTATTATTATTGTTGCTGTTGTTGTTATCATTATATGTTTGATCTTCGTTTCCGGCTTAATTTGTAAATATTCGACAATCCGGGAATAAC
This sequence comes from Rhorus exstirpatorius, assembly GCA_963564615.1. Taxonomy (NCBI): domain Eukaryota; kingdom Metazoa; phylum Arthropoda; class Insecta; order Hymenoptera; family Ichneumonidae; genus Rhorus; species Rhorus exstirpatorius. Next base: position 31,115,193 of record OY751316.1, on the reverse strand, counting down.
TTTATATTATTCTATTTAAAAAAAAACAAAAGATAAAAATTAATTTTATGCAAAGCGTCACAAGAGCGACGATCATTAGCCATGAGCTTGAGCAACTCGTCGCGTGTCTCTCTCGAGAGAAAATCTCATTCGTGACCGTCTCGCTCGCGAGAAACATACACACACACACACACACACACACACACACACACACACACACACACACACACACACGAGTTAATAAAAGTCGCGAGATTCTATTTCGAGAGCTTTAGTTACGCGGGGGTGTAGTTTTTTTTTTCTTTAGGGGGGGGGGGGGGGTTGAAAGCTTTTCGCGTCTATAGTAGCATTATAGGCCTCTAAGACGCGTACATAAAACGTATCTCTCTCACTTTGTTATCGAGAAAACTTCACCGGAGCAACGTCAATCAAGTATCGAGTCCATTCGAAAAAATTGTTTTTACACATTTTCGAGATTTACACGACCGAACTGACGAGCTTGGATCAAGTAATGTCTACCGTATAACGGAGTAAAAATTACGTATATAAACAACGAAAAATTAACAGAAGAAATAATAAATTTTGGCCAAATCATTTCGATTGTTTACAAATTCCAGACGGTTCTTTTATAGACCAGAACAGTGATGGGCATATCTCGTTACTTCGGGGAGACGTATTTTTCGTTCATTTTTTTTTTTTTTAATAATTTTTAAAATAATAAAAATACAAAATATTTGTAACCTGAGCGGAGTAGCGAAAATTATTCGAGTAATTAATTATCGTTTTCATAAAAATTACTGGGTAATAATTTTAATTTAATAATATTTAATAACACTTACGTGAAATTGTTTTGTGGAAATATCAATAATGGATGCATAAAAAAAATTGTGAGAAAACTGCTTTTTTGAATATTTGTTTTTAAATGCAGTTTCCTCTATCAATTTGTTTTTTTTTTTCCAAGTCTAATTTGAATATTTGTATGACATAATTGTAAGAATTTCGAACAATCCATCCGTTTGGGGCATTCGATAATTTTTTTTCGATCGATCGAAAAAAAAAATCGCATGGCTGTTTAGAATATTGATTTTTAATAATAATAATGGCAAAAAGTCATTGATCAATTCGTCGAAAAACTTTATTCAACGAATCATCGAATTTTTTTTTTTTCTTTCACATAAATTGAATTTATCGATTTTTATTTTCGAATACTCTTGAATTTTTTTTTTAAAAAGCTCTCTTTTTCGAATTTCTTTTTCTTTTTAATTTTCGAAAAATTTCAATTATATTTTCGTAGAAACGTTTCACATTACACTCTCGGCAAGTTTTCGAATCATTGGCGGAACAGCGGCACAATCTCATGATTCGTCAGACAATTTTCATTTTTTACCAATTTTTTTCAAAACTTTTAAAAATTATTATTATTAATATTTTTAAAGATCAATGTTCGCGGCGTTTCAAATTGTCAATTTGTTTTCAAATTTTTATTCCATCGCTCATAATCCTTACCAAACAGAATCAAATCAGACATTAACACGCAAATGTAAACTCACGCGTGTTCACCTTTTCTTTCTTTCTTTCTTTTTGTTTCTTTTCTCTCTCTCGTTATTTTCATTTTATGATTTGAACGATTATAACGAGCGCGCGCGTGCGTTAAATTTGATTAATTCGAAAAAAAAATTTGAGTTTTATATTATTGTTTTTATGTGGGAATTCAATTAGACTCCGTTGACTTCGTGATCGCAGGGCAAAGCTTGGGCTATGGCTTCGTCAACTATCATCGGCCTGAGGACGCCGAGAAAGCTATCAACACACTGAATGGCCTTCGACTGCAGAACAAAACAATCAAGGTGGGTCCACGAAGCGACGAATCGAAAAGAAAAGAAAAGAAAAAAAATAAAATAAAATAAAAGAGTCAGAGTTAAACCAGAGTCCTGAAACGAAGAATTTCACGTCGAGTCATTTTTCACTACAGACACGTTGATTTTTTTTTTCTCAAAAGTTTTTTTTTCTTCTTATTTTCATTCCAACTATCCGTCGTGAAATTGAAAAAAAAAAAAAAAACATTTTTTCCAACGATTTTTTCCATGTATTGTTTGTTTGTTTGTTTTTTTGAATTTTCATTTTGTTTTTCTTTCCTGGTTTCGTGTAAAATTCAAATTACATAGTTTTGTTTTCATATTATTTGCCTTTTTTTGTTTTTTTTTTTTGTTTGTTCCTCGTCGAAATTCTTCACGACTTCACGATGAAGGTTTCGTACGCGAGACCGAGCAGCGAAGCCATCAAGGGTGCTAATCTTTACGTGAGCGGTCTACCGAAGAACATGACACAGCACGATCTCGAGAGTCTCTTCAGTCCATACGGGAGGATCATTACATCGCGAATTTTGTGCGACAACATAACCGGTAAGTCGCGCATCCGAGCCCGACAGCCCTTCTGTTTTTTTTTTTTTTTTTTTTTTTAGTGGCATTCTTTCGTTTCGTTTTTTTTTTTTTTTTTTTTTTTCCTTTTTTTTCCCCCGGGCCATGGGGCTTTAGCGAACGTCACGAAAAGAAGGGTGGATCGGTGCGCCTGTCTTGGAAAGAAAGAAAGGAAAAAAAAAACCAGAAAAAAAAAAACAAAAATCATTCTGAAATAGGAAAAAAAAAGTGGAAAAACAAAAAAAAAAGTCGTAATTCGTTAGAGTGGATTCGACAATCGATTACGATGAAGAAAAGAACTAAAAGAAACGTCGTACACCTCTCTCTCTCTCTCTCTCTCCTTTATTCATCTTAATTTCCCCCCTCCCCCCCTCTGTCTCTCTCTCTTTGATTTTTTTTTTTAATTTTATTTGACAAATCAAATTATCCACATCTTTTTTGATTTTACGACTCCGAGATTTTTTTTTTTTTGGTATGATGGAACACACGATTTCTCCCTCACGAAGCTTTGTCCCTCTCGTTCCATCGGACCTGCCTTCATTTCTAGTTCTCTCGTTGTATTTTACAAATTTTTCGTTTTTTTTTTTCTTTTGGGTAGAAATTTGTCCCTTTGTTCCAATGTTGTTTTTTTTTTTTGTACAAGAATTTTCCAAGTGGTGTACTGTAACAGGTGGAGAGGAATTGAGCCGGAAAATCTTAAGTCTGGCTACGTGAAAAAAAAAAAAAATTTACTCTTATTTCTCGGCCTTTGTACACGCACATACACACACGCAGAGCCTTTTATGGCCTTCCAAAAATCCTCGTAGACTCGATGTTTACGTATAGAGACTCGTCAAGCTCATCATTGTATCGTTGGGTACACTTTTCTTTTTTTTTTTTCTTCTTTCCATCACTCTGTCTCTCTATTTCTCTCTTTCTCTCTCTCTCTCTCTCTCTCTCTCTTCCCTCTTTCGATTTCTTTCATTTCTTTTCTAATCTCAGAGTTATTATATTTTCGCTGATAACGAGGATATTAAGTCTCGGGGTTAAAAGGACGAAAAACAAACAAAACAAAAATATCGATCTGAAACCCGAGAATTAATGGACGAGAAAAAAAAAAAAAGAACAGAAAACAATTCGCACTTATGCTTAAGGACACAGTATAGTATAATTTTATTTGAAAAAATTGCTCGCCTCTGATTCGTTCAACGATCACGGAATGACTTTGAAATTATTGGCTTTTTTTTTCATTATTATTATTATTTAACAACGAAAATTGGCAGCTTTAGGCTATATTTTTCAATCACAATATTTTTTGTTCATAATTCTATTATATATTTTCCTAAATTCAAACATCGCGTTGATATTCGATTTTTTTTTTTTTTTTTTTTTTTTTTAGTATTTGCGACTCAGGGGCGAACTAATCGAGCTGATTTTCGCTGTGATTTTAACGAGATATGATTTTTTTTTATTTCTGTTTAGTACGACAGTTTGTGACTGGCGGCGGAGACAATTTGCCGGGTACGTAAATAATAATTTTTTCTTTTTTACTCTTCACGAAATCTCCTGTCACTCACTCTCTCTCTTTCTCTCACTCTCTCTATCTCTCTCTCTCTCTCTCTCTCTCTCTCTCTCTCTCTTTCTCTTTCTCTCTATCACCCTTATTTATTATTATTGTTATTATTATTATGGTTATTATTATTGTTACTGTTATTGTTATTATTATTGAACATCGTTTTCGCGGTCCTTCCGATTAATCGATTGCGCGAACGAGAACTCGCGTGGCCCCATGACAAATGTATACGAGCACTCTCCCACATTAATATATCCCTCATTGAAAAAATTTCTTAATCAATATAATTTATGCGCAAGCTCACAAACGAAAAGTTCACATTCTTCGTTAACTTTTCGACTTTCTAATTTTTTTTTTTTTTTTTTTTTTTCTTCTCCATCCACATGATAGATGCATATTTTTTTTTTTTCCCCCAAATTCATATTGGGGTAGACGTATCATAGTTGTGGTCACTTGTACCGTTTGCGGCCACTCCGCATTTCCCTCGAATTTCTTCAAGTTTCAAGGCTATGCTCACTTCATCGAGCGTAATATTTCGATATTAAAAATGGTTCAGTACCAATATCGATTGCTTTATCGAATATCTGCTAATTTATTTCCACGAAATATGACGAAATGTGTCAACGCTGGAGCGGTTTGTGCAGTTTTCTCGTCAGAAGTGTTGAGAGATCCCGAGGTGAGAAAACTACGATTTCTCATTATCCAAAGTCATTCCGCCCCATGAAAAATTTATATTTTATCAGTTAAAGCTCATTTTGCGGGTTGGAATCACAAAAAAAAAACTGACATATCAGCTGAAATACCGGAAAAATACGCGGTGGCCAAAAATGGTACATTCAAAATGCGATTGTTCTATTTGTGGCCAGCTTATCGCCAATCCCAATTCAAAGCTTTTGGTGGCCACAACTGGGTACTTCGGATGAACAAAAGTAGTACAATTAGGAGTACGAATGAAATTTTTTTTTTTCAATCATTGGGGCGCATAATGTAGAGTAAGTAAAAATAATGAGGACGTATTTTTTATTTTTCGTCAAAAATTACAGATGCACCTTTTATAGGCAATTTAATTTCACGGATTTTGATATACATATGGATATAGCGTAACATGTGTGACGTCATAATGTTACATTTTTCAATTTGTTATATTAACGGCAATTTTTATTCAAATAAAAAAATTTAAAAAATACGTACTAAATGTTTTTTCCTAAACTAACAGATTTTGAAGAAAAAAAATTTTATTTATACTCCCAATTATGAACGCAAATGGTGAAAATGACAGCTACAAGATAATTTCCTATTTTCTTATTTATCATGATCGGAAAAGGTTTTAAATTATGACAATTCGATCCTGTGTACCTTTTAGGTTACACCGATCGCTTTTTCAATTCTGAATTTGCAATAATGTGAACACTGTTCGTAAAAGAATGTTTGAAAGTGCCTAAAGTGGCCAAAACTGGTACGTCTACCCTGTATTTTGGAAAGCGTGGGTCGAGCAAAAAAAACGATGCCTGAATGAAATAGTTCGTATGTTGTTTTTTTTTCACGAATTTTCAAACGCTACAGTCGTTATGGATCAAACCTTTGGCGATACTTTTTAGCGGAAAAAGGTGTTTTTTTTTTTTTTCGTTCAATTTCGCAGTTTCGATTTGGCTGGTAATTTTTGAAGTAATTTTGTCAGAATGCCTGAAATAAAATTGATGGATTTGTTCATTCACGCAAGCTCATGAGCAGGTAATTCGTTGAGATTTGTTTCGATGGTTCTGGAAAAATTATTCAAAGCTTCAAGGACAAATCAAAGGCTGGTTACATTTGATGAAAAAAAAAAGTTTTAAAAAAATCCTATGCTGCATGCTGAAAGTTAAATTGAAAATATTTCGACACGAGGAAAATATTTGCTAATTATTTTTTTTAATTAAATTGAAAATTTAAAAATCAAAATATGGCTCTCTCTATCTTTCGAAGAAGTAGGAGTTTCATGATATAAATTTGCCCTTCAATTATGGAACGTAAGGATAAAATGGTAGCTCAATTTCAAAAAATGAATTTCTTGCGGTTTTTTCTTTTTTTTTTTTTATATCAAAATCAGTGAAATAAATTGGCTAATATTTTTTCGATTTTCGTTTTTTTTAAAGAAAAACATACGATTAACCATTTCGGTGGTATATCTGTTTAAAGGAAAATTAAAAAAAAAAGTGAAAAAAAAAACAACTTCGATTATTTCGTGATTCATGGCAGAATGACTCGATCGAATTTTCGTACTCGTGCAATTATAATTTATCAGATGTTTTTTTTTTTTTTTCTTTTTGAGTTGCCGAATTTGCGTGGAACGAGTTTGAAAATATAAATTGCAACTACAGAGTGTGGATCGAATGAAAAGAAAAAAAAAAATCAAACAATAATTTACAAAATTAATTGATCAATTAATTAATTACAAAAATTGCCAATCGATACGTTAATAATTGATTGATCAATTCAGTAATTAAATTGAAATATCACGGTATTCATTGCGTTGATATTTTATCAAAAACTTTGACTGATTTTCCAAATTGGCGAATCAATTTTTTTTTCTTCCCCGCCTCCCTACACAACATCGTTATTTATAATTATCGATTTTACCACACACATATCCTTGCGATTTACCGTAAAAATTCTTCGTTGATATCCCAACGCCCTACCTGAATTTCGAAAAATCGATGGAAAAAAAAAATCGTTTCTGAGTAATCGTGAATTAAAAAAAACAAAAAACCAAAAAAACCGCGGATCGCGCGCACCGAGCCACTCGCTTTGGATACTTTCGTTGCTTCGTGTCCCAATTGTCCCTCGCGCTCGACGGTAAAGAAAGAAAAACGGGAAAAAAAATGCAAAATCAAAGTAAAAAAAAAGGAGAAAAAAAACCGACGAGAAAAACAATTGTTTCTCAATTATTTTTCACTCATTTCGGTTTTTTTTTGTTTGGCGCTTTTTTTCTTTTCCTTACCGTTTTGAGAACCAAAAGCTGCCGGGGCTTCGATACAAGCGAATATCGTGAAACATGATGAGAAATCGGCATCAGTGATAAACGTTGACTGAATCTGTTGAAAAAAAAAAAAAAAAAATAAACAAATCATTTGAATAACCACTCTGAGAAAACAAATTTAAAAAAAAAAACAGAGAATTGAAAAATCGAGCAAGTACAAAATATGACCGAGAAATTGGAATTTTATTGCATTCCTCAATGTTTAGTTGGCAATTTTTTTTTTTTTTCCTAAATCTTCCAAGACCAATATAAATTGCAGTCTCGGCAGTTGCTCTTTGTTTTTTTTTTGTCTCCAAAGCTGCTCAATATCGTTTCGTTTTTTCATCATTAAAAGTCAATGAGATTAAAAAAGGGGAAAAAAAAAAAAATTAAAAATAAATTTAAACGAGAGAAAGTTACAGAACAAAAAAGAAAAAAAAAAAAAAAAAAAAAAAAAATGAAAACAGAAGAAAAAGCCACGTCTCATTTATGCCGAGCCTCTCTTCCATGTTTATTCTTGTTACGCGCGGCTCTATGCGTGACCTTGGCAGGCCTGTCGAAAGGTGTCGGATTCATAAGATTCGATCAGCGAGTGGAGGCCGAACGGGCGATCCAGGAACTGAACGGGACAATACCGAAGGGCTCGACCGAACCGATCACCGTCAAATTCGCCAACAATCCGAGCAACAACAACAAAGCTCTACCACCGATTGCCGCTTATCTCGCTCCCCAGGCCAGTCGACGTTTCGGCGGTCCGATTCATCATCCGACCGGCCGCTTCAGGTACATTCCACTGTCGCCACTATCCAGGTACCTACTCGCCTCTACTCGCTCTACCCAGGAAAAAAAAAAAAAAAAACCATCGAAAAACAAAGAAAAAAAAAAACGAAAAAAAAAAAAAAATTGAAAAACGAAAAAGAAAGTTACAAAAAACGAGAAAAAAAAAAGTTAAAAACGAAAAAAACAAAAACCGTGAAAAACGGGAAGAAAAAAAAGTTGAAAAACGAAAAACAAACAAAAAAAAAAGATCTTGCGCGCTCACCGGATCGATCGATTGTTTGTGCTTGTTTTGTTTTGTTTTGTTTTTTTTTTCTGCTGCTCCTTCGTGGCCATACACGCGAAAACAAAAGCCTCAAACTGTCGTCACCGTATTCGTTGTGCCCGCTTCTGCTGACTTTCGTATATTGTAAACGCGACTATTCCGCACAGCCCCTATCCGCATCCACGTTTTTCTTCGCTCCAGATTTTTCGGACGAGACTCGTACAATCCGAAGGTGAATCATTAATATTGCTGATTATAGATTATATTTTTAGTTCATACCGAGAGTCTTATCTGGTATTTTTTTTTTAATTTTTTTTTTTGTTTTATTTTATTTTTTTTATTTTTCACGGTGAGAAGAAATTGCAATTTTTTTGTTTTTTCGACAAATTTATTCATTGAGGTAAATTAGCCGAGAACTGAGACTCGTAGATACGGAAAAAAAAATCGAGTTCCACTTTCACACTATCGCTGTGTTTTTTTTTCTTTTTTTTCTCAACACCCCGGAGTCTTGCATATTCACGACCCTTTTTTCAACCCTCATCGATTTTCTCACTATCTCCCGAGCCTCTCCTGGGGCTGTTTATGAAAAAAAAAAAAAATGATACTCCAAGAGTTCCGCAACGTTCGAGTTAAAAATGTTTTTCATAGTCTCCACGGAACTTTGAATATTTTTTTTTTTCACCCTCGATTCTAGGATACAATTTATAATCGCGAAATACTTTCTTGGAGTTACAGCGAATGAAAAATTGTTTGAAATACTTTTCTAACGAAAAAAAAAAAACCCCAGCTTTTTAAACAAAAAAATTGATACTCATCATGAAAGATTAATCATACTCGGGAGAAAAGATTTAAAATCGTTGGAAAAAATATATATATTTACTCCAAATGGTTAAATATGGAAAAAAAATGGAGTTGTAATTTTTTTTTTTTTTTTTTTCCGAAAATAAGAAGTAAATGATTTTTTGAAAAATCATCTTGAATGATTTTTTCGTTCGAACGTGTATTCCTTATGGTTTAAAGTACGACGAAGCAAAAAGGCAAACGAATACGAGGGTGATGTTCTCAGTTATTGTACACGATAAAGATTATTGTGGGTCATAAATGAGAGACTCGAATGGTCGAATCGATCCGTGAGAGAGTTCTTCCTAAAATTTACACAGCGTAAACATACACGTACACTCATAAATTTACACGTATAATATCTATGTATATTATGGGAAATTTCGATCCAAATCGACAGTGAGTTGACTCTCGCAATTTTTAATGTTTTTTTTTTCATTCGCTTCTTTCATTTCATTAAAATGGGACAAAATACGTCGATCGTACTAACTTTGTAAGGCCAATCAATTTTTAATACCTCAAGATAAAAAAATCGCGGGCAGATTTGTGGAAAAAAAAAATTCTACAATCAAAGTGTGTGGTGAAATTTTTTATTTTGCTGATGTTTTTTTTTTCTTTCTCATTGTAAATTATATTTTAAAAGTTTAAATTAATTCAAGGTATTTCAATCTTTGACTCGCATACTTTGCTCCATAAAACGCAATTTTTTTTACCCACCCTCGTCAAAAGTATACAAGAAAAAAAAAAAATTAAGGAGAGTCCCAGTGTCGATTTGTCCAGAAACGTCTCACGTTATACACGAGACATTGACGAAGCGCGATCGTACAATGTTTGACATCCGAAAATTTTTTCTAACTCTCTTGAAATCGCAATGAACGAAGTCTCAGTAAAATTATCAAACAGGCATCAACGTTTCGTTGTGTAATCCACGATTTTCTCGAGTTTTTTTTTAGATTTTATGAATTGTGGCCGAAAAACTTTGAAGTTTAAAAAATTTGAAAATTGAAAGAATTTTGGTTCATCGAAAGCTGAAATTCGAAATAGTCGGAGTTTTTTACAAGCAGATACAATATTATAGATTTAAAAAAAATTTAATTGTCAATAGCATCAAAAGGGATCAAGGGTCAAAAATTTTTTGATTTCGTCCGGAGTACCTTGCACACATACACTCACACATACACACATATATACCAATGGAACTACGAGTTCCGCGTTGTTCTCCCGAAAATGTCTTGTCAATCGTGAAAAAAAGAAGAAAAAAAAAAAAATGATAACAAGTGTCGAGGGAGGACGAAAAAAAGGTACAAACATGGAAGGCGAAAAAGAAATTGCTTCGTTTTTTTTCTTACGAAACAATTTTATCATTTTTTTTTTTTTTTTAATCATTTTATACAATTTTTTTTTCTCATACACACAACAGAAACATTACAATATATACGTATAATATATCACAAAGAACATAAAAAATACTTGAACAACAAAATACACACGCGAAAACAATCCAACAATTCGCTGGGTGAATATATAATGTGTATATGCATTCATATATATTTACCTTGCGGTCTATATGCGCGCAGATCTGTGTCCCCATTTGCAACGTTTCTTTTCGCTTTTTCCTATATACATATATATATATATAATATAATTATATATATATATATATATATATATATATATATAATATAATTATATATATATATATATATATATATATATATATATATTAATGTGTGTGTTTCTCATTTATCGTTTTTTTTTCCCCCCCAATAAAAAATTCAAACAGCGAGTATAAAAAAGAGGCGTCGTAGATGATTAATGAAAAAAAAAAAAATGTAAAGGAAAAAAAGAAAAATGCTTTCACATTTTCTTCCAGCTAGCTTCTTGGCCCCGTGATATATTTTTCATCTTACGTTGTTCTTTTTGTGTTTTTTGTTTTAGCACTGGCAAGGCCATGCTTGCCATTAACAAAGGCTTACAGAGGTCAGTATTTTTCTTTTTTCCCGTTATTTATTATCATATAAGTTTTTGTATATTTGGCATTACGTTTTTTTTTTTTTTCTCTTGTGTGGCTTTTAGGATTTGTTTTTTTTTTTTTATTACAATTTTTGTTTCTTTTTTTTTTTTCTCAATCTTCTCGTTCGATTATTTTACGTTTTCAGTCGTTATCGAGAATGTCAGACTTTGCGTCTAGTGTGTTTTTCTTTTTTCATTTCTTTTTTTTCCCCCCAGAATATCCTCGTTTGAAGAAAATTCCCATTTTTTTTCCCCATTAGACAGTCGAAATGCATAATAAAATTTACGTCCACAGCACAGTATCGCGATAAGAAATGGCTGTTTGTTTTTTTTTTTTTTTAATTGAGCTTTTAGTTTGATTTTTTTTACTCCATTTTTGACGCGATTCGAGCTTTCGTAATTTCATAAATCATGATTAACCGAAGGAATGGCATTAATCGAGTATTTTTTCACGAATTATCTTCAATTATTTTAACGTCTTTCTCTTCTTTTCGCCTTCCACACACACACACACACACACACAAACACAGACATCCACACGTCCAATTATTGTGACAGATGAAAAATACGAATTACATTAAAAATAAAAAACACATGCGGATATGAAATGAAAAAAGAAAAGATCTCGTCTCTTGTAATTCAATTTTTACTCGATCGTAATAATATTCAGTAAAAAAAAAAAAAAAGTAATGAAAAAGAAAACATTTATGACGAATAATCGATAAATTGTATAATTGATGTTTAATACCGAGTATATTCACCGAGATGTGCCCTGTTTTAACGCGGCTTGTGACGTCAAGTAGGTACGTAGTCGAATTGACATATATTTTTGTGTGTGTGCGAGCGTGAGTGTGTGTGTATGCATTTTCGTGTTTGCGCAATTAATATAGCAAATAATTATTATCGTCCACGATAAATGTACTCTACATTAAATATATATATATATATTTAGATACGTATATAATTTAAATATTTTAAAATCAAAAACAATTTTTCACAAATCGTATATATATATCGGTGGAAATTTTGCTCTGATGATAAATTTTGAAAATCCTTTTTTCGATTCATGAAACATTACGTTTTTTTCATTTTATTTTTTCATAATTAATCGAGCACTCGTTCTAAATTTTTCGAACAAGTGTCTCAAAAATTATTTCTTTTCCCTTCCTCGCTCGTCCAAAATTGAATAATTAGATTGAAAAGAGAATAAATAAAATAAAAAAAAACGGGCAACGCACGTAGCCGGAGCGAGGAGGGGTTCTATTGTGCGAAATCGTATAATTCAACGAGCTCTCGTTTGCGATAAAATCTCTCGTGTAAGCGTTGGCCAGAATTTCGAAATAGTCGGTGAAATGACGATTATCGCTAAAAATAATTCAGCGTGTTTTGGCTTTTTCCACGATTCGTATGCCACGAGAATTTTGTTTTTTTTTTTTTTTTCTCGATTGACAAACGGATAAGAATTTTTGGATTTACTTAACTCGAATATGAAACCGAGATAGTAGCGAGGGCATTTATGGAAAATCATGAAAATAGCATTTTCAACTCGATCGAGTTGAGTTTTGCTGAAAATTTTGGGGGGTTTTTTTTTTTTTCGAAAAACTATTCGACAAAATTCAACATTAAAATTGCATAGTCGAGAAAACGAGGAAAAAAATGTTGCAAGTCGTAGCACAAATATCTTGCGTACTCGTTTTTTTTTTCTAAATTCACAACACCGCTTCTTTTACGACAAAGCTAAAATTCCTCAAACGTTTCAAAACCCTTAATATATTCAAATTAATAATTAATATTATGAGGGCTATTAAAATTAATTATTATTATAAGAGTTATTCAAAATAATAATAATAAGGAATATTAAAAAAAAAATTATTATCACAAGGGCTATTCAAAATGATGATAATAATTATTAGGGCTGTCAAGGATTATTTAAAAACAAAGAGAGCTTGAAAGAAAGAAGAAGAAAAAAAAAAGAACGTTCTTCCGATTTCGATATAATTTCAAGTCCGTTAATCTCGATTATGCCGTTGTTTCAGGTACAGTCCACTCGCGGGTGATCTACTTGCAAACTCGATGTTGCCCGGTAACGCGATGAACGGCTCCGGCTGGTGCATCTTCGTTTACAATCTCGCACCCGAGACCGAGGAGAACGTACTGTGGCAGCTTTTCGGACCTTTCGGCGCTGTGCAATCGGTGAAGGTCATACGGGATCTTCAGACGAACAAGTGCAAGGGCTTTGGCTTCGTGACGATGACGAATTACGAGGAGGCGGTTGTCGCGATACAGAGCCTAAATGGTTATACACTCGGCAATAGGGTACTTCAAGTTAGCTTCAAGACGAACAAGAGCAAGGCAGCGTAGAACGAGGATCCGATGATTTTAATGAAAGCGTCGATCGACAAAATCATGCAGGATATAGGCGAGGTATTTTGCGCATAATCGATTTCAATACGTTTAACGAAATTTCGCGAGACGAGGCTGAAGAATTTTTAACGCGAAAGCAAAACAATAAACGAACAAACAAACAAACAAACAAACAAACAAACAAACAAACAAACAAAAAATAGACAAACCCCGGAAAACAACAAACAGACAAAAGACAGAAGCATGAAGAGAAGAGGAAGAAGAAGAAGAAGAGGAAGAAAAAAAAAAGGGAAAAAAAAACTTAACAAAAGACAACACGACGCTTGTTCCGGTGATCTCGTTTTCCTCCCTAGAGAGCTCGAAGAGTCTCAGCGGAAAGAAAGATTGAAAAGGAAAATCCAGCGCATTCTTACGAGAGGGCTATAACCAAATTAAAAAAAAATAGTAAAAACGAGAGTAGGAAATGGGGGCGAGAGAGAGAGAGAGAGAGAGAGAGAGAGAGAGAGAGAGAGAGAGAGAGAGAGAGAGAGAGAGAGAGAGAGAAAAGGGAAGAAAAAAAAATAGGAAGGTTAAACCAAATAAAGAATAATGGAGATTCGCGAAGCCGGTAGGAACGCGTGCTGTGACTCTGTGACTGTGAGCCCTATATAAAGTCCCGAGATAATGCCATCGTGGCACGGTCGTTTACACTTAAACACAAGAAAAATCATATAATAATGACGCCATACACGTAAAAAAAAATTTTTTTTTCCTCTCTTTTATTATTTCACCAATTTTCCACCTCTCTCTCTCATTTTCTCTCTCTCCCTCTCTCATCTTTGCTCATTTCTTTACTTTCTCCCCAACGTGCTTGTTCTTTTTCTCTTTTCTCTTCGAGGATCTACGAAAGTCCGAGGAGAAAGAAGGAAAAAAAAAAAAAAAAAAAACATTACGTGTATCTGTCCATTTTGTGTGTTTTTTTGTTCTTTTTTTTTCCTTTCTCTTCGCACTTTTCCGGATCATCGAAGAGAGGGAAAAAAACACTCCCCCCCTCGTAGGAATAAAAATAATGAACGAAGTAAATTGAGAGAGCCAGATAGAGAAATAAAGTGAGAGAGAGAGAGAGAGAAAAAGAGAGAGAGATAGAAATGATGAAAAAAAAAAAAAACAAAAAATGAGTGATAGAGTGACTACTAACCCTGTGGTAAAATTGCCGCCCGCGTATTCTGTACATACATATATTATGATTTATGTATATGTACCCAACCGGCGTGCCGCCGAAGCAGAAAAAAAAAGAAGAAATAAGAAAAAAAATGGGGTTCAAAAATTTGATAAGAGATAAGAAAAGAGAGAGAGAGAGAGAGAGAGAGAGAGAGAGAGAGAGAGAGAGAGAAAGGGTCAGGAGCGTTTGAGATTACACGCTGAGAAAAATGTAAAACGCGCTCTTCTGTAAGATATTAGTATTATAGCGAATTCAAGATGACGTTTTGACGCAGCTATGACACGAGAGAACGACGAAATTTCGTCGATAAAAATTCGCCGGTGTTCTTTTTTTTTCTCTTCTTTTCCTCTCGTTTTCCATGTCTTTTTCGAGAGAGAAATCTTTCTCTCTAAAATAAAAATAATTAAGAAAAACACACACAAACATATATATATATATATATATATATATATAAGTTTTTCTTTGAAAGAAACGTAATTTTTTTGTTTTCCTCTTGGAGACTAACGTCGATCTCGTGGCTCGGTAAACGTCGCTCTTGACTGCGCAAATAAAAGCAAAAAGAAAGGGGGGGAAAAAAACAAAACAAAACAAAACAAGAATAATGAAAACGTAAAACACGGTTATACATACTCGTTTGTGTATAAGTTTTAGAATATTGTAATTTAACGTTTAAGGGAAGAAGAAGGATGAGGAGGAGGAGGAGGAGGGAAGAAAATAAAATGAAAGAAGTAAAGGAATGAGAGGCAATCGGTGAGAGCCGTGAACGAGAACGGTTGTCGCGGGATGCCCCCCTCGATAGTATCGCCCAGGTATTATTAATTAAGCGAACGACGATGAATTTCATAAACGAGTGGAAAAAAAAATAATAAAAGAGAGAGAGAGAGAGAGAAAGAAGTAAATTAAGTTTATAGATACAAGTCCGTGGCAAGTGGCTCGAAGGGAGGGTGCGCGACAGTCTGGGAGGGAAAAATAGGGCTCGGCACAGGATAGGTCTCTCCTCCGTTGATCTCTTCGATCGAGTTGACGTGTAAAAAATATTGTAGAACGAAGAAAGAAAGAAAGAAAAAAAAAAAAAACATTGATCAAGTTCCGGGGAGCTCGGCTGAGACGTACTTAATTATAAACATAGGTCGATAATTACGACGACTCGTTTGACTTTAATTGACGTTTTTTTTTTTTTTTTCGTCTTTTAAAAATTTTTTTTTCACACTCGAGTCGACCTCGAATCGTGCATCAATCTCCGATTTGTCTTTTTTCGTGTCGCTGTGTAATTAGCGTCGCACATTAAAAAAAAAGGAAAATTTTAGGGGAGGAGGACGGAAAAATCGAGCGACACAGAAAAAAAAAAAAGTAAAAACCGAACGAAAAGGAAAAAAAATAATGAAAACCCCCAGCGAGGGAACGACACGCCGGTATATTAACGATAAGCTAGCTGGAAAAAAAAAAAAACATAACGTTGTCTCGTGCTAGTCAATGTACTGTAAAGAAAGAAAGAAAGAAAGAAAAGTAGAGAAAAAAAAAACAGGCGTTTTTCCTCAACGTGGTCGCGTATAGAAAAGTGTGAGAGACGAGAGAAAGGAAAAAAGTGGAAAAAAAAAGAAAAAGGGAGGGAAACAAGGGGCCCGGATACGCGCGCGCACACCGCGGCTTGTGCGCGAGTTTGCGTAATGTGTAAATTTAATTTTCGCTGATCTCTCGCTGAATTGACCGAAGTCGTCTCGCGTATATATATATATATATATATATATATGTATATATATATATAAATGTATTACAGACAACGAGGCATTTCTCATCTCCGTTTTCCTTCATGATTGTATTTTTTTTTTTCCTTTCTTCGCAGTTCAATACTTTTTTTTTTCTCCGCCCAACGTTATTTGGCAATGATTTTTAAACGAAAGAAGAAGAAAAAAAAGCATCTATTGGAAATCTGAGACATCGCTCGAATCATGTATCGAGAATCGTGCAATATTGTTCATGAGGATTTCAATGAAAAAAAAGGAAAAAAAGAAAATCGAGAAGAGCAATTGAAGCCTCGATCTAAAAAGGGCAATGAGCGTTGTTTGTCTCTGATAGCTTGGGAAATAAAAATAAAAAAAAAAAAAAAAAGAAAACGTATATACAGCGTCAATGGTACATTGTACTGCGAGATTGAAATGAGTTTAACGATAAAAAAAATTCTACCAAAGTTTTTTCTACGATGAAAGAAAGAGGAGAAAGATTCTTCGCGTCCAGCGAACTTTTGAGAATTTTTTTAATGCTTTTTTCTTCTTTTCTTTCCCATTTCGGTCCGGCTTGTTTGAAAAAAAAAAAAGGATTCTCGATAGGAAAATTATTATCGAATAACGTCGAGCGGAGAAACGAAAAAATTTGTCCTTCGAAGTTGAAATATTGAGTGGGGGAAAAAAAAAAAAAAAACCATCATGAACGAAAATTCGGAGAGGCAAATTTGCCGAAAAATGGCGTCGTGTATGTTGATGAGAATCATCGGGGAAAACATTTTTTTTTTTCTCCTCCGTATCGACGAAAACTTTCACGGAATCCCCGGGGCGGATTGCAGGGGAGATACGGAGTTCAATGACCTAGAATAAATTTCGCAGCTGCGAATAGCAATTTCTCTTTATCTCCCAACTTTGTATGTAATTGACTTTTTTCTTTTTTTTTTTTTTTCTGTACGAGTCCGCAAAGTATTTAGTAAAGGGAATACTTTTGTATTCGATCGCGACTGAGCTGCTCTCTCTCTCGAGAGAGAGAGAGACGAACGGAAAAAAAAAAAAGAAATCGCGAATTCGTCGTGAAATTACCGAGACGAGGGAAAAAGGAAAAAAAAAAAAAATGTTTTCGAGATAGGCCGCGAAGTATGCAAAAGGCTCGTGGATAGAAAGAGAGACGAGGGAAAGGCTTCGATCGAGTCAGTTCGTGTCCTGGCATTGAAAGATAAATGAGGAAAAATAAAAATAAATAAGAATAAATATCCGTATGTCAAGCAGACCGAGACCAATCGAATGGCAATTAAAGTTGTTTTTTTTTCCACAATATTCGCTATAAGATTATGTCAGTGACATTGAATCACGAACTTTCGATAAAATATATATACATACATATATATATATATATATATATATATATATATATATATATTTAAATCGCCATATGCATATATATATATATATATATATATATCCATAAAAAAGTGTAACTTTTTGACGAGCAATGACGTGTAGAAGATTGAGCAAAGTATCGAACTTTTTTTTGTCAAAAAAAAGTAAAAAAAAAATCCTCTCGAAGATGAACCGATCAATTTACATCTACGACGAGTAAAATCGACTTGAGAAAAAAAAAAAAAAAAACGAAAAACAAAATCAAAGGAAAAATCTCTTCGAGCTCATTCGAAACGCGGGTATATCTTTTTTTTTTTTTTACACATACACACATACACACACACACACACACACACACACCCTGACGATATTAATGTCGTATAAAATAAATAATGATGATTATGAAGGACGATGGGTAGCGGTAGAGTTGAGATAGAGCGGTAGTTCGAAATGAAAACGTGCAAAATTTCAATTCGACTCGATCGGGGTCTTCTTTTTTTTCGATGGTAAACGAGGCAGGGGTGGGGGGAAGAGAGGGAGAAAAAAAACGAATAAAAATGAGGATACGTCGACGAAGATTCGTTGATAGAGAAACAAAAAAAAAACGTACAGTCGATGTAATAAGGTAGTGCGTACGATGTGGAAAAAAAAAAAAAACATTTCGTATTAATTAATTAATTTGCGGGAGTAGTAGCCTCGAGGATGTGACATTTTTTTTTTCCATCGACGAGTATCGCGATGAACGAAGAAAAAAAAATGAAAACAAATAACAAGGGGGGGAGAGGGAGTTTCACGAGGATCCGGTGTCATAAAATGCTCCTCGGCGTCATTAAATTTTCCGTGACATTAGTGTATATATATGTGTGTGTATTTATATAATTGGGGTTGCCAGCTGAGAGGGATGATTCGTGGTGGAAAAGTGAAATTGGGTAAAACGTATTGATATCCTGAAATTCGATGTCATTGGGATGCGATTGGTTTTTTTTTTTTTTTTTTCTTGGGGGTGATTCGATGATTCGACACTGTGAGCAATGTGTCAAATTGAGTTTGAGAGATGGAAATCTTTTGTGAAATAATAAAAGAAGAAAGAAAAATTAATGAAAATTTTCGGTACAGAGACTTTTCATGATAAAATTCATTTTTTTTTTTCATACAGAGAATTTAATTGATAACAGTGATAAAAAAAATCCTCTATACAGAAAATTTCTATCATGCGAATCATTAAAATTCTCTGCCACGGAGAATAATTTGTCACGGTCGATTGATTTTTGTTTTTCCTCTGCATCCTCAAACGATAATTTCATTGCTCACGCGAATCCACCATCCTTCGAATGCCCCCAAATTTTCAGACTCCATTGTCGCAAGTGTTTTAATTCTGACACTTTCGTTTCACGACAGTCGATCATAAAAAAAAAAAAAAAAAAAAAAAACTCCCCCCATTGAACCGAAGATTCATCAAACGTCATAATGTCGAATAAATAGTACTGAAAAAAGCCCTTTTATATGAATATCGATCAAAAAAAAACTATATATACATATATATACACAAACATAAACACAAAAAAAATATATATATATATATATATATATGTATATTTAAAAATAACGTGAGATAGTGTATCGTGTCCTATTTATGTGTACCTTCGTGTGTCTAGTCCGGAAGAGCGACGATTTGGCTTTTTTCGCAACGTTTCCGCAAGCTGATTGGTAAAAAAAAAAAAAACTACAATCGAAAAGACGAGAAATATGCGAAACAATCCAAATGTCGTTTCTCCCACTCAGCCAAGGCCGTCGATTCTTCTTTTTTTTTTTTTCTTTTCTATCCAAGATTTTATTTATTCGACACAACCTCGTGTGACGATTCGAGGAATATCGCGATCGAAAGTGCCCAACGCCGAATGAAGAGTGGCCAAAAAAAAAAGGGATTAATCGTGAAAAATTTGTTCCTTTTTTTTTTGGTTTTCATGAAAAAAAAAAAAATAAATTTCGTTCATCGACGCGATTTCCTCGATTTCCTCTATCGTGTATTATCGAAAATCTCGACGAAACGATCAACTACGATGAAAAATCTACTTCACGCTATTTACTATTATTGTACTACTTCTACTCCTATTACTCTGTTTATTATTATTATTATTATCATTATTATTATTATTATTATTGTCGCAATCATTATATATTTTTTGTGTCTTTCGTCGTAACTTAGCTCATAACACTTATTGAAGAAAAAAAAAAACTAAAAAAAAAAGCAAAAAAAAACGAACCTTATTTACTGGCTTACGTATCATAACTCATTACGAAAGAAAAAAAAAATCACTTCGCTATATAACATCTACCACTTACTTAACGCTACTGATACGTTTTTTTTTTTTTTTTAATTTACTATTACTAATTTACTCACGCGAACCCCTCCCTCACTTGCCCCAACTATCACCGCTACTTTACTACGCTACTACCACTGCTGCCCCATCGCCATCATCGATTATTTATTTATTTATTTAATTATTATAACATAACGGAAACAAAAAACGGAAAGAAGCAAAAAAAAAAAAAACAATTATGTTTTATTTGAGAATTAAACTGATTTGTGTTTGGTTCAAAGATGGTCTTTCGTTATTATTTTTCATTCTTATTTCAGTTTTTCTATTTCCTCATTACCAAACCCGAATTTCCATATCCCTGAATCTTTTTTTTTTCACGTCTATCCTGATTACTGGGGGGGGGGGGGGGGGGGAAGTTCGAATGTGAGCAAATTGTAAATTGCGAATGTGAAAAATCCATGAAATTCTTACTACGAATAGCGAGTTGGGCTCTCGAGTTGAAAAATTATCAGTTTTCGCTTTTCAAGCACATTCTTGCGGATATTTTTGGTTCGATTTTGTGGCAAAGAGCGTGGGGGAAAAAAATATATTTACGGCTACCGTTGCCTCGTTGATTTTGAAATTTCGAAAAAATTCCGCCATTACGAAAATTTTCAAACGAATAAGATGAATCACCCGACTGCTCGTTAAACGTGGGATATTTCGTTGAGGGGGATTTTTTTCTTCTCTCTTTACAATCTCGGATACGAGGCATACAATTTTTCCTACCGCCATATGTATCGAAAATTCTTTGCATTCATTTTTTTTTTTCTCTTTTCATTTGTACTTTCGTATTAAATTTTTGTTCGTCCAGCTGCCATCGCGTGCTGTCTCATATGACTCAACCAATTTTGAGGTTATGAAAACTCGAGTAGGATCGATCGGTCGAACGATACATCGATATATTTGAAATGAAAAAAAAAAAGCAAAAACTCGTAAAAATTGACATCAATGTGGCCGTAAATATTCTACGATTGTTCGTCGTGTCTCGTCGAAGAATTAAAAAAAAAAAACCGAACAAACAAATCGAATGGGAAATATGAAAAGAAACAAAAAAATCGAACTTGACGAATTTTTCAAAGTCGACGAGGGGCACGAGTAAAAATAATTTCACGGATTAGTCCTTGCGCGAGAATCATTGTACACTCATGAAGTACTTATGTGCACGTTCATGAACAATCCGATATTTGTCCATTCGGATGGGGAAAAAAAAAAAGATCAAACATGATAATTTTCAAAATATCCACGTTCGAAATTTTAAACTCGTTGAGATTGGGCGCTTAGCGCAAGCCACGCAGTTACGTTCATAAAGTAAAGTCATCTCGATGAACGACTCAATGGGGAAAAAAAAAAAGACAGAACGTCCCCCGAATTCGGGCTCACTGTACTCGATCGTGATTCACGATTTTCTATACGCGACGAGGAGGACGGTGTGAAAAAAAAAAAGAAAAGAAAAACGAAACACGAGAAAAACCACAAAAATTACGAGAACGCACAAAAGAAAAATAAAAAAAAAATAAAGGTGCACGCAAGTGACAAAAGGAAAGCACGTACAATGTGATAAACGATCGTTTTACAATTATATACAACGAAGTATAACGATTCGTTGTGATGTAGATCGATAATTATCGAGCGACGATTGTTTACACTCGTGATCGACGAAATATCGTTAGATTGGGAGAGACAAAACGCACAAAAATATTGCAAAAAATAGCCGAAAGTTGAAGGGGGGGGGGGGGGGGAAAGAAAAAAAAATGCATTAATCTTCCGTTCTCGTTCACGGTGGTCCGGTGGTGTGGGCAAGCTTGTACGAAAACCGCGCCTCTTTACGATCTCAATTTTCCTCTTGATCGATAAATAAATAAATAAATAAATAAAGACAAAAAGCACGGGGGTGAGAATTTTTTTTTTTTTTTTTTCAAATTAAATTACATAACATAAGTTAATTGTTGCGAGAGCTACGGAGAGAGAAAGAGAGATAGAGAGCCCTATGCACGAAGCACGAGCTCGCAGCTTTACAATGATCTCAAAAACCATTAGAAATTTCGAAAAAAAAAAAAAAAAAAAAGAGAGAAGAAAACAAAAATACGAAGAAACGAAAAAGTTTGCCGGGGGAGAAGTTGAGAAAAGAAGAAGAAGAAAAAAAAAAATAAGAAAAAGCCACACACGCTAATCTACTTAATTAAAACTATAATATTACCAATCCGATTATTACGTTAGAATATACATTATGTGTATTGTATTTATGTCTCAAATAATCGTTGTTAGTTGATATCGCTACGAGAAATATGTCAAGGATTCGAGAGACGGAGAGAAGGCCGAAAAAAAAGGGTTTTCGAATTTCGGTAAATAATTTTTTCTTTTTTTTTTTTTTTTTGCTTGAATCGCATTATCGAACGAACGTGACGAAAAAAAAGCGGGAAATTTAAAAAGAAGAAGAAAAAAAAAACCAAATATTTGTTTAAAAAACGGATATTAGTCGGCGGCACTTGTGCAAAAAGACAAACAAACGAAACGAAAACGAGTACGGACATCGTTTCTTTTTTTTTCGATTAAAAAAAAATTAACTATAATAGGTGAACACGCCCGAAAAAAAAACAAACAAACAAACGAACGAAAAAAAAAAAAAAAAAAATCACCGAATCATAAACGAAGGAAATGCACACCGTTACCACGAGAATACAGCAAATAACGGAGAATAAAGTAACGAAAAACAAAGAGGAAAAAAAAAAAGAAACGAGTTTTAGATTATTTGTGTAAGGAATATTATATTACCATTTATTGAATTATTATATTAACCATTAGACTCATTGTATTATTGTACTGATAATTATTGGTACTCGTGCTACTTACCGATTGAGAATAATAATGACAATTACAAACAAACAAACAAAAGTGGGGGAAAAAAAAAAAACGTACGAACGAATTGAAGAAATAAGACGCGGATTGCCAAAGCCACGGATATTGAACGAAAGAGAGAGAGAGAGAAAGGGGTGGAAGAAAAAAAAAGGGAAACAATCGAAATAGTACAGTAGATCGAAAAAAAAAAATAAAGTCTCGAGAATTTGAGGAAAAAAAAAAGAATAATAATAATGATAATTATTTATCGATGCCGAGTGATATAGAAGAGGGTTTGAAGAGATCAAAGGTACTCGGGAAGGGTGAGCGAGGTGCAGGGAATGCAAAAACAAAAAACGAAAAAAAAATTGAAAAAAAAAAAACAAAGAACAATTCACGATCCCACTATTCGGATCGAATTGTAGAATTTAACGAGGAAATTCAAGCGGTGCTGTAGGACGGATGAAAGAATTTAAGAAAAGAAAAAAAAAAGAGTGAATAATTTGGTGGGGAGAGTTCGATGATTTATGTCCCTCGTATTATCGCATAGAATCGTGAATCTCGTTGTTTTTCCTTTCGTTTCGTTTCTCGACTATAATAAGCAAGTAACTGACGAAATTTTTTTGATTGCTTCGAGGAAAACAACGAAAAAAAAACTTCGTAAAATCGTCCTGATGCGTCGATCATTTTTCTTTTAACTAATTAAGGACGAAATTTAAATTTTCTAATTACTCCTCTGACGCAAAAGAAAAAAAAAAGATATCGAGATCTCAATTTCTCGTGTCATAAATTTTTTTTTTTTCGAATTATCGTATCGAGCTTCGAAGCCCCAAATTATTTTTAAAATAATCACAATTTTCATTCAACGAAGTGTTTTACTCAAAAAATAAAAAAATCAAATAAAAATAAAAATTGGATATCCAATTAATTGGCACGATAATTAAAAATTCAAAGTTCTCAAAAATAATGAAATTTGTGGCAATTTCTAATTTTACGATGACTCGATAAATAGATTATCACGTCACGTATAAATTTATTGAAGTTTGTATAAATTTTTTTTTTTTTTAAATCAAAGTGATCGATAATTTTTGTTGATTACTTGCCGAAAACCGTTCGAGTCTTACACAGGGATATGCATTTTTTCTGGCTACTCGGCGTGTAAGATTCAAACACACGCACACGGATTCGGATTAAAAAAATAAAAAAAAAAAATAGTCGAGAATCAAGAAATACAAGGAGAGAAATAACTTTCGGTCGAGCTTGAGGAAAAAACAAAGAAAAAAATTCCATCGAATAGTCGTTTGGACGACGATTCGAATTTTCTACGAGAGACAGGCGAAAAGTTGCATTAAAAAAAAAAAGTCTGTACATATATATAAGCCATTTTTTTTTGGCTTGTGTATTCAAAATGAGAGGCGATAATTCGGTGCGCGAAACTTCCGGTTTAAGATCGAAAATAAATAAATTAAAAAAAAAAAAAAAAACAATATACGGGGACATTGGTATGCTCTAGCTCACTGTAGGCCTAATTGAAGAGAAAAAAGAAGAAGTAAATAAAAAAAAAAGAAAACACTATACATATGTACTATGTAAAATTTACACGATTGACGTATGCGGACAAAAAAAAAACGTGAATGACTCGAGCGTGAACGAATGAGCGAGAGAATCGTGCGAATGGCAGTGAAAAAAAAAAAAAACATAATTAAAAAAAAAGAATCACGATGAGGTATATTTGCAGAGAACATATGTACTCCAAAAAAAAAAAAAAAAAAAAGTAATCGAGTTATTACTCCGATGAGAGCCACAACGATCAACAAAACAAAAAAAAAAGTATTTAAAAAGAAATAATTAAAGAAAATTTACTCCCTAATGACGAAAAAAAAGAAAAAAGAAAAAAATACGAGAAAAGCGAAAAATAATTGAATAAAAAGAGGCGGCGGAGGAGGAGGAGGAGGAGGAGTGGAGGATTGGAAATGATGAAGAACTGAAGATTAAAGAGAAAGAGAAAGAGAGCGATCGAAGAAAAAGAGATAAAAATCTGTAATCTTCTGTACATGTTTTAATTATTCTATAATTATGAATTATCATACTCGTAATGAACTATTGATTAATTAACGAATGAATTAATTGAATATCTATGAAAAACTATATATTTAAACGAAAAGTAAAAAAAAAAAAAAAAAAAAAAAAAAAATACGTGCTAGCTAGTCTGTCAATGGATGTAAAAAACAAAAACAAAAAACAAACAAAACGAAACAAACAAAAACAAAATATTTAAGCATCGTGCATTCCGTTAGACGATGACACGTGGGTCGGGAAGAGCGGGGGAGGGGGACGCGACGAGGGAATCTCAGGAGGGTGGCTTTTTGAAAAAAAAAAAACCGAAAAAAAAAAAAAAATTACACACCCCCGCGATATTTTTGTTTTAACTTCTAATCATTCATCGGCATACATTCCTCGTATACACTCTCCGGCTGAATAAATGACACAATTTTTCTATTTTCTTTTTTTTTTTTTTCATCGTATCAAACACGAGTTTCGAATATTTTTGATCTCACTCGAAATTATTCCATCGTAATTTATATCTACGACATTTTCTTTTTTTTTTTTTTTTTTTACGAAACATTCTGGTAAAAGAAAAAAAAGATCATCGATACACACGATCGATGACGCGATTCGTGAAATTTGAATTTTGAGTAGGGGAACTTTGTTTCTTTTTTTTTTTTTTTTTTTTCATCGATCGTAACGGGACTCGCAGGAGTATTTTTATTTTTTTTTTTCCTCTCTCAATTATACATCCTGGAGTTGATACACAAATGGGAAGGAAAAAAGTGAATATGATACTCCGAATCGATGAAAAAAAAAAAAAAAAACATGAATGAACGATAATCGTTCGAGTAACTCGAGTGTTATGTCGTTTTGGACAATTATGAGAGGTGAGAGAAGAAGATTTATCCATGAGAATAACAAGTACTGATAAATTAAAATTAAAAGAGAGAGAGATAGAAGAAAAGAGAAATCGAAAAAATCAGAGAGAAACCAATTTAAAAAAAAAAAGCGATACTCTCAGCGACGAAAAAGACATATTACATATGTGGATATTACAAAGTAATGTATTTTATGACGGGTTTATAAGTAAGCGTAAAAAAAGTGAGATAAAACGATATTATTGCATTTACGATAATAATGACCGTACTGTGGTAATAACTACGCTAAGTAGAGAGTAAAAAACAAAAATTTTTTAAATGACGAAAAACGAAAAAAAAAAATAAAAAAAAAAATAAATAATAAAAATAAAGACAAGACGAACAAGATGAAATTCAATTTGCGCGAGTAACGAGAGATAATTATTCGTCTTGAGATATTGCGCGGATGAGTCCTTTACTTGATTAAACAAATACGCGTGTATCGTTGAGGATTTTTTTTTTTTTTTCAATTTATTGACGATCTTCGCTGGACGAATTTATGGCAATGCATACGTAAACGAAAAAAAAAAGAAAAGAAATAAGCACGAAAGATGAAAAATGTCGAGTAGGAAAAAAATAAATAAACACTTTTTTTTTGTTTTTTGTTTTTTTTTTTTCAAATCTCATCGAGAGAGTACAATTGACGATGAGTGAGGAAGGGATGCGATGATAAATAATAGAGAATGAGAGAGACTTACGATCGAAGGAGAATTTCACGAATTCTCGAGCACGATAGCGAGTGATCGAATAAAATTTAAAAAAAATAAAATAAAATAACGAACGAGTAAGAAAAAGAGGGGAAAACAAAAATCGTATTTGTCGCGCAAATGCATAGTGTATGCTCGTATGCTTCCAGTTTTAATGCAATTCCACGCGATCATACGTTATACATGACTCACGTTCTTCCTGGATGATTTAAGCGAATTTTCTTGCACAAATGACATTTTTTACTCCAAACACATCCGATCGACGAAAAACGAAAAAAAAAAAAATAAAGGGAACCTCGCCCACTGTACTGGGTCAGTCGTTGACGAAAAAAAAAAAATAAAATAAAATAAACTCCCAAAAAAATCGACCAAACGACTCTCTATATCTGTTTTAGCAAAGAAAAAAAAAAAATCACTGCTAAGACCATGGTCATAACGAAAAAGATAAAAAATTTTTGCCATGTTCGAGAGGACCCCTCTGGCTACCACAAATCCCTCCGCAGTGTCCGAGACACTGTCTGCCGATACGTCACGATAATTTCAATGCAGGAAACGTAAGAATAAACGTAAGAAAAAAAATTAAAAAAAAAAAAAACGAAATTGGAAAAGTTAGAATGAAAATTGTACGAAACGTGCAAATCGGCAGTCAGAGGCTTCCTTAAGGAAAAAAACCAAAAAACAAAACAAAAAAGATAAAAATCTATTATTGAACAAAATACACGATATCGAATCGGAGCAAATTTCAATCGCGAAAATAATTATAATAAAATACATATATATACATATATATATATATATACAAAATCATATATAAGATATATGACAGGTGTGACATTACAAAAATCGGGGGCAGATTACACGCACAAAAAAAGAAAAAAGCTCACCACCCTTAACGCTGATCTCGTACACACACACGACACGAGATGGACAAGAGACATTGTGTTTGTTTGTTTGTTTTTTTTTTTTTTTTTTCAATCATATATTATTGTCATTAGTATTATCAAACGAGATTATGCGATTAATGAGATTAACATTCCTCCCTCCTCCTCCGCGCGCAACACCGAAAAATTAAAGATTTAGAAACGAAATGAACCGGCAAAAAGAGAAAAAAAAATGAAATAAAATAAAAAGTATGAGAAAAATTGACACACACCCACACACACACACACACACACACACACAAAACACGTATATATTTACCATATTTTACACGAATGCGCCATCACATTGTTGATATTAAATTGCAATCCACGATTATTAATATTTACGATATAATTATTATCTTGCATTGTCTAGTCATACGTTATTATTGTATAACTAACGATATTAATTATTAATTATTAACCTGTAATACCTAGTCGCATTATGTGTTGCATAAAAAAAAAAGAAAAAGAAGAAAAAAAAAACAACAACAACAATTATGTGAAGAGAAATTTCGAGCGCTAGGCGAAAGAGAAAAAGAGAAAGAGAGAGAGAGAGAGAATAATAAATAATGAGCAAGAACAACAGAGGGAGAGATAGATAAACGAAAGATGAGAAATTATCAGGCAGGAACAAGAGCAAAGTGTGTTTATCATAGAGAAGAGAATGAAAGGATTAGCAAAAGCGAGCTAGAGAGAGAGAGAGAGAGAGAGAGAGAGAGAGAGAGAAAGTATACTCCACCTCCGAAGACGTGGATGGTACGTTGATCGAGAATTATCGTTGAATCGTAGCAATCGACAATTTTTTTTTTCCCCCATCAATCCCTTACCGGAAATTGCGAGAAGAGATAAACGAGACGATGTGGGATAACGAAATTGGGGGATTCCCCAAACGGCAGCGAAGAAGAAAAATGAATGAATTCAGCGCGGCAAAGGTTTGGGGAACCAAATTTTTTTCGAGAATTACTATCGAATTAAATTATCGGTGATATGTTACTCGCTGATTTTTTTTTTTTCTGTCAATATTGCTACGAATCAACGAAGGACGGGAGAGAGAGAAAAAAAATACTCGAATGTCGAAGCATCGTAGTTAAAAAAAAAATATATATATATATATATATATATATATATATGTGTATGTATATATATTTTTTTGAAATTTTCATCGGGACGCGTTCTTTTTCGTCGTTCCTGTTACATCCCTGTTCGCCTAGGAAGAGGAAAAAAAAAACCGATTATTAAATATATGCGGGGGCCATGGAGAGGAGGGACGCTTCCTTTACAGCAAAACTATACATATATATATATATATATATTATATATATTTATATATTATAATATATATGTATATTATAATTATATATATATATATATATATATATATATATATATATGTGTATGTCTTTATTAATAACGTTATATTTACTATCAATTATTATCAATCTCTCCCCCCCCCCCCCCACTCCTGCCCCTTTAAACACTGCTACATGTTGCCGAAGCTACGATAGCGATCGCCAGAAAAATCGTGGATCTCGCAATTGTCCCGTATCTCGAACTTCGTACCTCGCGTCGGGTCCTCAAACTTCCTGTGCAATCGTAACGCAAAAGTAAAAAAAAAAAAAAAAAAAAAAGAAAAAAAATTGAAAAAAAAAACAACCATCCCTCCCTCCCTCCCTCCCGAGGAGAGCTCGCGGGCCCTATATTGCAATATTTGTACTTTTCCATGTTGAAACCTCGATATACAATAAATTATATTAACAAACTTTCATAGCGGTTTTCGTTCTTTTTTTTTTACTCCTCGTTAATATATATATATAGTCGACTTTCAAGGATTAATAGCTTTGTTTTTATTAATTTAAAGAAGGTTTGTATTGGGGGATGGGCGAAATAGAATTTAGATTTGAAAAAAAAAATAGAAACTTGCGAGAGTACTTGTGGATGGAAGATAGGATTTTAAAAAAAAATTTTTTTTCAAAAATCCCTTTCGCAGGCTTTGATTACATTTAAATCTACCGTACATTCGATTATTCTGAGAATCCACCTATTATCAGTCCAAAATAATGAATAGGATAAGAAATTTAGAATTTTCGTCCAAAAAGTCAAGGCAAGTCTATGGGGTTTGTTCCAGTGCTGGATTGATGGAATTTTTTTCTTCCAAAAATCCATTTTCCATCCCTTGATTCCGTATAAATATACCATATGTCCTATCACTACTGGATTTCACCGATTACTAGCCAAAAATAATGGATTGAGAAAAAAAAAATCAAACTTGTCCTAGTCAGAAATCGAAAAAAAAAGAAATTTTCAAAAATTTGTTCTCCCGGCTTCGAACTGGCATTAAACTATTTATCAGAAAACGGATTTTGCATATTATCATCAGAAAATAATGAATTTAAAAAATCCAAAAATGTTGTCCGAAAAGTCAAGGGAAGCCTCGTGGGCTTGTGTCCTAGTTCGGGATCGAGGGTTTTTTTTTTCATCACTACTGGGATCCACCAATTCCCAGCTGGAAATAATGACGAGAATTTTCCGTCCCAATAGCCATATAACGTCATCTTGCCCGTTCACGTAATATGAATATTGGCCAATATTTTTTTTTTTTCCTCAAAATACGTTTTGATTTTTGATTACATTATTTGTGATCGAGGTTCGATTGCACATTCACATGAGACATAAAAAAATAAAAATGGTAACAAAAATTGGCTATATCTTTACATCAATTTTCTTTTTTCTCATATCTTGACAAACGTCACTGACAATAACGTTCCAATTAATTCGACAATCACGAGGAAAAATGATTTGCTAAAAAGAATAAAAGATTTTTAATATCGTTCGAGGAATTTCACCGAGGGAAATATACCACGAATACCAAGGTGCATACTCATCGAGCTTACCACCAACTTCAAATCTTAGAATAAGTGGAATAAATAAATTAATATATATATATATATATATATTAGACCTGGCCAGAATAAAAATGTATTTTAGATTTCGTCCAAAACAACTTGAAACGTGAGTATTTAACCTAATAATATCTTGTAAAAACTTGAACTCTGTCGGATAATTCTAAGAGGTCGCGCATCGAGTATCAATTTTTCCCATTCAATTGACACGTAAAAACTGTTTTTCAACCCTTCAGAGCTCATTTAATTTTTTCTGGGCAATCGCGGGCAGTCTGAATGGCTCTGAGGCTTCAATTATATGTTGAACATGTATTTTAACCGCAGATTGATTATTTTTCTTCTCATAATTCGGTTTTATGAGATGAAAAATGGTCAAATGACATTTTTACGGTTTCTTTATTTTACTCTAATAAATTAAGGATGTTTTATCTACAAGGTTAACGATGTACGTATTACGCATAATATAAAATATATCAACACCTGGACAAAGTAGTCACTGTGAAAAAAAAAATCAGAGATACAAAATATCTTAATATGCGTATGTTGGTTGTAATTAAATCAAACCCGCCCGTTCTATCAGCGTTCTTCCTGTGCCCGAAAACTCCATGGATTAGAATACATATGTACAAATTACTGTAGTGATGCATAGATCCATTAAAAAAAAAAAATTAACACACAATTTTCAATTAAAAAACACTTTATTATTATACAGATTTCATCATTAATAATTTCGCATTCTTATTAAATAAATGGGCATCTCATACATGGAAACGAAAAATCCCTAGAGCTAAGGAAAGTTGCGACTTGCTCATTTCCACACCCACCACGGAGGTAGAGCAAATGTGGGCGCGTTTTTTTTAAAGTGGTATCCCCTATAGGCCTAATCCACTCTGCCTACCTAGCAAAGCCTGAGGCCAATCAAAAACAAATCGGAAGTAATTACGAAATTGAGAGTAGCAAAGGTATTTTCTATTTTCGCCAAAATACGAGAATACCAACAATGTCAAAGAGAATCGTTATGAAGCTGCGCTAGACCCAATCTCAAGCAACAAGTGTCCAGAACAATCTCTTCATCATTGTGCTACAGAAACTAACAAAAATTAAAAAAAGGCTTCCATTTTGTTTGAATACCAATCCCCTCTGTCGAGGGAGGGGATTCGTATTTATATTAAGATATCTTAACCTTATATCTATACCTGCCTATATCTGTATAGCAATATTATAGTAAGTCAACTAGAAATCTTAATAATAGCTTAAATTGCGATGAGAATTTCTTAACATTAATACGCAGCGGACTAACTTAGATCTAGGGGGTTGGTATTTTATACCGATTGAATAACTTAGCCTTATAACGTATACCTGCTTATATCTAGACATGGAAATATATTAAACCACGTCAACTATAAAATACGGGCGTGTTTTTTTTCAAGTGGTATCCCAAATTGGCCTAAGTCCACCTTGCTTACCTAAAAGCCTGAGGCCAATTAAAAAACAAATCGGAAGTAATTACGAAATTGAGAGTAGCAAAGGTATTTTCTATTTTCGCCAAAATACGAAAATACCAACAATGTCAAAGAGAATCGTTATGAAGGTGGAACTAACCCAATCTTAGCTTCAATGGTCCAGAACAATCTCTTCGTCATTGTGCTACATAAACTAACAAAAATTAAAAAAAGGCTTCCATTTTGTTTGAATACCAATCCCCTCTGTCGAGGGAGGGGATTCGTATTTATATTAAGATATCTTAACCTTATATCTATACCTGCCTATATCTGTATAGCAATATTATAGTAAGTCAACTAGAAATCTTAATAATAGCTTAAATTGCGATGAGAATTTCTTAACATTAATACGCAGCGGACTAACTTAGATCTAGGGGGTTGGTATTTTATACCGATTGAATAACTTAGCCTTATAACGTATACCTGCTTATATCTAGACATGGAAATATATTAAACCACGTCAACTATAAAATACGGGCGTGTTTTTTTTCAAGTGGTATCCCAAATTGGCCTAAGTCCACCTTGCTTACCTAAAAGCCTGAGGCCAATTAAAAAACAAATCGGAAGTAATTACGAAATTGAGAGTAGCAAAGGTATTTTCTATTTTCGCCAAAATACGAAAATACCAACAATGTCAAAGAGAATCGTTATGAAGCTGCGCTAGACCCAATCTCAAGCAACAAGTGTCCAGAACAATCTCTTCATCATTGTGCTACAGAAACTAACAAAAATTAAAAAAGGGCTTCCATTTTGTTTGAATACCAATCCCCTCTGTCGAGGGAGGGGATTCGTATTTATATTAAGATATCTTAACCTTATATCTATACCTGCCTATATCTGTATAGCAATATTATAGTAAGTCAACTAGAAATCTTAATAGTAGCTTAAATTGCGATGAAAATTTCTTAACATTAATACGCAGCGGACTAACTTAGATCTAGGGGGTTGGTATTTTATACCGATTGAATAACTTAGCCTTATAACGTATACCTGCTTATATCTAGACATGGAAATATATTAAACCACGTCAACTATAAAATACGGGCGTGTTTTTTTTCAAGTGGTATCCCAAATTGGCCTAAGTCCACCTTGCTTACCTAAAAGCCTGAGGCCAATTAAAAAACAAATCGGAAGTAATTACGAAATTGAGAGTAGCAAAGGTATTTTCTATTTTCGCCAAAATACGAAAATACCAACAATGTCAAAGAGAATCGTTATGAAGGTGGAACTAACCCAATCTTAGCTTCAATGGTCCAGAACAATCTCTTCGTCATTGTGCTACATAAACTAACAAAAATTAAAAAAAGGCTTCCATTTTGTTTGAATACCAATCCCCTCTGTCGAGGGAGGGGATTCGTATTTATATTAAGATATCTTAACCTTATATCTATACCTGCCTATATCTGTATAGCAATATTATAGTAAGTCAACTAGAAATCTTAATAGTAGCTTAAATTGCGATGAAAATTTCTTAACATTAATACGCAGCGGACTAACTTAGATCTAGGGGGTTGGTATTTTATACCGATTGAATAACTTAGCCTTATAACGTATACCTGCTTATATCTAGACATGGAAATATATTAAACCACGTCAACTATAAAATACGGGCGTGTTTTTTTTCAAGTGGTATCCCAAATTGGCCTAAGTCCACCTTGCTTACCTAAAAGCCTGAGGCCAATTAAAAAACAAATCGGAAGTAATTACGAAATTGAGAGTAGCAAAGGTATTTTCTATTTTCGCCAAAATACGAAAATACCAACAATGTCAAAGAGAATCGTTATGAAGGTGGAACTAACCCAATCTTAGCTTCAATGGTCCAGAACAATCTCTTCGTCATTGTGCTACATAAACTAACAAAAATTAAAAAAAGGCTTCCATTTTGTTTGAATACCAATCCCCTCTGTCGAGGGAGGGGATTCGTATTTATATTAAGATATCTTAACCTTATATCTATACCTGCCTATATCTGTATAGCAATATTATAGTAAGTCAACTAGAAATCTTAATAATAGCTTAAATTGCGATGAAAATTTCTTAACATTAATACGCAGCGGACTAACTTAGATCTAGGGGGTTGGTATTTTATACCGATTGAATAACTTAGCCTTATAACGTATACCTGCTTATATCTAGACATGGAAATATATTAAACCACGTCAACTATAAAATACGGGCGTGTTTTTTTTCAAGTGGTATCCCAAATTGGCCTAAGTCCACCTTGCTTACCTAAAAGCCTGAGGCCAATTAAAAAACAAATCGGAAGTAATTACGAAATTGAGAGTAGCAAAGGTATTTTCTATTTTCGCCAAAATACGAAAATACCAACAATGTCAAAGAGAATCGTTATGAAGGTGGAACTAACCCAATCTTAGCTTCAATGGTCCAGAACAATCTCTTCGTCATTGTGCTACATAAACTAACAAAAATTAAAAAAAGGCTTCCATTTTGTTTGAATACCAATCCCCTCTGTCGAGGGAGGGGATTCGTATTTATATTAAGATATCTTAACCTTATATCTATACCTGCCTATATCTGTATAGCAATATTATAGTAAGTCAACTAGAAATCTTAATAATAGCTTAAATTGCGATGAAAATTTCTTAACATTAATACGCAGCGGACTAACTTAGATCTAGGGGGTTGGTATTTTATACCGATTGAATAACTTAGCCTTATAACGTATACCTGCTTATATCTAGACATGGAAATATATTAAACCACGTCAACTATAAAATACGGGCGTGTTTTTTTTCAAGTGGTATCCCAAATTGGCCTAAGTCCACCTTGCTTACCTAAAAGCCTGAGGCCAATTAAAAAACAAATCGGAAGTAATTACGAAATTGAGAGTAGCAAAGATATTTTCTATTTTCGCCAAAATACGAAAATACCAACAATGTCAAAGAGAATCGTTATGAAGGTGGAACTAACCCAATCTTAGCTTCAATGGTCCAGAACAATCTCTTCGTCATTGTGCTACATAAACTAACAAAAATTAAAAAAAGGCTTCCATTTTGTTTGAATACCAATCCCCTCTGTCGAGGGAGGGGATTCGTATTTATATTAAGATATCTTAACCTTATATCTATACCTGCCTATATCTGTATAGCAATATTATAGTAAGTCAACTAGAAATCTTAATAATAGCTTAAATTGCGATGAGAATTTCTTAACATTAATACGCAGCGGACTAACTTAGATCTAGGGGGTTGGTATTTTATACCGATTGAATAACTTAGCCTTATAACGTATACCTGCTTATATCTAGACATGGAAATATATTAAACCACGTCAACTATAAAATACGGGCGTGTTTTTTTTCAAGTGGTATCCCAAATTGGCCTAAGTCCACCTTGCTTACCTAAAAGCCTGAGGCCAATTAAAAAACAAATCGGAAGTAATTACGAAATTGAGAGTAGCAAAGGTATTTTCTATTTTCGCCAAAATACGAAAATACCAACAATGTCAAAGAGAATCGTTATGAAGCTGCGCTAGACCCAATCTCAAGCAACAAGTGTCCAGAACAATCTCTTCATCATTGTGCTACAGAAACTAACAAAAATTAAAAAAAGGCTTCCATTTTGTTTGAATACCAATCCCCTCTGTCGAGGGAGGGGATTCGTATTTATATTAAGATATCTTAACCTTATATCTATACCTGCCTATATCTGTATAGCAATATTATAGTAAGTCAACTAGAAATCTTAATAGTAGCTTAAATTGCGATGAAAATTTCTTAACATTAATACGCAGCGGACTAACTTAGATCTAGGGGGTTGGTATTTTATACCGATTGAATAACTTAGCCTTATAACGTATACCTGCTTATATCTAGACATGGAAATATATTAAACCACGTCAACTATAAAATACGGGCGTGTTTTTTTTCAAGTGGTATCCCAAATTGGCCTAAGTCCACCTTGCTTACCTAAAAGCCTGAGGCCAATTAAAAAACAAATCGGAAGTAATTACGAAATTGAGAGTAGCAAAGGTATTTTCTATTTTCGCCAAAATACGAAAATACCAACAATGTCAAAGAGAATCGTTATGAAGGTGGAACTAACCCAATCTTAGCTTCAATGGTCCAGAACAATCTCTTCGTCATTGTGCTACATAAACTAACAAAAATTAAAAAAAGGCTTCCATTTTGTTTGAATACCAATCCCCTCTGTCGAGGGAGGGGATTCGTATTTATATTAAGATATCTTAACCTTATATCTATACCTGCCTATATCTGTATAGCAATATTATAGTAAGTCAACTAGAAATCTTAATAATAGCTTAAATTGCGATGAAAATTTCTTAACATTAATACGCAGCGGACTAACTTAGATCTAGGGGGTTGGTATTTTATACCGATTGAATAACTTAGCCTTATAACGTATACCTGCTTATATCTAGACATGGAAATATATTAAACCACGTCAACTATAAAATACGGGCGTGTTTTTTTTCAAGTGGTATCCCAAATTGGCCTAAGTCCACCTTGCTTACCTAAAAGCCTGAGGCCAATTAAAAAACAAATCGGAAGTAATTACGAAATTGAGAGTAGCAAAGATATTTTCTATTTTCGCCAAAATACGAAAATACCAACAATGTCAAAGAGAATCGTTATGAAGGTGGAACTAACCCAATCTTAGCTTCAATGGTCCAGAACAATCTCTTCGTCATTGTGCTACATAAACTAACAAAAATTAAAAAAAGGCTTCCATTTTGTTTGAATACCAATCCCCTCTGTCGAGGGAGGGGATTCGTATTTATATTAAGATATCTTAACCTTATATCTATACCTGCCTATATCTGTATAGCAATATTATAGTAAGTCAACTAGAAATCTTAATAATAGCTTAAATTGCGATGAAAATTTCTTAACATTAATACGCAGCGGACTAACTTAGATCTAGGGGGTTGGTATTTTATACCGATTGAATAACTTAGCCTTATAACGTATACCTGCTTATATCTAGACATGGAAATATATTAAACCACGTCAACTATAAAATACGGGCGTGTTTTTTTTCAAGTGGTATCCCAAATTGGCCTAAGTCCACCTTGCTTACCTAAAAGCCTGAGGCCAATTAAAAAACAAATCGGAAGTAATTACGAAATTGAGAGTAGCAAAGATATTTTCTATTTTCGCCAAAATACGAAAATACCAACAATGTCAAAGAGAATCGTTATGAAGGTGGAACTAACCCAATCTTAGCTTCAATGGTCCAGAACAATCTCTTCGTCATTGTGCTACATAAACTAACAAAAATTAAAAAAAGGCTTCCATTTTGTTTGAATACCAATCCCCTCTGTCGAGGGAGGGGATTCGTATTTATATTAGGATATCTTAACCTTATATCTATACCTGCCTATATCTGTATAGCAATATTATAGTAAGTCAACTAGAAATCTTAATATTAGCTTAAATTGCGATGAGAATTTCTTAACATTAATACGCAGCGGACTAACTTAGATCTATCGTATTATATTATAGATATCGTATTTATATTAAGATATCTTAACCTTATATCTATACCTGCCTATATCAGTGTAGCAATATTATAGTAAGTCAACTAGAAATCATAATATTAGCTTTAATTGCGATGAGAATCTCTTAACATTAATACGCAACCGACTAACTTAGATCTAGAGGGTTGGTATTTTATACCGATTGAGAATCGCAACCTTATGCCTATACCTGCCTATATACGGATAGAAATATTATATGAAATCAGTCAACTAGAAATCTTAACGTTAGCTTAAGCTTGGGGAAGAAAACTCTTAAGATTAATGCGCAACGGGCTAACTTAAATCTAAGAAAAATTCCCTAGAGCAATGAGAATTCCTCAAAAACTTGAAAAAATTTTGTTCCAACGACGGACATGATTGATGAAAAAAAATTTGTGCATCCTGTAATAATGGAAACATTACATATAAACAACCTATAACATGAGAAATACATGTGATATGTTAATAGTGAAACTTAAACCTACAATATATATTATCAATGCATGTTAAGCATAATCTAGCAAAATGCACAGAAATACGTAATCGTGATAATGTGCTAGCACATCTTTGTCTGAAATAAAAAATGTTAAAAACATAATACGAATAGTACAAAAAATGTGAATCATGGCATCAATCAAAATATATCTTAAAGTAGCAAGCGCACGAGAGTCGCGTAATGAAATTATTTAATGGTATGATTACCAGGCGCTTTGAGGCGCAACTTTTACAAACACAAGTTCAGCCGTTAGCAAATTCATGCTTTTACAATGAAACATTGTCAAAGCATGAATTTCCCAGGTTTCACCACGTGGAGGTGGCTGATTTGGAACCCTCTTCGAAAAATTTCAAGTCACGAAGCACAATGAAATGAAAAATAATTTAAAATAAAATGATTAATGATAATCTTTAACAGTTATTATACTCTGACAAAAATCGTTCACTATCGAAATTGTTGTCCCATCTCTCTTATATAGTTGTAAATTTACCAGAGCTCAGTAAACTTGTGTAAAAAAAAAAAAAAAAAAAAAACAAGAAAGAACCGATTTTTTCATAAATCCAACAGTTTTGCAAAATTTGACCTACACTATCCAATGTCTCTGCTCAAACTCGGTATCAAGTACGATCGTTCCCTTGCCCAAAAAATAGGCAATCTATATTTGCAAAATTAGGAAAATTCTTACAAAATTCGGCTCTCATTCTGAATATCGAAATTGTTTTATATAAAACGGAAGGAAAAATCAATAAATGAAAATTCAGGATACTCCAAAAGAGACGTTGAGCGGTTTTCGATAATCGAGACGATACAACTCGCATATGTTTGCTCCGTTAGAACTCTGCCCTGTAGGACGTTTCTATCGTGTTTGTTCGACGGCATAGTCGCTCCATTGGCAAAAATTACCCCTAACCTTCTAGCCGCCAGATTAGGCGTCTATGATGGCTAAAGACTTATCGTCATTTCTATTAATCTTGGGGATCGTGAAAATGGCTAAATAAAGAAAACGATCACGCTCCAATTTGTAAGAGGGACGGTCTCTGTCTCAGAGTCTACGAGCGGGAAGAGCGGCGTGGAACACATGGAGACAAGGAAAATGAAAAATTCATGGCGGATCTCGAAAACTTATGGAAATGGAGAGAAACGAGGGGACATGTAATAGCAAAAGGATATCGTGAGATTGAGGGAAAAAAATAAATGAAACGAGGATATTTTTTGAAATGAGTAAATGAATAATCACAAAATAAATTAAATAATAATAATAGATAAAATGCTAAATTTCGAAAAGGATAAAACGGTAATAATAAATTTTGAAAAAGAATAAAATAAAAATAATAAAAATTTTTTAAAGAATAGAATGATGATAATAATTGAATAATAATTATTTAAACGAGTTTCGAAGACGAGATAGTCACTTACCCTGAGCTGTCAACAAAAATCCGGAATATCTTTGAGAAAAAATGAATAACGCCGCCTGACAGGTTATGTTCACCGTGTAGTCGAATCATGAGGAAATCTCGGTAGGATGAGACTGCAGACCGTCGCGGATTCATTTATTCTGAATAAACGTGCACTATTTTTCACTCGAGAGCGCGAATGTTGAGAGGTAAAACAAAAAAGGCGAGGGAACGCGTAGAAATACGCGTCGTGTCATTGTGTTGTACGAGGAATTATTGCGTCATGACTACGCACAAAGCACAGAGCCGGCGAAGACACGGCTGCCCACTGTACTTTGTTTTACTGTACACTGTATTTTGTTTCAAACAATTAGTTACGATTGTTTTATTATGCAATAATAGCATGCCTATCGTTTTTATAATTCATTTAATTAAATACTTCGCGAAAACACCACGTACTCAATCGACACCGGCGACGGGGCGACGGACTACACAAGAGCTCACGACTCACGGGCAGGCAACGCGCAACTGTTTGGTTTGGTTATCGTTCTCTCTTCTCTCTCTCTCGGATCACTCGCGCATACGCCGCGCGCCGCGCCGTGACGCACGCACTCTGAACTCTGACGCGTACCCCCACTTCTCACTCTCCCATACTGCCCGGGCGCGCTACATAAGAATAAATGATCAATAATTGATATCAACATCATCGTTAAAATGAACTGTAATTTATTAATGATTAATTATTCATTGTTATTATGAATCACTGATATTAATTTATAATTATTTTCTTTTAACATTTATCAAGCGGTATGTTGGGGCTCAAAAAAGGTGCACTCAAAAAAGGTGCACAAGTATAACTATTTTTATTTTCTCTCCGTCAATTATTACACTAGTTTCTTGCAAAAATGTTTACTGATATGGCACGAGTGATTTTCTGCATGAAAATGAATATACTCCCGTGTGATAACAAACTTTGTGAAAATTTTTGTAAAAAATATTAAATTCGAAACGCACGAAATATACTTCGTTTGTTTCGAAAAATATTTACAATATAATAATGATTTTTATTAATAATTAATAATCATCAATAAGAATCATTATTATATTATAAATATTCTGAATTATTTCATTTTTCATTTGCATCCAACATTTTTACTAATTCTTCTTGACGTTTTTCAGTCAGGGAATTTTATTTCCTTTTCCTAAAATTTTAAAATTAAGTTTGACATTAAACGGAAAAACCCTCGTGCCGCCATCTAGCGATCGACAAAATTAACCTGAACGGAATCATCTCAATATTTCCTCTATATTCCCATCCAGTAAAAATGTTGATGATTATCACTTGACCGCGCGTATGCGTATGATGATTATGAAAATTTTAGCCGAAAGTATATCTCATTGTCACTTTTTCAATAAATTTTTTTTTTTATTTATCATTTTTGCGTCTTCCATCTCGTGTGGCTATTTTAAATCGAATCGATTTCCTCGCCTATCGAATTCTGGGGAATTTTCTTTTCCACAAACAAATCGCATATCTTCAGGATGTTGATTGACACTGCGTCGTATTGTATCTGACAGGCATGATTTAAAATGGTCTGAAGGAAAAACAAATCTATCGAGATGATCGCGGAAATGATTGAAATTAAATTGCCAAAAATTTTTTAACGATATATACAGTTCAGTCAATATATTATATCACAATTTGATTCTCTTCGCTTATCGGAGCTCGGAGCGCAACGCAATTAATATAACTAGTAAGCTATACGATACACGATACGCTCTCACTGTTGATATTGATTCGCGGTAAAATTTTTGCATTTAATTTTTTTTTTTCACAATTCAAGTTTGGATATTAAAGGGGATAAGGCGTTTTCGTTCACACACTTTTCTCATCGTGCATCGAAGCAGGATTGCATCCATCGAGACGATGTGGGACACGGGATTTGGTAGCGTTATCCTACCGACTGTTTCGACAATGATTGTATTTGTAATGACGATAAATCTCGTTAGATATCTCATGGGTGATTCTCATCTTCACGTGAGAGACGTTTCTAAGGAGCACAATTGGACAACCATCACAGGAAACAACAAGGTATCCCTTCTCTCCTTTTCAATCAAATTGATCCACCCGTTCTGAGTAATTAAAAGAAAAATTTAATATTCAATGACATATATCCGATAAAATATATAAATATATAAAGTGAAAACAATAATTAAAATAATAAATTCACTGTGTAACGTGCCATGTATCATTAGTTCGAAAAATGACCACATGAAAATGATAAATCTTTAACGAACAGTCACTTTTTTCGAAATGATAAAAATATTAATCATTCGCAGCAAATTTTTTTTACAATTTGAATTTTGATAATTTATTTTTAAGGCATACTATCGCAGCCATGAATAAAGTTAACTCATTGATTTACCTCTTGTAAGCGGTATAAGAAAAAAACATTTGAAAATTTCAATGTAAAATCTAATCGGAACAAATATTTATCATGTAATTTGTTCGACAAACAATCTAATTATCACGATTAGCCAGGTGATAAATCAAGAAAAACAACATCTTATTTGGTGAAATTGACAAAAGCGGATTTATAAAATTTTGCACTATTGTTTGTAAATACCCTCTACATTTGAAACGAAGCTTACCGAATAATTTTTCTTTTTGTACCAATTATTCAGTTTTTTTTAGGCACGTTATTGCAGCATTTGCGAGGCCCTGCTGCTCAATATGGACAGCGTAATTTGCGATTCTTGCGGTGTTTGCTCCGATCGCGGTTGCATCAGGAACGCGGACAAAAAACTGAAATGCAAAGCCATAACATTGTCGCAGGACGAGCCGATGAAGCATCATTGGATAAAAGGTCTCTTGCGTTATCTTCTCGCTAATTCGTTCATTATTTCGATCCTCAGGCCCTTGCGCATTATTTTACGAAAAACTTTCACGTTCTTCCATGAAACTTTTGGAAAAATTCATATTTTTCGTTTTTATTGTAATTAAATTTAAACGTCAGACTCCGACCAGCTATAATAAACTATTGCCCATCGGTGGATATAATTATTCTTAAATTTATATGACGTAAAAAAAAAAAAAATCGTTTCATTAGAAGTACGCGCGAGTGCATGCCGAGTCGTTACTCGACCAAAAAATTATGAACGAGCTAGAATTATTATCTCCGAATGAAAACAAAAAGATGTGCGAAATTTTAATGTTTATTTTTCAATCGAAGGGAATCTTCCACCTCTGGCGATGTGCGAGGTCTGCAACGACGAGTGCGACACCGAAGTTGGACTCGTAAATTATTGCTGCTGCTGGTGTCAACGCTGCGTCCATGAGACTTGCAAATCAGCAATTTCCATGGTGAGTTATTGATTCTTATTTCCATTGAATCGAATTTATATTTCCTAAATTTTCATTCTTTTCATTTTTTTTTTTTTTGCTTTCTCGTACAGAACAAGCGTTGTTGCAATAAATTATTTTTTTCGTGATAATCATGAAAAATATTTTTTTGCAAAATTTGTCTATGAAATGGACACAAAAATTATTATTTCAATGTTCATGTGCATAAAAGAATAAATATATTTTTATATTTTTGAAATAAATACGAAATATACCGTATAGGATGATAAAATATTTTATTTTTATGAAATATTAGCCGTATTCGGGTATATAATTTATTTTTTTTTTGCGAGAGAAAATCGAAAGTCTTATTTATTCTGTCAGGAATGTGATTTTGGTGAGTTCAAACTGATGATAATACCACCCAGGAGCTTGGAAGTCGTGAACAAACGTAGCACGATGAGACGCAGATTGCGTCTTCGTTCGATCATACCGCCAATTTGGCCCAATTGGAAACCGCTCATTGTCGTTGGTAAGAATCGAAAATTCGTTCTGGAAAAAAAAAGCTGCAATTTGGAAATTGCAAATTGCTTCCTCCAAATTTTTTCATGGTACTCAACGCTCCGTCTACGAGGACCTACGTTTATCAATTTTGGCTTCCTCGTGCAAAATTTGGAGTTAGCAATATGCAAGTTACAACCTGCAGCTTTTTCCCTTCTCTCTCTGTCCTGTGTAGTTAAAATTTTTTTTTTTTTCGAAATTCAAGCTACTGAAAGTTTTCTAGATACTCAATATTTCAGAAGATAAATGGATTTTTGTGTCACCGCTAGATATCTCAAAATTTGAGGAAAATCGGAGCTGTTGGAAACATTTTTCGGAAAATACATGATAAATTCTGAACTCTTTCACCGATTATCCCAAAATTTGATACCAATCTTTCTTCAATGATACATTTATTAATTTAAAACAATAAAAAAAAAAAATTTGGGAAAATTACCGCAGTCAAAAATATTTCTTTCTTAAGGACGTTCCTCTGTTTGTTTGCGGGAGGAGTCAATCGAGGAAGGTCCCTATGCTGATACACAGGCAGGGCTTAGTGGTGCCGTTGTCAAATCCTCACTCATCTCGGCCAGTCAATTTATTGTTCTCGAAATCAGAATTAGAACTGTGAAGTTTCGTTTCAACGCTATTCGATAGTAAATCGCATTGATAACAACGTATAAAAATTATAGCAATATACTCCTGCAAGTTTTTGAAATATTAATGTTTATGTTGCGAAAAAGAATTCAAAATGCACGTTTTTCGAACTTCAACTCGAAACGCTGTCCGAGCTTTTCAACATAGGGAAAATTGCACAAAAACAATCTTGCAGAGAATTAAATTTTCCATAAAAAAGTCTGCGACAGCATTTATGAAAAGTCAATAGCGAATGAGTGGAAAGTTTTCGAAGTGGCGTAACGAGGAAGTGTGATTTTTGTGAAATCGCAGAAAAGCAGACCCATTGGTTGTTAAATTACATATCATCGCGTTAGCGTTGAATTAAAAATGCATAAAAATTCATACG
Organism: Rhorus exstirpatorius; assembly: GCA_963564615.1. NCBI lineage: Eukaryota > Metazoa > Arthropoda > Insecta > Hymenoptera > Ichneumonidae > Rhorus > Rhorus exstirpatorius. Next base: position 31,071,197 of record OY751316.1, on the reverse strand, counting down.
TCAACTGGACACGACGAGAAAGCCATTACCGCCTAAAAAACTTTATTTATAACTAAATTCAAATAAAGCCACCTACTTGAAATGGTTTTTTTTTTAAATTATTTTTACAACTCTGGACACCTTCGACGCCTCAATTTTAAATATATGCCGTCGCGGACTTTTTTTGTAAAGAATTTAGTTACCTAGAAAATGATTTGTGAGTAATTTTACTCTATTACGTATAATTTGATCAGCGTTTCGAGTTGAAGCACAAAAAGTGCCTAATTTTCATTGTTTCTATTTGTCCTTTGCCAAAATGTAGAGAGGGATAATAATGCATATTTTATAAGTTATTATTTATACCATTTACTATGAAAAGACGCTAAAAAAAAACTCCAGGATTTTATCCGAAAAAAAGAAGCCTAATTCAACAAGTTGAGTTCGGCGAGTTGACAACAACGGCGAGTTGAGACAAGTTGTCCGTCGAGTCTAAAATCGACAGTGTATGCCTCTTTTTTTTTCTACATTTTTAAATATGTTACATTTAATTACTTAACGAAAATTCTCCTAATTAAGATGAGCTTTTTACGATTTTATTATGTATAGAACTAGGGCATAAAATTTTTTTAAAGGTGCTGGAATTTCAAGTTCGTGAATTAGGAGTATGAATGAAATTTTATTTTTCGTTAAAAATGACAGATGCACATGTTATAGGCAATTTAATTTCACGGATTTTGATATATATATATATATATATATATATATATATATATATATATATATATATATATAGAGTAACATGTGTGACGTCATAATGTTATATTTTTCAATTTGATATATTAACGGCAATTTTGATTCAAATAAAAAAATAAAAAATACGTACTAAATATTTTTTCCTAAACTACCAGATTTTGATATAAAAAAAAATTCTTTAATACTCCCAATTACAGAACGATTGAAACCTGTTTTTCATGTATGGTCATAAGAACGCATGTTGTATAATATTTTTTTAAACACTTTAATTTCAAGTCGATGACACTATATCGATATAACAGAGGAACATCCTTAATTCAAAATTTCATCAAAATTTTCTTTGCTTCAACTGGAAAAAAAAAATGATTCAATAAAAAAAAACGTAATAACAAAAAAATATCGAAAGCACGTTTTTTTCCGTTGTTTTCGTAGCAAATAGAAAATCGGGCAACAACGACGGTGCCGCGATACTGTCGATGTTTCGACGATTGATAAATCCAGCTCAGGTCGTCGATCTTTCGGAGCGTGATCCCGTGGCTGCCCTGGAATGGTGTCGTTTGCTCGGTGACAAACACTGCAACGTTCTCGTCGCCGGTGGCGATGGAACGGTCGCCTGGCTCCTCAACACAGTTCACAAACTTCGACTGAAGGTAATTCGTTGTTTTTGATTGAAAAATAATTATAAAAAACAAAAAACAAAAAAAAGAACAAAGAATAGTCCTTCTACGGGAACAGGATAAACAACGTACGTCGTGCAATGTTTGTCTGGAAATTTTGCACGCAAAAAAAAAAAAATTAACAGCCTGTGCCGTCGGTCGCGATATTGCCGCTCGGCACCGGAAACGATCTTTCTCGGGTACTCGGTTGGGGCAACGGCCACACTTCCGATCTCGAAGCCACGGAAATTTTACATCGTGTACAAACAGCCAGAACCGTCAAATTGGACAGGTAAATGAAAAAAAAAAAAATACATTATCTGTATAATTTCTTGCAAGTGGAGATACAAAAAAAAAAATAATAATTTCCTTTTTTAGTATTTTCGTTCTTGATTTATCCGATTGGGGCTCAATTAATTCGAGTTAAACTTGTGTATTTATCGAGTCTTTATTTAATTATTTTTATCGGTTTAAATCTTTCACATTATGATTTAATAATTTAATAATAATTTTATTTGAATAATCATTCGAGTGAAAAATGCGCGACTCGTAAAAAAAAAAAAAAAAAACGCGAATTGCGAGCATACATTTTTCGATCCAATTAAACTCATCTAAAAACTGTGCTTTCCCAATAATCCTTTCATTTTGAAAATCATTTCCAAAGTTTTTGTTTCCATTTTGCGTTGGCAAAAAAAAAAAAAGACGATGATACCCCTATGAACGAAGAGAGAAAAGAAATCGCGATTAAAAATTTTGTTCGAACGATATGACACAGATGGGCGGTAACGATGAGACCGGATACGAGAAGTTTGGGCTTCAGGGGTTCGCAGCAACGTATATTCATGTACAATTACATGAGCGTAGGTGTCGATGCACAGGTCACTCTGAACTTTCATCGTACCAGAGAAAGTCGTTTTTATCTTTTCAGCCACCGGATATTCAACAAGGTGAGAAAATCTCAATACAGCTAACGTTTAATTTTCCATCGATTATGTTTATTCGATGAAAAAAAAATTTACAAACGTCGAACTTACAATCCAACTGTATCGAAAAATTAATTTTTTTTTTCGCTTCCCCGTTAACTTTGCTCTCGTAATTTTTTATTTCTCAATCCGTTCGAGCCAGATTGCTCCAATTGTTTCAGTCGATAAAACATATTTCCGGATGAGAGTGTTTTTTTTTTTTTTTGTAATTTTACGACTATTTCAGCTATCGAATTCATCGCAAATTGCTGTGTCGTTAATTCATAATAATTGCAACGAAAAATTGATGCGCGGTAACGTTAGAAATTTTTGTTTCATAATAAAAAAAAAAAAAAACACGTGAACTTTGTAACTCGTGAAAATTTAGAGCTATCAAGATCAATTATTTTTGATATTGCGTTCAATCGATAGGGTTAAAGCCGTATGGAACTTAAAATTTAATTGAAAAAAATCTTTTAAATTTGCTTCTACTCCAAAAAGCGTGTTAAATCTTCCCCCATTTACAAATAGACAGACATGCAAAAAAAAAAAAATTAAAACTTCGAATAATCGAGTTTAATGAACGTAAAAAAAAAACCCTTCAAATAAAAAATTTGCATATTGTTTTCTTGCAATTGTCTCATGTCGCCGGGTCTTTAAACTTGAAGAAGCGAAATGATTGCGAATCAAAATTTTTGTAAAATAAAGAAAATTGCCCGAAAATATATTTCTTTCCTGTGTTGAATTATGGGGGGAGAGGGTTTTGTATATACGTACAATTTTTGTTGAATATTGAAACTTTCAGCTGCTCTATCTGGGCTTTGGTACTCAGCAAGTAGTCGAGAGAGAGTGCAAGGATCTCGACAAAAGAATCGAGGTTTACTTGGACGGTAAAAAGATTGAACTTCCATCGATCGAGAGTATTGTAATTTTGAATATTCCTTACTGGGGCGCCGGTGTCAAGCTCTGGGACATGGGTCTCGAGGGTAAAAAATTCAATGTTGTACCAATTTTTTTTTTTTTTTTTTTTCATTGAAACCATAATTTCGTCCAAGAATTTTTTTTTCTCATAACGAATGAGATGGAATTTTTGTTTTTTTTTTTTTTTCGTCAGGCACCGAAGGCGTCGGTGTGCAAAGTATAAACGATGGAAAATTGGAAGTCGTCGCGATATATTCGTCGTTTCACATTGCTCAGCTACAGGTTGGACTTTCGCAGCCTCATCGGCTCGGTCAAGCTCACACCGTCAAGGTGAGAAAAAAAATAAAATTTGTCAATCTCGTCATTTTATAATATTTTTTGTCGCGAATGCATTGTCTCCAAGCGATGAAAATAAATATTTATCAATTTTTTGCTCAGGTAAAGCTTCTCGACTCTTGCGCCGTGCAAATCGACGGTGAGCCTTGGTATCAGAATCCTTGCGAATTCGTAATCTCGCACTGCAATCAGGCGTCCATGCTGATGTGTTCCGAATGATGAGATTATTGTGAGAAAAAAAAAATGGCGATTGCTCACTTGACGTTTCATGCAGCAGCAAAAAAAAAAAAAAAAATTGAGCAAATCTCAATTGAATCAAAAATTATTTCATTTCAAAAGTCATGTCATTTCGGGGGAAAAAAATAAATACTTTACCATCTACGTAGATAAAATTTATATCCATTCAGTTATCTTTTTACCTCGCCGTAGATCGAAATTTTGGCAAATCGCAGATTTACTCAGATCCGAATTAGGTCTACTTGAGATCTCCGTTGGATCTACTTGGATCTTGGTAAATCTACTGAGATTTGAATGGATAAACGTCGATCTGATAAGAAAAAGTCTTCATGCGTAATATTACGTCGAAAATTTTCCAAAATTTCGATCCACGTAGATCTAAACTTGGTCTTAGAAAATAATTGCGTGAATATATAAATTAGATCTGCGTAGATCTGAACGATATTATTTATCGGGAACGGCGTTAGTTTTCCGCCAAAATTGAGAACTTGGCGAGAAAAACTAAACGAAAACGTCCGAAGATGACTTTTCAAAATTTTCCGGTCAATTGAGATGTCCTTTAATTTTTTTTTTTCTTGCCACCTGGATCGATAAACTCGTGTTGCGATTTGCCTGGATATTCTTCAAGGTAGCGAGACAAGCCCAATTCTCAAACTTTGCCTGCTGCAAGTATCCATTGATCCGGTCACCGAAACTCATTCCAAGAAAATAATTTCTGTACGATTAAACGTTGCGTGTCTGTTATTTTCACGTTGTTCACACTGAAATTACATATGAATTATCGAGAATAATAATTCGTAACGAGGATAATCGAGCTTTTGGGAATTTATTCTTCTTTTTTTTTTGCACCCTGAACGGTGACAATCGAAAAACGTGCACAACGATAAATTTTCCATCACGAATGCCACGAGACTATCAGACTCTCTCCCCGTTCAATGAATCAATAGAAAGTGTGACATTTAACGTTTGAATTTTAAATATTAAAATTCACACGAATCATCGCGATTCTCGTGGAGAGAGGGCCGTCAGCTGATCGCGATTTACATCGTTAACTGACGCGAGTCGTTGATCATCGATGCAAAATTTTTTTGCCAAAAATTTTCCAATCTTAACTTTGTTTTTTTTTTTTAATGAAATTTATCGAAACCTCGTCCATGGGATTGAATGAATTATGAAATTATGAAAATTAAAAATTTACCGAGAGACTCGCGAGCACAAAGCTCCACAGCTGCATTGCATTATGTTATTACGCCACTGTGAGAAGTGGCAAAAATTCGTTATTCTCGTTTTCGTAGACATTACCACAATTATCGAGTTCTCCAGTTTTTATTTCTTTTTTTTTCTTACAAAAAAAATTGTCCTTCTCTCTTTCCCTGATAAAGGGAGCTTACGCCCTTCTGACGGTATTTGACTTTTTTTTTTTTTGACGTTTGCACGCGCTTTTCGAACAAGCCCATCGATATCAAATATTGCAACGTAAATTATCAAATTAATCAAATTAAATGCAAAGTAAATTATCAAAGTAAGATATCAAATTGCAACGTAAATTTATATCTCAGCCTCCGCTCAGGCGAAAGATATCTCGATAATATTCTCATGCTCTTCAAACTTTGCTTTTCTTTTTTATGATTATTTTTTTTTTCGCTGGAGGTTCGACTCTCGAGTATTCCGTTTTTTATTATATATGGCCGAAAATTTTCGTTTAATGTCTATGAAAATATTGAAATCTTTGAAGGAAAAAAAAAAAAAAACAAGCCAAAAAAGGCTTCTGGCTTTTGCACGTAAGAGGAAAATAAGAAGCATATCTACACAATCTTGTAATCCTCTTGGTACACAAAATACGCGCTGCGTATGTACACATCGTCAAAGTACAAAATATAACATATACAAATATATATATATATACTTTTTTGTGCATATATATATATATATATATATGTATCCATACTTAATTCATGATAAGTCTGTTCTTGTGTGTATTCAACGAGCGACAAAAAAAAAAACGTCACCGATGAATTGTGTTCGTAATCGAGGAGATCTAAGTGGGAGCAAAACACACCGCAAGGTTTTTTAGTTCCTCGTCTCTCGAGTTTTCAGGTAAATTTGTGTTCTCTCGCGACGCAAGCCGTGTTTGGCTTCAGGCTTCCTTTGCCATTAACGTTTCGACGAACGTTCCTGCACGTTTGGTGCATTGATTTTATCGTCAAAGGGAAGAGAGAGAGAGAGAGAGAGAGTCCGGAAATGCATCTTACCGTTGAATCCCTCATCTTAACGTTAATCGTTGCAACGATCCTTGGATTAACACGAGCCACTGGTATCCCATCGAAATTGTAAGTCCCTCTAATTTTTGTTTTAACATTTTTTTTTACACGTCTATGCCACTATGTAAATTAATTCATAACGTAAATTTCGTATAGAGGAAAAAAATTATTCTCTGCCGTTTCCCAGCTGTATATCAGAGACAACGATTTAGTTATATATTTTTTTTTTTTTTTGTTATCAATGTTTTACGTGATTTTGTTCAACATTTTGTTTTTAATTCCAATTTGCTCGTAACGGACATATTTAGCAGTAATCTTTTTTTCCAAATTGTCGATTCCGTTGTTTCACTTTTTGAATAAAATTGCAAACTCGATTGAATAAAATTGCAAAATCGATTTTCATAACGATAATCTTGAAGATGATAATCATTATGATTTAAATTGAGTGATAATAATTTTTTCACGGTTTATTCGACTTTTTGACGAGCCAGGCATGAAAATTTCGTTAATTTCAATACCCGAATTTTTAATCATTGACGTTCAGTACTTGACGTTTTTTTTGGGCTATTAAATTTGGCTGTTTCGCACGTTTGGAAAAAAATTTTAATTTGATCAATTATTCTAATATCAGTGATGATAATAATAATACATTTTTTATAATGTTTTTTTTTATTTTTCCAATAACGCGTGACTATTGAAAAAAAAAAGGAAAATTGTCCCGTGAATCATTAAATTTATCGTCGAGGCTAAAAATATTCTTCCAACCATTCTCAGGTTCATATTTCATCGAGCATTTCATTGTAATTTAAAAATTTCCGAACAAATCTCTCTTAATGGACCATAACACGCATCATGATCTCATGATTTACGGCTGTTTTTTTTAATTTTTTTTCTCAAGACCACGAGATTATCGTAAATCATTGTGATCGCAAAAAAAAAAAGGAAAAAAAAAGACCTCGCAATAAACTTTCGGTAAGCCGCAAAATTGTTCGGCGCAATTTCCCTCGGATCAATTAGATAATCAGCAGAGAGAGAGAGTCTGTGTGCATACAGATCGAGGACAGAGGAATAATAGTTTGCGGTTTTTTCATGTTCGATCATCCATGCATCGAACACTGACCGAATAATTCGGACATAAAATTAAAAAAAAAAAACTTTGAAACTGATAATTGGAGCGTACCACTCGAGGACTAGATATTTCCGTAATCGTTATTTTTAATTAACGAAACGAAGAAAAAAAAAATACTGGAAAATTGTCCCGAAGGTTGGTCATTAAAGTAATAATGTTAGAGGACACGTAACGGTTTATCGATCGATGAAAATTCAATAATAATACGAATAATAATAATTGTATTAATAATAATAATAATATCGTCATATTTTGACTTTTTTCTTTAAAATTTCCTTTGATTTCTCTAAAAAAAATATGAAAATTATGTTCTACGATAAAGTATCATTATTAATTTTAAAATCGATAGAAGTAATTGAAAAAAAAAAAAAACAAAAATCAAAGCGCCAATACATTTTTTATATTTTTCAAATTTATGTGAGATACATATATTTAATATATATTAAATGTATTTATATATTGAATATATTTAATACATTAATATAAATTAAATATATATAAATTATTAAATATATTCAATATATAAATACATTTAATATAAATTAAATATATATCATATTAAATATGTTTATGTGCAAAAATTTATATATTATCGTTTTTTTTTTCGTTTTTTGTGATCGATGAGAAATATATCATATCTTTTCTCGTGGAAATTTGATCGTGCCACGTTTTCCTCTCTCTCTCTCTCTCTCTCTCTCTCTCCCTCGATGATATTAGTAAATAATCAAAAGAGTACCCGACGACAGTGCCCAGCTGTACAAGCAATGAGATTGACACTTCATTTTTTTTTTTTTTTAATTTTTATGAATCGCGTTGACACCTGTCAATCCCGAAAGAAAAATCATTTTTTAATATCTCTTGAAAATATTAATTATTAATATAAAGGGAATCAAAGTGTGCGGCGACATTTTATCGTATAGGACGTGTAATAATTTTTTTTTTTTTTAACGAAAGACGCTCGTGATAGAGACATCGCTAAAAATGCATCTCTCGAGTATATCAATAGCACGATGATATTTAACGCCAATAAATTTGCGTCGTGCAAAGACCGATGAAGGATTTAAAATTTATTATAATCACTGATAAAATCGTCCGATTTTGTTCTCCCTCTCTCTCTCTCTCTCTCTTTCTCTCTGGTTTTACCGTTGATTTTTTCATTTAATTTTTAAAATAATCATTCATATAATTTTTTTTTTCTAATCATTGACACATCTGTATAACGAAAGTCCCAAAAATCTTCGATTCGAATAATACGAAGGCACGAAATTTTCATTTCTGTTTCATTCGAATCATCGTCAAGGCGATGATGATTCATGAAATCTCAAAAAAAGAATGATGAAAATAAACTTTCGAATGATCTCAAATTTGAAGAAAAATCATAGCAATAATAATAATAATAATTACTGTATAATAATAATAATTATTATTATATAATAATAATAATAATTATTATTATTATTATTATTATTGGAATCACACTTGTGATCTTGCGTGATTTTAAAGGGAGGCATTACATATGAAAGGCCTTAAAACTAGACGATTTTTCAGAATTTTTTTTCAGAAAGAAGTTGCTCTATATTTTTAAAATTTTGACATAGTTTTATTTCATACTTTTACCATTTGAGATAATTTAAATGGTGGATCATCTCTGAAATAATAAAAATAAACCTTTTTTCATTTCCAAAGTTTAATGGAGAAACGCTGGGATTGAACTTGATTCGGTTTAAAAATATTGAAAATTGATGAAATCGCACGCTTTTGAAAATTGAGTTCCAAATTTTTCACGAAAACTTTTCAATATTTGAAATTTAAAAAAAGTACTTTGTCATCTAACACATTCAACATTAGTTTAGTTCAATCTCTGGAGAAAAATGCTGAGAAAATTCGTGCAAAATTTCATCAAGATCGGTCAATTAGTTTTTGAGTTATCTTACACAAAAATCTTGAAAATGTAGCTTTGAAAAAAACGCGTAGGTCCACCATTTTGTAGAAAAAAAAAAGAATAAAAAAATCTTCTTAAATTCTAAAAATATGAAATAATGTTATGTGAAAATTTCGAAAATTTATAACAAGTCCTTCCTTACGAAAAAAAAAATTAGCAAATATCGCCTAGTTTTCTACACATGCATTACACACTCATTTCTTTTTCTCCTCCTCTCGCGTATGAATCACTGAGTCAAGCACGAAAATATTATAATTCCTTTATCTCGTGACTCGACTGTTCCAACGAGCTTTGTAGTAATTTTCGCCTCGACGCGGGGATGATAAAACAAAAAAAAAAGTCACGAGACATCGTCGAATCAAGTCAAACACATCTTGTCAACATTCAGTGTAACTAAATGACGTAGAATAATACACATTGACGTATATATAGTTACACGTGTTTATGTGTAATTTCATGGCAAATATGCCCAGCATTGAATTTTCCTACTCCCTTTTATCCTTAAATTACTGTGACGAGATAATTTAAAAATAAAAATAAAAAATAAAAAATTGAATTACGACGAGAAATTTTTCGTACAATTTTGAAAAAAAAAAAAATTTGTGTTCATCTTGAGCGCAGGAAAAAAATTGACAACATTCGAATTTCCGAAATTTTCGTAAATTCTGTCTTTTTCTCTTCTAAATCACGCCCAACATTGGCAAAAAAATTTTCAAAATTTTGATTTCGCTACGAGCCTTATGAATTCTGAAAAGGTTAAAAAAAAAAAAAAATTGAATCGTGAATCGGTCTTTGAGTTATCGTGACAACTAGTTTTTTTTTCGGGCCCCCGCTCCTATTTATCAAAATTTTCTGACGATAAAAAATGTCATAATTTTTGAATTATGAAGAAACATTTTGTCGAAATTAAAAAAAAAAAAAAAAAACTGCAGATTAGTCGTAAAAAATGGTGACTCCTCTCTCAAATGCATATCAATTAGAATGCAGGTATACACGTACCCTCTAATCAGGCATGCCAGTTCAAATAATATGGGAATTAAATTAAAAAAAAAAAAAAAAAAAAAAATAATCGTGCGTTCCAATTGATAAGAGCTCAAATTTGGGAATTAAACATTAAAAAAGATTTTTTTATTTGTAGGTCAATGTCAATTTGCTTCGAGTCGCAATGTCCCATATTATATGAACTCGGCACTTTTTTTTTTTTTTTATTGTTGACGTACCAATTAATGTACACATTATACGTCTGTATAGTATATTGTTATATATAGTTTGCTCGTAGTTGACGCAAAGTCTGTAAACGATTAAACTATACGTGGATGCCCCCTTCTTGATCTCGGCAATTCTAGTTTAAATATTGCGCGTGATAAAGAGGCCGCGTGATGAAGAGGCGAAAAACAAAAAAAAAAAGCAGCTTGTTTGACAAACATGTATACCGGGAGAAAATTGTTATCCACAGCAGCGGGCTCTTTGTACCCACCTCTTTTACGTGACGAACGAATTTTTTTTTCCTCCGGGAGCTTTCAGTGCCGAGATTTACGAGCACATTGTTTTTCGTTGAATTACTCAACGGGACTTTTTTTTTTCGTATTAACAATTCATAGAATATTTCCTTAAATCGTCATCTTGTTTCGAACAACGAACGACATGTGACATTCGCTGGTTTTATGTGCAAGAAAAAAAAAAATGCACTTATGTCATTCACTGGCTGTATCCGAGCCAATACTCTGGCGATACACCATATGTGTATGTATGTACAGGTACGTTGCTTTTGAGGAGAAAAAAAAAAAAAAAAAACAGAGACAATGCCAACAATAAAGTGTCATTCTCGTGAAGCAACAGCTGCTGAATAACAATTCTGGATACATGAGCGCACATCGTAGCTTCGAAAATCAACTAGTCGTGAAATTAGTTTGTTATTTTTACATTTTTATTCGCTGCGAGCTTTCCTAAATCCACTTGGAGACACATTTTAGTATATATAATAAGAGTCCTTTTACTTTTATCCGGGGAAAAAATCATTTGGATCTACATATATAGATCTAAATTTTGGAAAGATCTTTATATACAACGGTAGATTTACGTTCATTCGAGTCGACCTGATATTATGGTCGAACACATTTTTGCTTATTCCAGATCTCCTTTTATCTACGTACATCTTTGTATATTTACTTCGATCTGAATATGTGTAAAAGAGATTTAGGTAGATCTTATTGAGATCAAGGTGGATACATCTAAATGAGGTATAGCTAGTTCCAATTCAGATCTAGGTAGATCTAATTACACGAGAGGTAGGTAGATTTAATTACATGAGATCTAGGTAGATCCAATTACATGAGATCTAGGTAGATCTGATCAAGTTGTAGGTTGTTATAATTAAATGAGTTATAGGTAGATCTAATTACATGAGATCTACGTAGATCTGATTGCACGAAATCTAAGTACATCCAATTATGATGTGGATAGTTCTTATGAGATACAGGTAGATCAAACTGAGATAAATCTACAATTTTATCTCCGCAGATATAAACCCCATCCCAGGTATATTAAAACATTTGATGAATATTCTTCGTTGAATCATATTTATTTTAGTGATTTTTTTTTTTTTTTTTTTTTTATTACAGCGATGAAAGCTGTCCTGCTATATCCGTGGCAAGTGCCATGACTCAGACGGACCTTTTGAAGGAGCTCACGAGCGACTGTCGTTACGATAAAATGGTTCGACCACCTGGAATATTCAACGCAAGTGATCCGACCGTTGTAGTTTCCAGAGCTTACATATACACGATCAAGTCCAACATGGCAAAGACATTGGTTATTTTTTGTTTTTTTTTTAAATTTATAATTAATTTTTTTTTTTTAAATTTATAATTAATTAAATATGATTATCCAATCGGCTTTAAAATTGTAACAATCGCGACGATATCTCGATGACACTCGATTGACCTTAGTCATATACGAATAATGTTTAATTATTAATTTTCATCCTCGCAGCAATTTGACGTTCGCATGATGCTGCAATTTCGTTATCACGATCCACGTTTAAAATACTCGGACATAGCGCCGCGTTACAATCAAATATTCGGGGGTCAACCGGCCTACGATTTGATATGGACGCCAACCGTGTTGGTCGCTAATGAGCGCAGTTCCGTTATAATGGGAAACGGCGTTAAAGATCTCTTAATATCGATTGACCCATCGGGAATGGTTGTTTTAAACAGAAGGTCGGAAATTAATCTTACGAAGCATATATAATGTCAGGCCGATTTTTCATTATTTCCTATTATTATAAGAAAACATGTTTTTTTTTTTTTTTTTTTTTTTTTTTCTTTCTTTTTTCCATTGCAGGCTCGAAGCCATAATGAACTGTGGTCTTCGTTTGGAAAAATTTCCCTTCGACGTGCAGGAGTGTCCACTCGTATTCGAGAGCTGTACGATTTTTTTTTTTTCCTTTTTCTATTCAATTTCGAATATATCCTCAATTTTTTTCGATAAATTAAAAACCTTTTATTCTGAAAATTAAATAATTTTTTCCATTGATCGAAACACTTGGGATGATGAATTTATAAGAATAATATTTCATTTGATGAGAAATAATATCGTCGAGAGTGATTTTTTTTTAATTTTTCTATTCAATTTCAAATATATCCTCGATTTTTTTCGATAAATTTAAAACCTTTTATTCTGAAAATTAAATAATTTTTTCCATTGATCGAAAGACTTGGGATGATGAATTTATAAGAATAATATTCCATTTGATGAGAAATAATATCGTCGAGAGTGATTTTTTTTTAATTTTTCTATTCAATTTCAAATATATCCTCGATTTTTTTCGATAAATTAAAAACCTTTTATTCTGAAAATTAAATAATTTTTTCCATTGATCGAAACACTTGGGATGATGAATTTATAAGAATAATATTTCATTTGATGAGAAATAATATCGTCGAGAGTGATTTTTTTTTCTTAATTTTTTTTTTTCTTTCCTTCAAAAGGGACTCACAATGTACAAGATATGAAACTCGACTGGGACGAGGCACCGATAGTCCTGGCCGACGAATTGCACCTTACGGAATATCGGCTTGTTGAGAAATGGGTCAACTCGACCGAGGTCTCCTATACCGCGGCTCAGCAGCACTATGGTCACTTTGGTAATTTCACAAAATAATTTCGTTAATCGGTAAAAAGTTAAGTATAGGAAATTCTTCGGAGCCCGGATTTTCCCCACTTTCCCCGTGACCCCGTGCAAATTCGAATGCAGTAATTTTAGCTGGCAAACAAACCTGAACGAATATCAAGAAAATGAAATGGAATAAGGAAATTCTTAAGGGACTGAGGGACAATGATTCGGGATATGCTAAAAGAAAAAAAATTAATTTAAATTTATTTAAATTTATTTGTCGCGCAAGATTGAAAAATCCTGAAAATTTTCAGAGCACGTTTTTTCCTCATTTTTGACGTGTCGAATTCGTTATTTTTTTTTTTTTTTCTTTTTTTCAAACCAATCAGCTTTTGGGCCCTTCAATCGTCATTTTTTTTATCGTAAAAGCATCCGTTACGACGTAACGTTGAAATTTTTCACAGTGAAGTAGGATAGACGTACCAGTTGTGGCCACTGTGACGTTTGTGGCTACTCCGCATTTCCCTCGAATTTTTTAAAGTTTCAAGGCTATGCTCACTTCATTCAGCGTAATATTTCGATATTCAATATGTTTCCGCACCAATATCGATTGCTTTATTGAATATCTGCTAATTTATTTCAACGAAATATGACGAAATGTGTCAACGCCGAGCGGTTTGGGTAGTTTTCTCGTCAGAAGTGTTGAGGGACCCCGAGGTGAGAAAACTACGATTTCTCATTATCCAAAGTCATTCCGTCCCATAAAAAATGTATATTTTATCAATTAAAGCTCATTTTGCTGGTTAGAATCACAAAAAAAATTGACATATCAGCTAAAATACTTGAAAAATACGCGGTGGCCAAAAGTGATAGCTTATATGGCCAATCCCAATTCAAAGCTTGGTGGCCACAGCTGGTACTTCGGATGACCAATCAGTAGTACAATTGTGGCCACAAATGACGAAAATTGTCAACTACAACATAATTTCCTATATTTTTTTATTTATCGCGATCAGAAAAGGTTTTAAATGATGACAATTCGATTCTGTGTACCTTTTAGGTTGCATCGATCACTTTTTCAATTTTGAATTTTCAATAATGTGAACAATGTTCGTAAATGAATGTTCGAAAATGCTCAAAGTGGCCCACAACTGGTGGGTCTACCCTATGATTTTTTTCAAATTTCTTATCCGATTCTTCGTGTTCGATTTTTCGATTGAAAAAAAAAATTTACTGTCAAAGTAGCTCGAATTTTGGCAATTTTTCGTTTACGGTCTTCGTGTAAAGCGTGAACTAAAAAAAAATTAAGTCTCGTAGAAAGACTCAACGTTTCTCGTCAAATATTTTTATTTGAAAAATTGCATTACAGCGGGTAACTTTAGCTCGATAAGCATTACGTTCAAGCTTGCACGTGAAATGGGCTTTTTCATGATGGACTATTACATACCCTCGATACTCATAGTCGTGATATCGTGGGTATCATTTTGGCTTCACATGGACGCCGGCCCACCGCGAATTGTTCTCGGTAAGTGTCAGAATGAGCGAGACACGCAAAAACAAAAAAAAAACAAGAAAATTACAATTCCAAACAAAAAATCGAAAAATTGTGCCTCTTCTATTATACACAAAAGCGAAATAATCGTCTAAAAATTGAATGATTGAAAATTAAAGTAATATTGAAAAAAAAAAAACTCGTCATAAACATTTCTCACGAATTCTTTGATAAAGAAAAATTAATTTTTTTTTTTTTCGTTGTACCTGCACCGAAATAAAATTTTCGCGAGACTCTCCAATGAGATCGCCTCGATAACGAGAGAGGGGAAAAAAACAATTCATAGAAGAAAAAAAAAAAATACGAAAATTAAGCGTTTCTCGCAGCGACTCCGAATAATTTGCAGAAAAGGATCGGTTAGCGAGAGCCTCGGATTCGGTTTTTTAGGAACAAACACGATACTGGCCTTCATGACGCTCGCGTCAAAAGTGGAAAATTCATTGCCGAAGGTTTCGTACATAAAGGCGAGCGAGATATGGTTTTTGGGATGCACGATATTTCTATTTGCCGCCATGGTCGAGTTTGCTTTCGTCAACACGATTTATCGAAGAAAGTGAGTATATCGCATCAACGATTTCACAAAAAAAAAAAAAGCAGTTTTCAATTGGCTTAATCAATTTAATAAACATAATTAATATAATGAGTTCGATTCGATTAATTCAATTGATTGGTTAATTAAAAACATAAATTCGCTCATCTTTCGATTTAAAAAAAATAAATAAATAAATAAAAAACGTTTACGAACACTTTTCGTACGTTCAGAAAAAACGTGCCACTGAAAAAAGTCAACAGCAAATACATCCTTAAATCCACGCTCACGCCACGTCTCGCGAGAAAGCAATTTCACAAAAATACAACGGGTCTCGAGAGATCACGCTCGTGGTCGTCCCTCGACAATGGAAATTCCATCGACCACGATTACACGTCCCAAAATTATCTCACAGTTCACGTGAGTAAATTTTGCTCGATCAAATTAAAGGCCATATAAATTTGCATTTTCTTCAATCCCTTCATTAATTTTCTCCCGACTAACCCGTAGCGCAGAAAAAAACAAAAAATCTTTCATGATAGCACGATCGATCGATGATTCATTAGCCCGAGAGACGAGTTAAAAATTTTTGTGCGCTCACATAACCTCAATTTTATGTGCTCGCATTCCCCATTGGACCGCGATCCCCACTCCTCGCCTCATCCACCAGTGAGACGCGCTCCCGTGCCCCCTCCGCTTCGCGTCTACTCGATGCTATCAGCGCCATTGCATACGCTTTTTCGTTAATACTTCCGGATATATTTCGAACGAAAAGACCCGCCGCCGGTGACACGAAAAATATGGCATCTTTCGATTTCTCTTTGGCAGAGCTTTCCGAGCACGATCAACATACCTTCGGTGAGAATTGACGAGGACGAGAAGGAAAAAGATTTTTCGAACGGTAGCGTTATTACGATAGACACGAATTCACCGCCTCCACCGCCGGCAAAGTCGTTCGCCCGAAGACCAACTCTCGCGAAACTTCACAATTTTACGACTATGACACCCCAACAGATCGCCCAGTGGATCGACAAACGCAGCAGAATTGTATTTCCCGCTGCTTTTCTCATATTCAACATTCTGTACTGGTCTTTCATTTGGATATGAAAAAGAAGAAGAAGAAGAAGAAGAAGAAGAAGAAGAGAAAGAAGAGAGAGAAAAGATATGGTTTGATGAAAAAAAAAATCTGTATATGCTAGTTGATAAAATTGATTTAGTTAAAATCGATAATTATATTTATTAACATGAATAACAACGAAACGAAAACCTGAATCCTCTTGACTTAACATTTTTTTTTCCTCTTCCCACTTCTTCGGGGGTAAATTTTAAAATCTTTCTACAATTCTTAATATCAAGCCCTGTCGATAAAAAAAAATCGTTTGGATCTACGTTAATCTGATTTAGATCTTCGTGGTTATTTTTTAGATCAAATTTGATCTACGCAGATCTGAGTTTTGGAAAATCGTAGATCCAGGCAGTTCTACGGTAGATTTACGTAAATGCGAGTCGATTTAATATTATGCTCAAATAATTTTGCTTATCAGATCTCCGTTTAACTGCTCAAATCGTCGTAGATTTAAATTTGGATCTGAGTCTAACCGAAATCTAGGTAGATCCAATTGAGATCTACAATCTACGATTTTCCAAAATTCAGATCTGCATAGACCTAAAAATAACTTCATGGATCTAAATTTGAGCTACATAAATCTAAAAAATTACTACCTAGATCTAAATTTGATCTACGCGAATCTAAAAAATAACTACGCAGATATAAATTTTATCTGCGCAGTTTTAAATTGAAAGAACAACTGCGTAGTCCTAAATTTGATCAACGTAGATCTAAATTTTGGAAAATCGTAGATCTGATATTGAGATCGAACACTTTTTCTCATTAGATCTCCGTTTATCTAATCAAATATCAGTAGACTTATTTAAATCTGCGTGGATCCAACGGAGATCTAGGTAGATCTGATTGTGATCTACGTAAATCTACGATTTCCCAAAAATTTCGATCTACGTAGATCTAAGAAATAACTATTTCACATCTAAATTTGATCTACGAAGAACTCAATGAAACAATCGGAAATTTCTAAATTTGATCTAGAAATAACTATTTCACATCTAAATTTGATCTACGAAGATCTCAATGAAACAATCGGAAATTTCTAAATTTGATCTACGTAGATCAATATTATGAAATATTACGTTGGAACACTTTTTGCTTATCCGATCTCCGCTCGTCTACTCAAATCTCCGTAGATTTGCTTATATCCAACGATTTACTTATCTCTAACGAAGATCTAGGTAGATCTGATTGAGATTTAGATAAATCTACGATTTTCAAAAAAATTTGATCTACCCAAATCTTAAAAATAACTACACGGTAGATCTAAACTATTTTTGTCCCGGGCTATATCCTCCGAAAAATATCACGATCAACAAACTTTGTTTCCACGCTTAAAACAACATATACATGATATTATTTATTGCAAAGTACTCCAAAAAAAAAACCCCAAATTTTATTGATTTTTTCAGTTTTTTTTTTTTTCGCTTTTTCGTTCGAGAGTGCACGATTATCAGGCAAAATTCAAAATACAACGATCTGAAAACTTTATACCAGTTAAATTATGAGTTTTGTTTGAAACAAAATGTAAAAATAAATATTAATGGATTAAAATGTTTATATAAATGCTCATAATGTGATTAGTCGTTTCTACGATTGGACAATTTTTAGGACATGATTCAATGAAAGGTAATTAATCAATTTTTAAAAAAAAGTAACTATGATATTTTTTTTTAGATGGAGATCACAAAATTTTTTTTATGACATAATTATTTTTAGTTGATAACGTTTCGTTTACTTTTTCGTTTTGCCTGTGGGAGACGCGAGTAAACATGTCGACGTTTCCAGACTGACTGAACGTCGTGAATGTTTATTCACACACCATCATTTCTCTCTCTCTCTCTCTCTCTCTCTCTCTCTCTCTCTTTCTGATTCTCGCTCATTCGAATCTGCGAAAAACGAGTCAATAAATGATAAATCATGAATGAAGGACATGGGTAATGTCGTGAATAAATAAAAAGTATGCTCGCAACTAGGAGAATTAACTACGTCCAGTGGTTACTATACGTTGTTTGTATACGTCTATAGTGAATTCTTCTAAAGAGCTTTCCACGTATATAAAATGTCCATGGGATCGAATCATTTCTCACTCTATCATTGATTTGGGTCCAGATGTTTTTTTTTTTTTTTTTTTATTATTTTGGAAATTTTGACAGGCATACACGGTTTTTGTTTTATTGTCCCCCCGATCGCGTTCTTCGATGACGATTTTTTTTACAAATATATTCTCAATAAAACGAAAATTTGGGGAATTGAAAAATCAATTGACTCATTTGATAAGATTTAGCAACTTTTTTTTTTTCTTTTTTGTTTTTTTTTTCTTTCTGAGTCAGCCTGGAATTCCCCGTACATATAATTTCAACATTTTTCCTATCGAGCTTCGCGTTTTCACTCCACCCCAACCTTATAAGCTCTCACACGCGCTGAATGTACATTGAGATAGATTGTGATCTGTCGGACGGTCATTCCTTTGCAAACTCTTTGGAGCTAAACTCCGCGGCCTCGAAGAGTCCAGCCTTCATGAGCGGGTGCGAGACTTTCGAGAATTCTTACCCTTTATTCACCGCTATACCGAAGACCCCGATGCTCTTATCCTCGACACTTGAAAAATAGTAAAAAAAAAAAAAAAAAAAAAAAAAAATCGAAATAGAAACCGTTGAAAAAATTGCCAAGGTCGGAAGTCTCAAGGGTACGTCAGTTATACCGGAGGATTGGTGAAGGGTGAAAGAATGATGATTTTCGTGTTTACGATTTTAAATGTACTTTGCACGAACTTTCGTGTTTAGCACGCCAACTTGCAGTAAAATTCTTAGCAATCAGCTCTCTGCTTTGTTTTTTTTTATTTCTCCCCGTAGCAATATATATTAAAATTGTTGAAGCAAACGCGACAAGGTTTTATCAAACAATTTTTCAATGTCTTTTAAAAAAAGAAAAGAAAAAATCCTTTTTTGAGTCTCCCAAGAAGAGTTCGTTGTTGTTTTTTTTTTTTTTTTTCTTAAATAATAGTATACGAGGATTCGATGAAATTCCGTTGAGATAAATTTTTCATTTGCATATTTGAGAAATTTTTTTCACTAATGACGGGATGTGAAACGTAAAAATTTCACCCCTTTGCGTTAATGGGGGTTTTGACTTCGTGGAAATGGATTTATCGCTCCGTGGAATAACTTTGTTAATCCGGGGTGGGAGCTTTCATCATGCGTGTACGAATATTGGCACGAACCTTAAGTGTTGTTGGAACGAAAAAAAAAAAAAAAAAAAAAAAAAAAAAAAAAAAAAAAAAAAAAAAAAAAACAAACCAATTGAAAGTCACGTTGATATGTATGTTAAGTCATATATATAGTATACGGGGCTATCGTATACACTATACGGGGCTATCGTATGTATTCAATTATCGTGCGTTGTTTCACATTCGTAATATCGATCGAAATGAAACTCTTCCGGTCGTGGTCGCATATTTATTCAACAGAGGACGAGCATAAAGTAATTAATTATCGGGGGGAAAAATAAACAATACATTTAATTAATGAAAAAAACGAAATACGATTTTTTTTTAAACTATATAAATTATTGCCGGTGGAATGAGTTAATCGTAAAAAAAAAAAAATTATTTACATTTTCGTGGGGGATCGAAAAAAAATTATAAATAAATTTGATGAGTAAATCACGTGAAAAAATTCGAGTTTTCATACATTTTTGTTCGAATTAAAAAAAAAATTATTTTACGATCCTGTAATGATAGCAAAAGTTTTTTTTTTCCCCAGCTTTTGTTTTAAATTAGTTTTTTTTTGTAAAATCGGGGAAAAAGTACAGAGTCTTCGGCAACGAAAATTCACAAATTTTTGTTTTGAAAAAAAAAGCTCGAAATTTGGGAAAGCACGAAAAAAAATGTTGTTCCTTTCGGCTCGCGCATCGAATTTGTCCTGGAAATTACTTTCGATGGACTTTCGACCATCGAAATTCATGCTATAAAGTATAAACGCGTACAAAGTGTATGACTGTATAGTTTTACAGTGCGGACAGATCGAAATTCACGTGACGCTATTAGACCGGGTAGGGGAAAGTCGACCGCGTATATAGTCGTGTCGGAAAATGCTCTGCTGGTCGTTCTGCGGCTTCGCGGGTGAACGTTTCCAAGCGCATATTAGTCGCGACGAGCGTAATGCTCGTGGAACATATCTGCTCAACGCGGTTTTACTCGTACACCGCGGTCAACATAATTATGCGTGTGCCAGTGAACGCGAAAAAACAAAACGAAAAGATCGTCCAATCGTATCCATCGAAGGCACAATTGTCGAGGAATCATCATCAAAATGAAATAACAACGATAGTAATAATAATAATAATAATAATAAATAATGAGGAATGAATGTCTTCCGTTTTGGGATATTTCTCGATCCAATCTCGACATCCGTTGATCTGAAGTT
Organism: Rhorus exstirpatorius; assembly: GCA_963564615.1. Classification (NCBI taxonomy): domain Eukaryota; kingdom Metazoa; phylum Arthropoda; class Insecta; order Hymenoptera; family Ichneumonidae; genus Rhorus; species Rhorus exstirpatorius. The sequence goes on along the minus strand of OY751316.1, from coordinate 31,050,273 downwards.
CTAACCTATACCAAAATAAAAACAATGTCAGAGATAAGTGCGTTATTGAGAACCAAACTCTCTCGTGGTTGTGGATAATTTAGTTCGTTTGGCGCCCGCGAAGAATGAAAAAAGTTGTGAAGAAACTGTGAATAGTATTTTTTTTTTTTTTGTTTCTTCGTTTTCGAACAAACTCGATCGAGTATCCCCGAACGAAAAATACAATCGTGTTCCTCGGACCGCACAAAAGCCCCGGAGTGTTCTTTTTTTTTCTTTCGCTTTACTTTATGTCCTTTGTACAACTTAAAAAAAAAAAAAAAATTTCTCCAATGCATGCTTTTTTCTTGTTTTTTTTTGTTTGTTTTTGAAAATTGTCTTTTGGATCGTACGGGGCAACGAATATGACGCAGTACAGCAGCGGTGGTAGCGTTAGCGGAAGTAGCTCGAGCGGTAGCTGCAGTCGTCAGGATTTCAAAGATCGTACGGGACATCCGGTTGAGGAGAAATTGATGGTAAGCGCGAACTGTTCGTCTGTTGATAACGATTCGTCAAACAATATGGATAATTAAAAATTGAAGTTTGTTTTGAAAGTTTTTTGCACACAAGCGAGAGAATTTTCTTTGCATAATTATTGCAATTATTCGAATTATTGCAATTATTCGAATTATTGCACTTTATTTCACACGGGGTATATAACGGAAGTAGTTTTCGCGCCAAATGCTCTGGTGCTGCTGCGCTTTTGGCGCCAGCGTCTTTTAGTAGGATCGTTTTGGCGCCATAAATTGCACGTACAGATATTTTGGCACCGAGACGTTCTGGCGCCAGCAGGCATTTTTGGCATTTTGGGACGTTTTTAGCGACAAATATTTTTTGGCACTGGGACATTTTGGTGCCAGATATTATTCTGGTACCGGGACATTTTGGTACCGCTCTCTGCCTTTTGCTGCCACGATGTTTTGGCGCTAGAATATTTTGAGAGGAGATTAACGAGAGTCCAGAGACATATTTCGAGGCGCCCAATATCGCTATCCAGAGACTAGAATGCTGGGACGCCAAAACGTCGCGACGTATATCCAAACGGGCTGTACAGTGGCAGCAAATCAAGTGCATTTATATATACTCTCTCGGTATTTTTCCAGCTATCGCAATTTGTCCGAGCTGCGCGTTGATCGTTTGATTTCATGCTTTCTCACAGTATTATATTTCATACGATGATAATATCACTATTTTATATGTCTATTGTATATCAATATTTTATGTCTATTGTATATTCCGCACGCACGATCGGACAGCTCCGAATGACAAATGGGTTTACCTATTGCTCATCCAGTATGTTCATTCTCACTTTTTATGACACAGACAAATATCCCTAGACTATGGACACATATGAATAGATATATATATATAGGGCGGTTCGGAAAAGGACCTTTTTTAGATGTTGCTCTTCTCCGAAATTCTTGCACTTTTTACTAAAAAAAAGTTCACGCGAAAGAGCTGGGCTGAAAAAAATTTTTGACTACTGCCTCAAGGACGTTGAAATTTCCAAAAAAAGGCTATTTTCGGGAATTTAAAAATTAAGATATCCTTAAATCCTTCGGTGGCCATATGTTTTGTATGACGAAACAAAAGTGTTTGGAAAACCTGAGATGCGTGCGTTTTTTTTTACCGAAAAATCGCTCTGTGTTGAAATACGTAAAAAACTAATTTCGTTAACTTTAGTCTTGAAAGAAAAAATGAATAATTCGATGAGGCAGAGTACTCAGTATTGGCTCACACTCTTCCGGTTTCGCTTGAGCTTTTGTTTGCTACGAAGCGCAACGAGAAAAATAAAGAACAGTGAAATATTTTAATATTTGAAAGCTGAAAAAAATTAGTTTTTACGAATTTCAACATAGATTTTTCGGTACTAAAAAAAAAAAATCACACGCATCTCAGGCTCGACAAGAACTTTTGTTTCGTCATAGAAAACATGACCATCGAAGAATTTAAGGATATCTCAATGTTGGAATGCCCGAAAATAGCCTTTTTCCGAAATTTCAACGTCCTTGAGGCAGTATAGTAAAAAAAAAAATTTCAGCCCAGCCCTTTCGCGTGAGCTATTTTTTTTAGTGAAAAAGTACAAGGACCTCGGAGAAGATCGAAATGAAAAAAAAAGGCTCTTTTCTGAGCCGCCATAATATAGATGCTCTACAGATAGATACAACTATCTGCTGCTCACGCAAAAGTTTGTAGCAAAATATACAAAGTTTAGATCACTGTACTGCGGTGTATTGAAAAAAGTTCGCAAAACTTGTGCACTAATTTTTCGTTTGGCAAGCATTATTCGTATGTGCCTATACGACGCGTATATGTATATATATATATATGCTCGACAGATAGATATATCTATCTGCTGCTCGCGCTAAAGTCTCTCGTAAAATTTACAAAGTGTACATCACTGTTCTACGCGGTATATTGCAAAAAGTTCGCGAAACTTGTGCACTAATTTTTCGTTGGGCAAGCATTATTCGTATGTGCCTATACGACGCGTATATGTATATATATTATATATATATTATAACCCGGAAAAAACCGGGATAGAGGAACGATTCGGAAAAAAATGCGGCTTGAACTGAACCGGGATTCGAACCCGGGACCTCTCGATTGCCGGTCGAGTGCTCTCCCAACTGAGCTATCCAGCCGCTGCCACATTCGTCTCCGAATCGTCCTCATACCGTGTTACAATATATATATATATATATATATGCTCGACAGATAGATATATCTATCTGCTGCTCGCGCTAAAGTCTCTCGCAAAATATACAAAGTGTAAATCACTGTTCTGCGGTATATTGCAAAAAGTTCGCGAAACTTGTGCACTAATTTTTTGTTGGGCAAGCGTTATTCGCATGTGCCTACGATATATATATATATATATATATATTTATATATTAGGGTGGTTCAAAAAAGGCCCTTTTTTTAGATTTCGCTCTTCTCCGAGATCCTTGTACTTTTTCACTAAAAAATAGCTCACGCGAAAGGGCTGGGCTGAAAAAAATTTTTTGCTACTGCCTCAACGACGTTGAAATTTTGAAAAAAGGCTATTTTCGGGAATTTCAAAATTGAGACATCCTTAAATCCTTCGGTGGCTATGTTTTCTATAACGAAACAAAAGTTTTTGTCAAACCTCAGATGCGTGTGCTTTTTTCTTTAGTATCGAAAAATCGATGTTAAAATTCGTAAAAACTAATTTCAAAATAGATTTTTCGGTACTAAAAAAAATCGCACGCATCTACGGTATGACGAAAACTTTTGTTTCGTCATATAAAAGGATTTAAGGATATCTTAATTTTGAAATTCCCGAAAATAATAGCCTTTTTTCAAAATTTCAACGTCGTTGAGGCAGTAGTAAAAAAATTTTTTCAGCCCAGCCCTTTCGCGTGAGCTATTCTTCAGTAAAAAAAAGTACAAGAATCACGGAGAAGAGCGAAATCTTAAAAAAAGCCCTTTTTTGAACTCCCCTAATATATATATATAATATTTATATATATATATATAATATATATATATCGCTTGCAAAAGGTTTTATAATCGATCTCGGGTCATTGAGCCCTGCCACTGAATTGCCACATCGACTGCTGTGTATAGTAGAGCAAATGAAAAAGTCACGAGAGCATGCATTGTGAATATATATAATGCACAAGGCAATTCGACGACAAATCTACCCAATTTCAATCCTCGCGGTTCCTTCAATTGTTCTCATCAATCAGACACGTTGAGGAATGTCGAGAAAAAAAAAAAGATTCTCAACCACGGAAGATCATTGAAAAAAAAAATGTTCTTTCGGGTAAAACCAAAAAATAATTTCTCGGCTCATTTGATTGTCGAGCTTTCTCACGATGATGGATCATTTCGACGAATCAATTGGAGAAAAAAAAAATAATAATAATAACAAATTTTTCGAAAAAATCTCACGACGTTACGAAACAAATTTATTTTGCTTTTAATTCGTGATCAATAATTTTGTTACTTTGGTCAAAGATTGCCCCATGGATGTGTATCATGGCACGCGATAGCGTGTTTTTTTTTTTTTTTTTTTTTTTTTATCCGTGTACTTGTCTCAACAGACGTGTCGTGTCCGTACGTGAAATCATCCACTCTGTCATTTGGCCGGGTTCGAGGTCGTTCGTACGATCGATTCGAGCTTACATATATATCTATATACCATTACGTATTCACGATAAGGTTGAAGGCACATATCAGTGAGCGTTGCTAATAAAAACAGGAATTGTGTTTTTTTTTTTTTCTTAACTCGAATTTACGAACGAACAAAATACACGCGAGTCGCTATGTATTAAGCAATAAGAAGGATTTTTACGCGTACTTTGGCAAAAAAAAAAAAAAACTACCATATCTTTCAGGTCGCCGTACGTATACGTCCTCTGAGCCAGGGTGAGGCTGGGCCCAGAGCCCTTCATGCCATTAATAATAAGGTACGTGTACCTGTGATTGATATTTCGCAGATTGGAGATTCGATAGAGGGGCAGGGGGTAATTTACGGTGGACAATTTTTCGAAATTATTGAAATATTACTTTTATATTCGAACACGCGACATGGTTTTTCATTCATTTCCAGATGGTTATGCTGGAGGATTTGGAAAACGAGAAACAGAAGCGTGGTATACCGAGACAATATCTCTATGATGTTGTTTTTGGCGAAGATTCCATTCAGGTAGTGATAAAACAAATATTTCAAACGGTCATGCTAAACCTTTTTGATCGTTTGATTGATTTATTTATTTATTTATCAATTTTTATTTCGTATTTGATAGAAATTTATATATCAAACTGATATTTCGTTAATTGACATGAAAAATTTTATATAATTGAATAATTATTAGATAATCAATCCAGCGATTGATTAATTTACTGAAGAATAATTTTGAATCATTTTTTGTTTGTTTGTCATATCTTCGTAAGTTGACTGCATATCATTTACGATGAACGAGGTAATATTATTTATTGAGTTCATCAGGAAGGAGTTTACGAGGGCACGACGAAGCCTCTCGTGCAAGACGTTTTAGGCGGATACAACGCTACGGTATTTGCATATGGTGCCACGGGGGCTGGAAAGACCCACACGATGGTCGGCGATTCGAAATCACCAGGTGTAATGGTACGGGCTCTCAACGATATTTTCCTCGAGTCACGACGTTTGCCCGGAACCGTCGAGTTTGCGGTGAGTTTTTTTTTTTTTTTTAATATCAATTGACAAAAGAAATAAAAACGATTAATAAAAAAACATCCCCCAATTTAATTATACCAGGCTTGCGATTTTTTTTTTAAATTAAAATAAAATTTGTTCGAGTTACTGACTACCAATGAAATATTAATACCATTAATTCGATAGGAAACTTGAACTTTGATATGAGAAATGTTGATCAAGGGACGCACGAGTGATTTTCGATTCAGGAGATTAGACCCTTTTCCCAAATTTTTTTTTCACCATTCTCCTGTATGTATGTGCACAAAATTGGAAAATAAATAATTTTTTTTAATTAAAAAGAATTTTTTTTTTTTCGATCAATCGGAAATCAAATAAAATTTTAAACTATTCGATCGAATCAGGAATGAGGATTTGATTCGTGGAATATAATTGCAAAGACCGATTGTACTTCAGGTTATTCGTGAGTGACCCAATTGTTATAAGAGAACCTCGGGCGAGACAAGGCATTTTGCCTGATCTTATATCGGGATTTATTGTCTGTTTGACCTGCACTGGTATGCATCACTGGCGCAGTAGTACAATCAAGATCGTAGTCAGACAAGAGAATTTGACCGTGATAGGTATTACGAGGTTGGCAAGATGTGATTTTCGGCTGACCGGAAACGAGCTTGCACTACTTACGTCATAGGGAATGAGCTATTTCTCTTCATATATATATATATATATATTAGGGTGTGCGGAAAAAAAACAATTTTTTTTTTTCGGTTGCATCCACCAAAAAAAGTTGAAGTAAGGTAAAAAAAGAAGAATCCTAAAACGGGAGGTCAAAAAAAAATTATTTCGAACGGCGCATTGCATTTAAATATTTTCCATAAGAATAACACAGGAAAATATTGGGATTTCTGAATGTGGTAGTGCAACTCGTCAGAAAAAAATCACACAAAGATGTCATTAATATATTCTCATGGAGAATCGAATTCCCTACAAAAAAAGTTCTTACGAAAAATTAGCTCGGAACAACCGTTCAAGTGGAATATAACGCGAATGAATATAGTGGAAATAACGCTGTCTGAAATTGAATTGATAGGAAAAAAAAAAAAAAAAATTCAAAAGGCTGTAAAAATCGAATTTTTCGCTTTACGAAAAAACTTTTCGGGGGTTTTTTGTAGAGAATGTTCTGCTCTAACAAGGTCGCTTTGATAGAAGCATATAACGGTTCATTAACAAAAAACGAAGAGCAGCTACAATATTTATTGGGCATAGTGCAAAATTATCGATAGAAATACCCTAATTGCAACAAACAGACTCTTAAAAAAAGAAACGATGATTTTTAAGCATTATAATGTAAAAAAAAACCTATTCTATCTTATTAAACCAAATTCATTGAATAAAGCTTTTCTAAACACGATCAATGATGAACGTCGTTTCTTTTATATTTCTTGTTGTACTTGATTTTTTTTTGTATAAGAGAAATATTTTGAGAACAATATTTCATGCAAGTATGTTAGAGCAGAACATTCTCTACAAAAAATCCCCAAAAAGTTTTTTCGTAAAGCGAAAAATTCGATTTTTACAGCCTTTTGAATTTTTTTTTTCCTATCAATTCAATTTCAGACAGCGTTATTTCCACTATATTCATTCGCGTTATATTCCACTTGAACGGTTGTTCTGAGCTAATTTTTCGTAAGAACTTTTTTTGTAGGGAATTCGATTCTCCATGAGAATATGTTAATGACATCTTTGTGTGATTTTTTTCTGACGAGTTGCACTACCACATTCAGAAATCCCAATATTTTCCTGTGTTATTCTTATGGAAAATATTTAAATGCAATGCGCCGTTCGAAATAATTTTTTTTTGGCCTCACGTTTTAGGATTCTTCTTTTTTTACCTTACTTCAACTTTTTTTGGTGGATGCAACCGAAAAAAAAAAATTGTTTTTTTTTCCGCACACCCTAATATATATATATATATATATATATATATATATATATATATATATATACACGAGAACCATTATAACAATATATAATATATATGCAGGTATTGCTTGTTCATATATATGAAAATACATGAGTACAAATAAATATGATGTACAATATACTTTTGTTGACTTGAAATATTTTTTTTTTTGTTTTTTGATGTTTTCATATCAAATTTTTGAGCTTTCGAAAACGATTCGATTAGTATTCGCAATCAGCGGAAAATTTCCGATCGCCAATAAAGCCTAAATATATCGTGAAGGGCGAAAAAAAATTCTTAATATTTTTCCCACTTTTTCGAAAACGTGAAAATACCGAAATTTCAAATGCCCATATAACTTTGCTCCGGATTGACGGATTTAGGCTTATCGGGAGTGCTTCGAAAAGCCCAGGAGAGTAGACTCAGAGAATGCCGTTTAATTCATCTCGAGATCTCAATTTTTCGTATCCAAAAGTGCACCTTGAAAATCAGCGAATTTAAGTTCAATTAGTGCGAATTAAGTATGGAAAAGGTGGCAAAAATCGATGGTGTGATTTTGAAAATTTGTAAAAATTTTAAATCAGTAAAATTACAAATAATAAATGTAAAATATATATTCTCGTCAAAATCATTGATCCTACCGCCAATAATTCTTTCACTCGACGTGAAACTCGTCATTAATAAAATCTGCAGCATTCAAAAATTGTCCTCTATTAAAATACAAAATAACGTTGATTACGTTGATTCGATTTGTCAAAAAGGACTTCAACGTCAAGAAAAAAAAAATTATTTTATGCCTTGATAATAACGACAGTTATGAAAACGTAAAGAGGTCGCTTGAATTGTGCCAATTTTTTTTGGAAATTCAAGTGTTTCGATGCTATTTTAATAATCCTATTTTGACCAAGCTGTATTTTTTTTTTTTTTTTTTTACGAGGATTCATTCTTTGGTCAAACGATTTCAAACACGAGGATCGTTGTTTCCATAAAAAAAAAAAGACGGATTAACTTTCACTTTAAGGTAACGATGTCTTACATGGAAATATATAACGAGAACATTCGTGACTTGTTGAATCCGGGTTCGGGTTATTTGGAGCTGCGTGACGATTCGCGAGGTCGTAACGTACAGGTCGCAGGTTTGACCGAAGTTTCGACAAGTTCCACCGAGGAGGTCGGTCACTTGGAAATTTTTTTTTTTTTTTTTTTTCTTTTTCATTGATCATAAAAAATCGTCGATGAGAAAATGGGAAAAAACGAGATGAGAAAATTTCACAGGTAATGAAGCTCCTTCATCGAGGAAATATCGCTCGAACCGTTGAACCAACAGCGGCGAACGAAACATCGTCGAGAAGCCACGCACTCTTGAGCGTAATGGTGAGGCAAACAATGCGTCCTTCCTCGAGCGACCTCAGACATCGAGCGAGAATAAAACAGGGAAAACTTTTTATGATCGATCTGGCTGGCTCGGAACGTGCCAAGCAGACAAAAGTGATTTTAACGATTTATTCTTTGATAGCGATTTTTTTTTTCTTAATTCTCATAATCCAAAGTTGGGGCCCAATTTTTTTGTCATTGATCAATTGAAATTCCGGAGTGGAAATATCCGAATTAATATGAATCGAAAAGATATTGTTGAGGGATGAAAAATATTCGTAATTTCGGGGATACGATCTCGAAGAAGGGATTTCTTTTTTTCTCCCTTAATTATACTCAAAGTTCGTCAAATATTTTATCCCAATTGAATTTTGCGATATTTTTACTTTTTAACAATCCATTCTAACCCTCCCTCATTGCGGTTCTCTCAATTTAGGGGGTCTGCTGAAATGACAAAAAAAAAGTGGTCTTGATAACTTTCTTGCCCAAGTACAAGAATGTATTATTTCGAAAAAAAAAAAAACTCAAAATTGCATACAATCATTGAAGAGGTGTTTTTTGTTGTCGAAAAGTATGAAAAAAAAATTATATTTACTCATTGTCCAAAGTTGAGAAATCAAAACCACTGTCGAAATTTTATTTCTCAAAAATTTCAGGTCATTACTTTCCGGTCTTTTAATATTTTTTAACAGAAAAAAAATGTACGTTCGTCGAGTCTTGACTGAAACATTTAATTTTCGCATTTTTTATAACTTCCCTGTAGTTGGAAGAAAGAAAAAAAAATTAATAAAAATAATTTTTTGCCTTTCAAAATTGCAACCCTTTCAATTATCTGAGGAGCACATTGAGAATTATTTGAGCCAAGAATCAAAGTAAAATGCAAGTGTCAAAAATATTTTTTTTCAATTTTTCAACCCTTTGTACGAAAAAAAAAAATTCAACAGCCTTTTCATATTCGTCAAAAAATGTTTCGTAATGATAATAATAATTATTATCTTCGTTGAATAAAATTGAAAAATCATTGCAGAATCAGGGAAAACGTCTTCAGGAGGGTGCTCATATAAACAGATCGTTGCTTGCCCTTGGAAATTGCATAAATGCACTCTCGGGGGGTGCTCGTTACGTCAATTATCGCGATTCGAAATTAACGAGATTGCTGAAAGATGCGCTCAGCGGTAATTGCCGAACTGTCATGATAGCTCACGTCTCGCCTGCCCCGATTCATCGTGACGAGAGTAAGAATACATTGATATACGCCGATCGTGCAAATCGTATAACGAACAAGGTCGAACGTAATATCGTCGATGTGACTTATCACGTTTCGCAATATCGCGATATAATAAGCGATCTCAAAAACGAGATATCACGATTGAGAAACAAAATGCGCGAACCCGACAAGTCACAGGTCAACGAAACGGAGCAGGTTAAGAGAAACAGCGGCAATGCGAAGAATAAAAGTACCGATCTCAGAACATTGAGGGAAAAAATCGTTTCGGCTTTCAAGGAACAAATGAGACTCAGGTACTTTTCAAACGATGCTTATTGTTTTTTTTTTTTTTTTTTTTTCAATTATTACTTCTATCATTTTAATTCTTGAGCTAAAAATAAAATATTTATCATTATAAAGAAAAAAAAAAGCTTTGTAAAATTTCAAAAATTATGACAAAGCAATGTTCAAGTTTTAATTTGCCATTTTTTTTATTCAATTACTTATGTAATTGCGTTTATGTAGAAATCTTTAGCTGGATATCTCGAAATATTGAGAATACACGAATTGTTAAGCAAATTTTTTTTTGAAAACTCCAAAGTTTCATAAAATATGAAACCCTCGATCGATTCTTGCCCATAATTCAAATCATATCCTTCAATTTAAAATTTCATAAAATCTTGAATTTCACGAGGTTCGATTGGAGAATTCAATGATACTTGTAGCATCTCATTTAAGGATGATTCGAATGATGAAAAATAAAAAAAAATTTAGCACGATATCTCGAAAATTCGAGGGAGTTGAAGCAGAAATTTTTCGTAAAATGGAAAATTTCATAAAATCCGAACACTTCCATCGATTATCGCCAAATTTAATAATAAAAGTCCTACAATGATCATCTATTGGTGTAAAAAAAAAATTAGCACGATGTGTCAAAATTTGCAGAAGTTAGAGCGAGTACACTCATTTTTTTGAAAAAATTGAAAATTTCATAAAATCCAAACCCCTCCTTCAGCTTTCACCAAATTCAATACCAACCATTCTTTAATAATAACCTATTTATATAAAAAAAAAGATTGTCACGATATCGCAAAATTTGCGAAAGTTCGAAGGAGTACGACCATTTTTCGAAAAATTGAAAGGGAAATAAAATCCGAGTTACTGTACAAATTTGTATAAAAATTACACTGAATAAAAGGATTATTATGCTTTACTCGACTGCAAAATTTCACCGCTGTAGCTCAACCGGTCATCGAGTTACAGACGATTCAATTCTGTGTCGTAGTTATACACACACACACCCGATATTTTTTCTAAATGTGATTTCTCGACGTTTTGGCACATTTTGAACGCATTGGCATTGAAAACTAAAAAAAAAATTCACCGAAACAAAGCTTCCTTTATGAGGAAGCAAAAATATTATAATTATATTATAAAAAAAAAATTATAATTATAAAATAAGATAATAAGCAAATAAAATGAATTTTATTAATTTATTGCTCCAATTTTTGTTGTCACTGAGATTGTTTTTTTTTTGACAAAAATAAAATGATCGTGAAAAAAAAAATCAAAATTTTTATTTTGATAAAAATGAAACGACCATTGCTTGAGAAAAATATCGATTGTTCAATTCTGTATTGTTTGTTGATTTTTTTTTTTTTTCTTCAATTTTTCCACTCAGTTCAGGCTGGCCCTTGAGATGTAATTATTTTTTTTCTATCAAATATCCTGCACAGACGAAAGCTCATGGAACTCGATAGTCATCTTTTGGGACTCAACATTGCTGCGGAACAGCAGCACTCGATAATATCCCACTGGGAATCTCGCAACAACAAACTTTACAAAGTCTCGAGGGAATCAACGATAGCACGACGTCCTGGCACCGATACACAATTCGAGGAAGTCGATGACGGTGAGAAAAGACAAAAACAAAATGAAATCAATAAAAAAAAATATATATTAATTTTAAAAAATTAATACTAATTAATTCGCATGGAGGATTAATTATTTTAAGGACTCAGTTAATTGTGATCAATTGAGTCATAAAAATGCTCGAAATTGTAAGAAAGTACTCGAGTTAAAAAAAAAAAAGTACGTAATTTCTTCGAGAATTCAACTTTTTTAAAAAATAATTTGGCACGATAGATCTACTGGACGATCCGGAGGAGGAGGAAGTAGCTGTTCAACAAGCCTGGACTGAATTGGCCGAGATAAACAAAGAGCAAGAAAGATATGCCGAGCTGAGAGCTATCACTGAACGAGAATTGGAAGGTTGCAGACAAAGAAGTGCTTCCCTGGAAGACGTGAGTTTCATTCTCGTTTGATTAATTAATTTAAAAAAAAAGAAAGCTGGCAAGTAAAGATTCCAAAATTTTCAAAATTTCACACAATTCTCAAATTTCCTCTACCAGGAATCCTATGTGTTCTTCAAATTCATAAAAATACAAATTCAAAAGATAAACACGATGCCATCCTCCAATTATATTCTAATCACGTAAAAAATTTGAGCCCCACATATATAAAAAAAAAAAATTTATCAAGTTTGTGCAATGAATATATACGTATATTTAGTTTATCGAAAAATGGAAAATTTCGTAAAATCTGATTTTCAATGAGGAAGTAAAAAGTATCAATTGCATAATTAATTAATTTGCTGACACATTGATTCGTCGATTTATCAACGTATTGATTTTTCGAATTTATCGATTCAATGATTCAACGATCCGTAGGTTGATTGATCGATTAATTATTATCAATCAATTGGACGATTGATACTTCATTCATTATGTCACTCATCGATTTGGCCAGATCTGAAAGCGTTTTATTAATGATTTATACATAAGATAAAGTTAAATTTAAAACTCAATTTCGATGCTACTTGTAGATTATTGCAATGAGATAAAAATCTGAAAAGCTTCAACTCATTTCAAAGATTCAAAGAAATTTTTCAACAGCGATAATATAGAAAAACTATTCAGAAATAATCTAATCAAACAAAAAAATTTTTTTACTAATTTTTTAGGAAAAATACTTATTTTTTGTTTTTTTTTTTTTTTCATTGAAGCAAATTTTTTCGAGTTTTCTTTCAAGTCAATGCAAAATAATTCCTTGACTATTGAATAATATTGTTTCAAGTCGATGTTGGTAATAGATCGGTTAGAAAAAAAAAAATTGCTTTCAACAGGAATTACCGGGTCGTATAAATTCCGACGAGGAACGCGAGCTCTTGACTCTGATGCTACGTGTTCACGAGCTCGAGGCTGACAAAATGATGCTGCAAAGCGAGAGACTTGTCAAACAGCACGAGCTGAGACGCCGAGAATTATTATTGTTACGTTACGATCGTCAGAGACAAATATCCGACGAGATAATAACGAGACAGAGACGAATAATGGAAGGTACGTTTTGTTTTTTACATCCCAATACTGATCTACTTAAAAAAAAATTTTTAATTCAATTTATCATTAAAAAAAAAAAAAGACAATAGTCGCTGCATTGATAAATTTATTGACTAGTTATAAGCGCAATAAACGAAATAATAATTGATTCGATCAATAAATAAGTCAAAAGTTCGTTATTCAATCGATCAATCGATTATTATGAAATTTCAAGTCTCGAGTATGAAAATTTTTCAGACGGACGAATGACACTTCCGCCGGATCTTCAAGATTTGTACTCAATGTATCAGCAGGAGATTCATGCTGCAGCATACAACGACAGTAATCTTAGTGATCTCAGTGTCTCGTCGATGATTTTTGGCAATAGACTTCCGCCTATATCGCGAGAAATTAATTTCCAAGCTGTCAGCGACGACACGAGAATACCCAGCAGGTAAATTTTGTGCAAAGTAATAAATCCAAAGTCTTCGAGTTACCGTCGAGTGGCTGAAAAAAAACACACAACTTTGAAAACAAATTTGGAAAACAAAAAATTGTGCGATTACGAATTTCCAGAGCATAAAATGAATTATCATGAAAATAAAATTGGCTATCGTAGCTATAACATTATTGTACCACGAATTATAATAACGTATAAATGTAATAAGAATTATAATACGAATTGAAATTTAAAAGTTTGTTTAAAACAAAATATATAATCATAACAATTTGTTCCAGAACAAGTATGATCATGAACCTGTTTTAGAACAAACTTGGCAATGAATTTATTTATTTTTTCCAGAACAAATGACCCTCAATTTATTCTATGGAAAAAAAAATGACCATGAATCGATTATGCAGGAAAAAAAATGGCAATGAATTCAAGAACAAATTATCATAATTTTCTTTTGTACCGAATGACTGTCGATAAAATTTTATAGAGACGCGTATAAATGGTACTTTTACAAAAGATCAATAATCCATAAGGAAATTTGTATAATAGCTCCAAATGATTAGTAACATTTTTTTTTCACATCGGGTCAAGTTTATCAACTCGTCACGATCTTTCGAGGTCTCTCTCTCTCTCTCTCTCTCTCTCTCTCTCTCTCTCTCTCTCTCTGTCTATTTTTCTCCCTTTCATTTGCCTGTTATAAGCGATCGATTTGCCTGCCTCTGTGAAAATACGATTTGTTGGGGTGAGCAGCTATAATCAGCTCTCGCAGCCTTGCTCTCTTTCCCATACGAAATTAATGAACTACAAAGTTAGGAAAGCTTTTTATCCATAAGCATAAACACACGCATACCAGGGTCATTCGCTTTTACGTCTATACACTATTATATAACGTTAGGCAATAATGCCTCTTTTCGCATTTAGCACGAGGATGTACAGAATGAATAATTAAAAATATCCACGACTCTTTCACTTTTGCAAAGTTCGTTATATTTCATTTCTAAATTTTCTGTATTTTTTTGTTTTGTTTTGTTTTTTTTTTTTTTTCAAACGCTTCAGCTCGACCGATTCCGATTGGGAATCGCCTCTGCCGCCGATTCTCGAACCACCCGAGGTCGAAAGGGTCATGGGACCAATTGTTCATCCCCTAATTCCAACGAGCGTTCTATTTCCACCGATATCAAGATCGGCTAGGAAAAATCAGTCAGTATCGAATTAATCCCAGAGATTAACGTTTTCAATCTTTTTCTTTTTGTCCTTCGTATGGAAAATTTAATTTTTTTTTTTTTTACTATTTATAGAATTCAATAATAAACGAATGTCAGTTGATAAGAAAATTTGATTTTTTTTCAAGCAATGCATTGTAAACAATGCAATATTAAATTTTCTTTTTCTTTTCTAGACTCGGCAATTCAGAGTCCAATTCATCTTAATTGTTCCTTTTTTTTTTTTTTTTTAATAATTCGTTTTAATTGATCATAGGGAAAAGCTGCGACGAATCGCCAGTGACAATAGTATGGACATGTCTTCGAGACATCCACGTAACTCGTCCCTGACTCGTTTCAACGATCCTAGAGGTCCCGTTGGTCGAAGGATACCTAGCTGAGGTACTTTTCGTTTTTTTTTTGTTTTTTTTTTTTTTTTCTTTGATCACCGAGGAAGAAAACAACCATCGCGAAATTCATAGCATTATTATTCATAATTCATAACTATTTCATGAGATCGCATAAAATTTGATAATTCAATTAAACGATTATGACACCAAGCTTATTCTCGAATTATCCTGACTCACGAAAAATTCCAAACAAACGATCGTTCGAAATGATTCTACGATTATGTACGCAAATATCAAATAAATTTCCAATAATTTTGAAGATTTTTTTGACAATGAAACCGATATTTCAAAAGAAATAGAAGTTTTGTCACAGGTTTTTTTTGAATAATGTTTTTTTTTTTTCTTGATAAATAATCTGAATAACATTACGAACGATCTCAGGCTAAAGAATTTTCCAATAAAATTATTTTTTGGTTAATAAAAAATAATGAAAAGATAAAAGAACAAGATTTTTCAGCTTCTTTTTTTTCTTTCGTTGATTGATCATTAGCTCTCTGAATTTAAATTTTCTCTCACTTCACAGCGATAAGGAGCAATCTTTCCTCTTGCACAAATGACGATCGACGAAAATGAAGGAAAAACAAAAAAAAAATCATTTCACGAAGTTTCATCGGAGATGGAGAGTACTAATGTGAAAATTTCGTCGGAGATGAGGACAACGCTTCCGATCGACCTGGATGCAATCGAGCTTGCGTATTTCTGCGTCTCTGACGTGCCAACGAATCATATTTTTGGCTTTTGTACGAATCTCGAAGTTTCAAGAATTCCGGATGTTCGATGCTCGTTCGAGCATGATTCATCGTCGCGTCGTTTTGAATACTCGAAACTTTCTCTTCGCGGGCTCTCATCGCCATTTCCGACAACAAACTTCGTCGCTTTTCTCGCGGAGTTTTTCGACTCGAAGCTCCGGATATTATAAAATCCTCGTTGACGATACTCCCGACCTTTTTATCGTCTCGATCCAGCGATCTTCGCGATCTCGTGGTCGTTAATTTTTCACCGGATTCTCGTAATCCCTTTACCACAGACTGCAAACGTACAATGTACAGCATATATATATATATATATCATTAAATAATTTTATTGTAGCTCAAAATTATTTCCTACGAGTACATATAATCGTAAAATTGAATAAAGAAAAAATCGTCCAAAAAAAAAATACAAAATTTTACGAATAAATACTCTATTTTATCAATTCAATTTTTGCGCGATATTTTTTTTTTTTTTTTTGTAAAATTATCATTTTTGCCTCTTCTGTTTGAAAAAAAAATTGTAAAAATACGATTTTTGTTTTCTTCGGTAAATCTTTTGGAGCAAACTAACTTGTCGAGGTGTGCTGATTTTCGTCGTGCGAGGTATTCCATGAGACTCCAAAAGACGAGCGGTCGACTCGACGAATTCGGAAGTCTCGTCCTCGGTTTTGGATTTAACGATCGAGGTCTCCTCGTCGTCGGTCGACGAATTTCTCGTCAATTGAACGATCGTCGATTCCTCGATCTTCCAATCATCGAGACGCTCGTCCCATCGATTTTTCCTCTCTCTCCAATAGTCCAGTGTCTCACCGTACATCAAGTTGTCACTGCAGATCAACCAAGAGCCACACGGCTGGTGAATAATTTTTATATATTATTTTATTATTTTTTTTTTTATTATTATTCGTCAAATAATTGAGAATTCAATGGGCAAGTTCATATCAACATATATTTGTTTTTATTTCATAATTACGTGACTAATTTTATTAGTGGCGATGTTTTTTTTTTAATATCATATATTTTTTTTCTGTCCAAAAATAGGTTTAGATAGCTCGGATTAATTTATTTTATCATTTCTTATTACGAACGAAAAACTGAAAAAATTCAGTTATCTCGAGAACCCCCAGCATTAAATGCAACGAAATACAAAATTGAAAGACAGCTTTATTCGACGATTTTTCTTTGGCTACTTTTTTAACGAATTTTTTTTTGTGTCTCTCTTACGGTTTTTGTTTTACCGGAAATTTCGTTATTTCTCAGTGTCTCGTTTTTCTTGAAATCCTCGATTTTTTGGGACAGCTCGCCCAGCAAATTATTCATGTAATTCGACATTATTTCCCGACATTCGGTATTCATGGTCAGTGGAAATGTTACCGATAGATATTCCAACAAACTTACTCCGAAATTCTGCGAAAAAAGAAACAAATTGTTTGCGCGATGATTTATAACAATCGCAAAATATCGATGTTCGTAAATTATCGCGGTTAACTGTGAGAATTAAAATACGTACGAAAATTATTTTAATTATTATTATTTATCAGTGTTATCACTGTCATGTATTTATTATTGTTTTTTTTTTACTTTTTTATTGGCCCTAGAATAATGATACTCACCAGCATATCCGATCTCGCAAGATCCATGTCTTTGTGGATCATAGCTAAATAACCGATTATACGATCAAGCTGTTTGGGCTTGTCGTGAAAATCGAGCAAAAGATATCCCATGGTTTCCATTATCACGGTAAACTTGGCATTTGTACGAGCATCGAAAGTCAGCGGAAGTTGGGAATCGGTAGTAAAGTACTTTGTGTATTGAGGATGAATCTCGCAAAATCTGCAAATCAGCTCGATCGAAAGAAAAACATCTCAAAAATAAATTGATAAATTGAAACAATAAAAGCGAATCTCATAATTCAAATTATTGTTTTAAGACTATGGAATTCATCTTGAGAAAAATTCTTTCGCTAAATCTGAAACAATCTCGACCGAATAACAGGTAAAAAATTATCAAAAATTGCAAAAAAATAAATAAATAAATAAATAAACGAAAAGTCGAAATAAGAAAATTGGCAAAATAACTGAAACATCTTTGTTGAAAAGCTTTGGTACAATTTGATGGAATTCTTGAGAAACAAAAAAAAAAAAAAATGAAAAATAAAAAAAGTCGTCGAAAATTCGAAACATTAATCCTTTGACCCAAGTTCAATGAAATTTTCCTTGTTCTCGCTGATAATATGCGCATGGGAAAACTTTATCGAGAATAATTTTTCTGGACGGAGCTTCGATAAAGCGATAAAATAGGCCCCCCCGAGGTCGTCCCCGGTCTATGTGATGGGATTAACGTATCCGGTACACGACCTCGTGTATGCATCACGATTATAAAAGCGCATCTCTGACGTGCTTTCGTCGATACTGCAAAACCAAGCTCTGAACATAATTCAGCGAGCCAAGCCTGAATACGAAAATAGATTCTTCTGCCCATTCGATACAAGTCAATACCGTTCATTTTTATAAAAAAAAAAAAAAAAAAAAAACTGATTTTCCAGCCAACAAAAATAAATCGAAATAAAAATAGTTGCATAATATAATGTAATTTTTATTGTGAAATTGACATTTTTGAATTTGTCGAAAAAAAAAAAAAAAATGCTTATCCAACGAGAAGAGAGAAGAATGTTTATTCTTCTCACCCAAAATGGCTATATTATACTAATATCCAGAATTTCGCATTTTCACACAAAACATTTGTCTCCCCCTTTTTCGCACGGGGGTTGGGTTTTGTTTGCTTCACCGGCTAAAGAAAAATTGCTGGAAATAAAAATTGGTACGTAATACGTGGCATGACATAGCCATTTTTTTTTTTTCTACACTCAAAGTCTTTGAGTCAGAAAAGCTTTTAAAGTGAAAATAATGAAAAAAAAAAAAAAAACCCTCCGAAAGAAAAATGGAAAACTAATAATTTTATGTAGTACTAATTTTTTTTTTTTTCGTCTAATTGATAATTCGTAAGGTTAACCAATTTCCTATGTAATGACAAATTTTTTTTTCTCTCCGAAGCATCATTCGTACCCCATGAAAAATACACTTCCATGAAATTGAGGATTGTTCTCAATACCGATCCAAACTTGCTTGACAAGAGCTCGCTGATCTTGGGTCAATTTAATGTATTTTTCTCCCCGACTTGGCACCGTTCCCATATCGTTATCGTTCGATATATTTTCTTTGCAAAAATCTACTTCAGGTTCGGTTGAGCCACGTTAATCAACCAATTAACTCTAATCAGTCACAATTACAGCAATCAAGTGACCATGAGCTTTGCTAAAAAAAAAAGTCGACGCGTTGCAAGTTCTTCATTTTCACGCGTACGATTATTTTTTTTTTTTTTTTTGGCAATTACTGACAACTATCTCGAATGAAGTGAGCCGTGCAACGATCGTCGTTTTATTATTAACGTTATCGTAAATGAGCAAATTAATGAATATTCGAAACAAAAAGAGACTTGTGCGATCGGCTTTACCATAATATTGGGGCATTGAAATTTTTACTTCAACCCAAATCCAATTGTATTTATTGATTGTATTTTATTCAACAAAAATATGATAAAAATTGGATACTGACATCAATTATTAACGAATAATCGACGTGATTGATATTTTTTTTCATTGATCGCAGCTTTCTCCGGTTTTACAACTAAAATGATTCTTTTTCTCGTAATTTGTGATAATAAAAAAAAAATATTAACGCTCGGTTAGCGTAAAAATTCACGTACATCTAGATATGCGAAACATCGAAGATAAATCTTACCTAGTGGATTTGGAACACACACGCACGCAAACCCTCGATATACATGGTAAAAATCGCGTTTTTTTTTTTTTTTTTTCATGTCCAAATGATCGCGAGAAACCTTTCCGACGAATCGTCGCCAATTATCGAAGATGAAGAAAAAAAAAAATTGCAAAGTTTCACGGAGTTCGTTCGTTGCCAAAGCTCCGCGATGTTTCGTTTTTCATTTTTTTTTTTTTTTTCAATAATTTTCAAATTTAATTTCCGGCACTTTCGATTAAAATAACGCAACCGCGCTACCCGGTGCAAATATCTTGACGTGCCTGTCGTGAAGCTTGTAAAGATAAAACATCTTCTCCGCCCAATGATACTTCCTTCTTATTGAATCGACGCGCCACGAGACGCTCATACGACCGGATATGTCATTCGCGTGTCCCGTACTGAGCGGCTCAACCGTAACCATGAGCTGTGCCATATTTTTCAGACCTACGACTATCATATCCGGCTGACAGCTGTCCGGATCGGCTTTGTAAGTGTGAGTCATGATGCAAACGGCTAGCTGAGGCTCGTTTTGCATCAACGAGCGCAGGCATCTAACGTAGAACCAAACGTCCTTGAGACTGAGCCTCATGTCGAACAAATGGCTCAGATCATCGACGATAATGATCGCGGATTCTCGTGATTTCATGACTTCCTTGAATTTTTTATGCGTACAAGCGAACAATTGCTGCACGAGATTAGCATCGAATTTCATGATATCCGGCAGATTCGTTTCGTCCGCCTTCGATCTCGCTGTATCGCGTGGCGGTTTGTCAAGATCCGCGTCGGCGGCATTGATCGAATCGTGTCCGAGATCCTCAACATTGTCCGACATTATCTTCATCGGCTCGGTCACGACTACCTGGCCTCGTTCGCGCAATACATTGAGATTGTAACCGAGCTTCATGCCGATATTGTGATAATGACCGAATGTATTGTGAAATAGTACGAGGCATATGCCGTGACCTTTCTCGAGGGCGCACGAAAGAACGGAATTAACGACGAAATTTGCGTCGCTTCCGTGCTGCTCCTCGATCAGTATCATCTTGCCGCGCGTGTCTATCCTGTCTATGCCAAGGGCTTCGCACACCGAATCCGTCATTGCGCTGAGCTTTACGGGTGTACTTTTACGTTGGGAATCGACTGAAAATAAGGAGATTCGAAGAGAATGCTTGTAACGGATTTTCGGGGGAGTCTTAACCGTCGTTTCGACATCGCGAGAGCTTTCTCATTACAGGCGCATTTTGTATTTCATATTTATTGAAACGGACAGAGAAACTAATGGAGCGACAGGCCGAACGGCGGTACGCGAAGGTTCTTGAGGTTGCTGTGCGATTTTTCAGCCAGGGGATCGGGGTTGGGATCGGTGCGCGATGAGACGGGGGGGCATGTATGAACGATACAATAATGTTGCGCCGCTCATGGGCGAGCTTTCTCTTTCATTATCAATATCCCAAAAACTGTACGGTCAAAAATTCTGAAATTTTTACAGAATATCCAGGCAATGCTTCTTGAAACTTGGTTATTTTTCGAGCTTGGCGGTAATATTTTCTTAACGGATATAACTTATATACTGCAAAATGGTCGGAAATGCTTCGTTACGGTAATGCAATTAATCTACGAAACACGTCGACTTTCCGATTTTTTTTTTTTCCTCAAAAAACGGTACTGTGAATCGTAGCCAAGTTTTACAGGAAGTTGGATAAAGGGGTCATATTAATGATTCTCCGTCGGCTCAGCCACTTTTTTTTTCTCCTCTCGGATCTGTTCCATAATTGGT
Organism: Rhorus exstirpatorius; assembly: GCA_963564615.1. Taxonomy (NCBI): domain Eukaryota; kingdom Metazoa; phylum Arthropoda; class Insecta; order Hymenoptera; family Ichneumonidae; genus Rhorus; species Rhorus exstirpatorius. The sequence continues at coordinate 31,028,754 of OY751316.1, read as the reverse complement.
TATATGGTAGTACTACTTAAAGGTACCATAGTAGTACTACTCGAATGTACTCTCTGTCAATTTTTTCAGATTTTTTAATTCACTCGTTTCGGAAATGGGGGGCTTTTTTTTTAAAACCGTATATCATGAAAATTTGAAGTCGGGTAAAAAAAATGTTAACGTAAAAAAGTTGTGTTTTTCCATCAACTGTTCAATGCAAAATATGTTATATTTTTGATGTTATCAAAAAGGCTATTTTCAGCGAAAAAAAATGGAAATTTTTTTTCTTCTAATGCGATAGGTTCGATTTCGCTGTAAATTTTACAGGGTATTTTGGCAGTATCCTTAAGAACGTATAAAAAAATTGGCATCGTAGAAAATCGAAATTCTTGCCGGGTGGAAAAAATATTTTACCAAGTAAGGTGCATTAATGTGTACCTGAGTTTCTCTTTTCCATGAACTATTTAATGCGATATATGTTATGTACATTCGTATTTAATCGCATTAAATAGTTCATGGAAAAGAAAAACTCAGATATACGTTAATGCACCTTTCGCGGTTAAATATTTTTTCCACCCGGGAAGAATTTCGAGCTTCTACGATGCCAATTTTTTTATGCGTTCTTAAGACACTGCCAAATTGCGTTCAAAGACACTGCCTGTAAAATTTACAGCGAAATCGAAGTTATCGCATTGGAAAAAAATAATAATTCCTTTTATTTTGCTGAAAATAGTCTTTTTGATAACGTCAAAAGTATAACATATTTTGCATTAAATAGTTCATCATAACTTTTTTATGTTAACATTTTTTTTGCTCGACTTCAGTTTTTCATGATACACGGGCTTAAAAAAAAAACTCCCATTTCCTAAACGAGTGAATTAAAAAATCTGAAAAAATTCACATAGAGTACCTTTGAGTAGTACTACTATATAATCAATTATGGAACAGATCTGAGAGGAAAAAAAAAAGTGGCCGAGTTGATGGAGAATCCTTCATATAAATTGTGGAAAAATTTGATCTGAATGGTAATATTTTTAAAGATTAGCACAACAACCTCAACACAATTTTCTCCATAATACCCAGATGTCTCCGGTAATAATGTGTAAATTCAAAACGTACAGAATTTTCAACTTTAATCAAAAAGAAGTATCGAAATTACGAAATAAAAAATTATTAATGAACGATTTTGCGCAATTTCATCGAATTTTTTACACGTGAAATAATTTTAAATCAAGATTTTGATTTTTATTTTAAATCCAAAACTCAATCGCTGCAAGCAAAATTACGAGTATTTTCAAAATTAACCTAAAAATGTACGTTCAAACTAACCTAAAAAAAAAAAAAAATTGAACATTGCAGCTCGTACAAATTGACATCGAAGCATTTTTTCTTAACCATTTTTTTCCATGCACGAAGAAATTTTCTCAGGTAATTATCTGAATTTACTGAGGCGCAAGAAGGAATTGAATGCTCATTGTGTTAATTTATACTTACGTCTTCGAGAACAATCACTCGATATTCATTCGTTCTTTCTCGACGTGCGCGGAGCGGTATATTTTCCGTACAGGTTGTGTACCCAAAACCGGTACGAAACACTCGACAATTTCGAATATCAATTTATCCGTGAAATCTCTCCACCGACACGAATTTCACCATAATTACGAACGGTGAAAAAAGTTTTTCAAGCACAAAAAACTCGAGACTTGGAAACTTTTGTTTTCGTCACGCTATATGTAAATTCCGCATGATATTTTCGTCGGAATTTTTGTTTTTGACGCGTGCGCATGGATATATTTTTTTTCGTTGGAAAAGTCCTCACTCGCGTGTTATTTTTTTTTCCACCGGAATGTGGCGCCGTCTGGTTAATAATCGGGAATCTTCTATAGTCCAACATTCAATGATTGAATGAACTCCACACACAATAATGGAGTCCAATAATATCGTTTGTGAAAAAAAAAACCTCGTACTTATTTTTTCAAAACTACAAACATGATATAATTAAAGATAAGCTCATCAAAGATCCCCTTTTTCTCACTTTTTCTCAAGGAAAACATGACAGTCCTTGAAAATATGTACAAACTTTGACAAACAAGAATCTTCGACAAACACGGATCATCTTTAACACGTGTACACGTGGCTGTCAGCTGACATGCGCGCGATCTGTCGAAATTTTCTTCTGTCGGCGCGTCCTCGTCGGCTGCTTCGGATAACTGGATGGTCGTGATATGAAAAAAAAGAGAAAGAAAAAAAATATACCGATATCCAGTACGAGGCCAGCGCTTTCCCTGGAATCATCAGAAAAACGCTCTCTGCTCACTCGTTCGAGGTGAATTTTTTTTTTTTTTTTCATTTTCATGTACTCGTGTTACGAATATTTATAACATAAAATTTGATTGTTCATCGTGTTTTTGCGAGTCAATTTCACGGAAAACCTTTCGTCATTGTGTACAAAATTTGTGCGAGAATCGTGACTATAACTTTTCTCTCGTTTACCGAAATAATCGCGTTGTAATGGTCACATACGAATTGCACATAGTCCACACATTTCTCACGCCAATCAATACAATAATTTGGATAATGACATTTTTAAAAATTAATTTTGTGTAAATTGATCGATAATGTATATTCATTTTTTTCAATCGAGAGTGATTCAATGTCTTTCAACAATTGACAATTATCGGACAATTGAAAAGTATGGTGATTAAAAAAAAAAAAAAAAAACTCAAATATTTTTTAAGTCCACAAATTTCGCGTTTTTTAAATTAAATAATTTTTTTTTAATAAAAAAAATTCTCTCGCATCTGACAGGATTTTGCAGCAATATGTCAGAGGCGAAATATTTTTGAAAATTGGATAACGAGTCCTAGCATCCTTCCGAAACAAATTTCAGGTATTTTACGATGTGAAAAAAAAAAAATCCTTTCTATAAATTTTTTTCTATATTTCACTTAGACAATCCACTTTATCTTAGATATTTTTGTGCTATATTTCCGACACAGGCAGCTTTGGGCTGTGAAAAAAAAAAAAAAAAAAACGTCCATGAAAAAGTAAAGTAAAAAAAGAAACAAAAAAAAATGGCAACGACAGAAAAAGCGAAGCTTGCGAGATGGTACTTTGGCGGTATAGCCTCTTCCGGGGCTGCCTGTGTGACTCATCCGTTAGATCTGCTCAAGGTATTATTTGGCTTCGTTTATTTATAACCGCCAGTTTTACTAAACTTTTTGCAATAAAGGTAAAAAAAAAATGATAAACTTGTGCCTGTAAATGGAATGAGAATGTTGGGTATTTGTATGATTTTTTTAAAAAAATACTTAGGGCCTCGAGAGAGACAAAAAAAAACAGTAGAATTGGGCAACGCCAGATGTTCGAATTTATAGTGCTCCGAGAGAAATAGAGAGAGAGAGAGAGAGATGCTCGCACGCTATTTTATAAATAGAAAATATATCCAAAAATATTCGATTATGACTATGAATACATCCGGGGCTTTATGTAACTGGCTGGACTGAATTTTATGTAACAGAGAAGATAGAGGACAGTAAGAAATTTGTATTTTCATGACCGTATATTAGCATTTTTGCACGAAAAACATATCTTTTGCACGAAATAAATTTGTAACTGCAACACCTAGTTTCGCATAGCATTGAATAGCCATTCAATAACCGAACAGCACAATTTTCATCGAGTATTCGATCGTTTGATTGTTCAATAAAAAACTTTGGAGTTTAGATTATTGATAAAATAGAGCTGAAAATAGAAAATTGAACAGTGAAATTCGTATCGATCAAGAATCATGAATTGAACAGTGATTTTTACTTTGAATGATAAAAATTTGATTAGAAACATTTTTATTGAATAACTTCTCAGTCAAAAATTTTAACAGTAAACTTTGCTCCGAACAGCTATATAATAAACAAAAAATTTTATTTTCACTATACCAAAGCAGCTTACAGCTTTTTTTTTTGCAATGAAATTACTTTTTGATAAAAAAAAAAAAAATTAACACAGTCATAACTTTGCAATCAGTAAATTGCTCAACAGCTTTGCTAAGAGTGCACGAGAGCGTTTTCGAAACCTGCACGTAAATTGTTATAATTATATTACTGTGATTATTTGAAGAATCGCTTTTAAACACTCGCGTCATCGGTTCAAAGATCGATAATACATTTCGTTACGCGTATATATGTGTATAGGTCCAACTGCAAACACAACAGGAGGGCAAAGTGTCAATTGGAAAGCATACCTTGAATATCATTAAGAAACAGGGTATACTCGCTTTATACAATGGGCTCAGTGCTTCGTTGCTTCGTCAAGCTACTTATTCCACTATCAGATTTGGCGTTTACGAGGTAAAGAAAAAAAAAAAAAAAAGAGAGATAACATTTTTATATTGCGAGTAGGCACAATGACGGTTGCTCAATTCAAATGAAAAATTATTGAAGAATTTTTCAAAAAACTTTAACGTGCTTAGTGTATGAAATTTTTAAGCTATAATGCTAAAATTATATATATATATATATATATATAATTATATAGAATTTTAAATAATTCACATTGAAATTGTGAATATTAATTTTTTTAACTTTATTTTAAGTTTATTTTCTTAAACTTTCCCAAATCGACGAATTAACAGGTGGGCAAGCAGGCACTCGAGAGTACCGGAAATTCAGTGCCATTTTATCAAAAATTATTGCTCGCCGGTGGTGCCGGTGCTGTAGGTGGTGTTTTTGGTACACCCGGCGATCTCATAAACGTACGAATGCAAAATGATATAAAATTGCCACCGAATCAGCGTCGAAAGTGAGACTTTGCTTTCATCGAAGCTTCAAACTACTTTATTACTCGTAGTATCGATTAATTTTTTAAATGTACGAAAAAAAAAAAAAAATAATACAAAAAACGTCGAAAGTGCTTATACGTATTATTTTTTGTTTTATCGTCAGTTACAAGCACGCTTTGGATGGCTTGATACGTGTTAGCAGAGAGGAGGGTTTTGTGAAACTTTTCAACGGTTGCTCAACCGCTACGGGAAGAGCAGCTCTTATGACTATCGGGCAATTGTCATTTTACGACCAGATAAAATATTATATGCTGCAATCTGGAAAATTCGACGACAGTCTTGGTACTCATTTTGCGGCTAGCTTATCAGCCGTGAGTCACGATTTTCATGAAATTTTTGGCTAAAAAATGGAAAATTGAAAAAAAAATATATAAACTCCAATTGAATTTTGGATTTTTTTTTTTTTTTTCGTAGGGAGCGATAGCCACGACACTGACGCAACCACTGGACGTTTTGAAGACTAGAGCGATGAACGCAAAGCCTGGAGAATTTAAGGTAAATCAAAAACAAAACAAAAAAATTACCCTCTTCAATCCACATTGATTTATAATCATTTGAAACATTCATTGACATGAAAATTTGATTCTTTGCAGAGTATGTGGAAGCTCGTTCTATACACTGCTAAAATGGGCCCACTTGGATTCTTCAAAGTAAGTGAAACAAGTTTGCTCAATTGCCAGAAAAATTTAGAGTTTTTAGATTTTACGAATATCGTTGAATCGCATGTGACTCGTGAAAAAATTATAAATCATTTGAAGAAGTATCGAATTGAAAAAAAAAAAAATATTTTTCCACGTTTAAAAATCGATGAATGTTATTAATGCTGTTTTTTTTTTGGTCCAATAACGTATCCATTAACGTGCCCTAAAAATTGAAATTGGAAAATAAATCGAATTTACTCAAATTCTAAAGAGCCATCTTTGATATTAGGATGAAGGTCATAATGTTATATTTTTCAATTTGTTATATTAACGGAAATTTTGATTCAAATGAAAAAAATAAAAAATACGTACTAAATATTTTTTCCCAAACTATCAGATTTTGAGATAAAAAAAATTCATTTATACTCCCAATTTATGAGACATGAAAAAATAGTCCAAGTTCAGGAAAATAATTAAATTTCGTGCTATCATTAAAATCGGAGATATAAATATTTCAAAGATTGATCAAATTTAAAAAAATTTCCCAATCTTATATCTATTTTTCGTGTCTACGTCTATACATAATTTTAATTGGATGTCCCTCCGCTAATTACGGATGGCTATTCTTACCTCCTCAATGAAAAAAAAAGCAAACTACATCACAATCGAACAAACTTGACGATGAGAACTTGGAACAAGTTAAAAAAAAAAAAAGGCTAACGTAATGTGACTTTTTGAGAGTTTGTATAAAATCAGAATACTCCTTTGACAAATTTATGCCTTTTTTTTTTACATCGAGAGGACTTTATTGAAACAAAGTACAGCATTGATAATTTTGGTTGATCTTCGTAAATTTGTAAAAATAATTTTTTAAAAAATTAATCACTTTTTTCGTAGGAGATAATAAATTCCTAATAATCCACATTGATAAGGGATACCAAAAAAATACACAATTTATTTATCTTTCTCTCTCTCTCTCTCGCTCTCTTTAGGGTTACATTCCAGCTTTCGTTCGTCTGGCTCCTCACACAATTCTCACATTCGTATTTCTCGAACAATTACGCGCAAACTTTGGCTTTGTTCCCATTAAAAAGTCATGATCATAACGAACGAAATGTAAATATTTAAAATATCACCTGATTGGACGAGATAATCAAATTCGAGCCGAATCTGGTGCAATCGCTTCGAGTTCAAACGTAATATAGGTATAGCGTTATAAAATGTCAGCCGTCTGCGATCGTTCGTATCGTGTAAATAATTCCGTGATTTGCGAAAATCTTACATTCCATGTCTTCGATAGAAAAAAAAAAAAAAAAAACAAAAAAAAGAATAAGAAAAGTATTTATGTCCAAGAGATGTCCATGAAAATTGTCACAAATCGAGAGACCAAGGGAATTATGATTGTCGTTAAATATTAAGCACAAATTATTTTAACCGGAGTTCGCCGGGAAATTGGTGAATGCAAGAGGATTCCATGCCGCGTACAACATTCCATTAAAAGTATTTTTGTTAAATGAGGTCAGGCCGGTCCAAAGAGCTAATTTTTTAGATTTTTTTTTTCGGACTTGCTCAAAGTGTCAAAAAATGTCGACGAATTAATTGAGATTTATTTTTTTTCTGGTTAAAGTATTGCTTTGAAAAATGTCAATTAATTCGTCGATATTCTTGGGGCACATTGAACGATTGCCAAAAAAAATTTCTGAAGAATTCATTCGCCTCAATTGGCCCGGAATCATCCATATATGTATAGATTATATATATATATATACATACACATATAATATGCTGGCATATAGGTTTTCGTTATATGTGTAATTGAATTGTATTCGACGCACAAAATATACAACTGCTTGTGAATTGCGAATGAAACCCAAAGTACAATTACCGAATTGATAATAGAACAAAAAACTAAATATACATGTACCATATCTATATATGTCTATTTTATGATTTTTCGATCAAAAGTTTTGTGTACAAATTAAAAAAAAAACAAAAAAAAAACAAAGAGAACCAATTAATTTTGTGAAGTTACGCTTTTAAGTCTTTTATTTTATGAAGATTTGCGCAAAATCGAATTTTCCTCGCGAAACTTGGAAAAATTTCAACTTTCCTTCCAACAGATTAAAAAAAAAAATTCCAAGCCGAGATTTCTCTTGCACGATTTGCGTCATGTGGAAAATTACGATTTTACCAATTACCGATATGAAAAAAAAAAAATCATTTGTAAATCGTTCTCCGTGTCAATCGATTTTGTTATTACGTTTTTTTTTTGTTGTTTCGTTTCAATCGACGAATTAAAAAAAAAATAAAGCGTTATCCTCGACATTACTCGAACTCTTTATGATTATCCCGGCCATGATTAATCAATTTTTTTTACCGAAAGCGGAACAATATAATACGTTCGTGCAAAATCGAGCAGCGAATTCTCGTTTATGGAATTTTATGGCAAAAAAAAAAAAAAAGAAAAAAAAAAAAAAAGAAATTATTCGCCATACCGATTTCACTTGAGGGGCAGCCAGACAGATTTCGGGCGCGTATATTTTGCGTACAATCTCTCGTCCGTGGAGCCGTGAGAACCTTTCGTATCGATCCAATATGCCGGAAGTAATAATTCATCGGATTTGATCGTCGATTCGAAGAAATCCGTGCATGTCACGGCGATCGAGCGTATTTTTGATAAATTCACGATTTCCCTTGACAAATCGTGAAACGACAATGAATTAATGACACCCGATGGAAAGCCGCAGGTCGCGAGTATGTCGCAGTAATCCTCGATTCCGCACATAACGGTCGACGGCCCGATACGATCGTTCGCCACGATTATGGAATTACCAGCGATAATCGCGCATACGATACGTCGAAATAATTCATCGCGCGAATCGCAGGCGATCGCTATCACGCCTCTTGGCTCTCTCGTCGTTGTGATCTCCACAGCGCCGTCCTGAATTCTCGACGACGAGGATCCGCACAGTATGGGCCATTCGGCCCAGACGCGGATCGAACGCGACAGGGCCGAATCTCTGACGAATAAAAGCAAAAAAAAAAAAAAAATACAAAAATACAAAAATTATTTATCCACGCTTCCGCGATTGCTGATAAATAAAAAAAATTACAAGCAGCGCCATTGTTAAAGATTTTGTACTGATTATTTTTTGCAATGACCAATCGATCGCAACGAGATGGAAAATTCTGTAGGGAATGAAAATCGCATAGAAAATACGAATAAATATCAATTGTGACTGCGGATGAAGCATTTTTAACGTAAAATTAACGAAATTGAAAGAATGATAAATTTAAATTGGGATAAATATCGATAAATTGATTATCGATCAAGGGGTGCATATGAGTTTTCTTACCCATTCGACTGTATTCTATTCGCTAAACGATAGAAACATTTTTGCCTCTGACTCAGCGGAAGAGAACGCCATTTTTTGAAACCGCTCTCCGCCGAGGCAACGCATTTTTCAACGTCGTTCCTGAATTTATGATCATTTAATAATAATAATAATAATAATAATAATAATAATAATTGTTATTATAGAAAGGAACTATTCAAATAATTCTCAAGGATGTACATTAGATGGGTAATTTACTACTTTTTTTTTTTTACATCAAATTTTAATATTTTGTAAAGGAATTTTATCGAGTATTCTTTAAAACTTGGACAAGAAAAAGAAATTCGTCATTTATAGAATACTTTCTGACGACTGTTTCGACGAAGAAAAAAAAAAAAATATTCCATCGCCATGTAATTTGAGTGTTCAATTAGTCAAAAAAAAAATAATATAAATAATTTATATTTTCAACGAACCAGTCAGCACTTGCCCACAAAATGCCGTTTTTGTCTTCCCAATAAACCTCGTTTATCGGCTCTTTCCAAGAACCATCGTAAAAAAGATCTATCGTCTTTTTCCCATCGATGCGTTTCGTCAGCGTTAATTCATGATGAATCGGATTAACGTTGTTACGATGCTCGACGTCCGCCCACGGCAATGATACACCTGGTCCAATTTCACCGTACGAATTTATCCAGATCAGGAAAACTCGTTCCGCTGAGTTTGCCATATTTTTTGCGGCAACCACGTCCCTCGACCATACCGCCAATGCTTTTACGTGTATCTCCTTCCCGAGATTTCCCAATACCTCGTCACGATTGCGAAAACCATGAAGCATCGATTTAATCGACGACGTGTCGTCCTTCAATTCCAATTCATCGATCAAATTCACGAATTTCTCTTTCACCGGCTCCTGAATCCATATTTTCTTCATATACCAGAGAGGACGATCGAGATAATCCGTTTTACCAACGCGCTCCGACGTCAGTGTCCCGATCGCCGAATAAAGATCAGCATCGGCCATCACGATCATCGCCGTGTCTGCGAACAATCATATAATCAGTGTGATTATATGATTGTTTTATATATATATATATATGTATTATTTATATATATAATTATATTAGATATATATAATTATATTATATATATGTATAATTATATTATTATAAATATATTATATATTATACATATAATAATATATATATATAATAATAATATATATATATAATAATAATATTATATATATATATGAAATGATATAATCAGTTCGGATAATCAATGTGATTAAAATTTGAAAAAAAAAAACAAAGAAAAAATCGTTTCTATCATCTTTGATGGAATTCGGAGGATTTTAACATACCGATGCTGCTCTGACCTCCGAGGACCACGCGAGGCCCAAAACTGTGGATTTGAAGGGAATGCGGTTAAGCTATTCGGAGAAAAACCCATATAGTTCGTGAACAAAAAAAAAAAATATAAGTATAAAGTAAAATATTCTGTTGAAGTAGCCACACAGCGCTGCGCGCTGGTCAAATTATTTTTTGAATAAAGAAAAAAAAAAAAGTTTTTGCACACACTTTTTATACTTCGTGTTTGCCAATCGAGGAAATAAATGTAAAATTCAGTACTAAATATTGGTATTTAAGTTCGATCAAGATACATCGCGATATATCAGACATTTTATGTGCGCTCAGAGGCATGTGAAAATAAAAACAAAACGTAGTTTTATGAAAATTTTGCAATTATAAAAATGTAGTATCGTAATTATTTTTCATCGCGAGAGTTAGAGTCGTTCGATAGACGCAAGTTCGTAAAGACGAATTTCAAAATTTACCACTTATTTTACCATTGAACAGTGCTTGCTTTGTCTCAACTCTGGAATTTAAACAAAAATTCACAAATATCGATCATTACCTTATGTGCTTTAGATACAATTGTATGTGACTGGTTTGGATTATTGTGGAAAGCGTATAGTAAACTGATGAAACAGCATTCTCAGGCCACGTTCCGCCATCTGCAAGCACGATCGAATAATTTATGAAACAATCACGAAAATGTTGAACCATTAGACAAAGAAGGAAAATTATTCATAATTTTTTTTTTTCAAGTACTGGGACATAATTTGGAACAATTATTCTGAAACCATTATCGGTGTAAAAAATTTCGAATAAAAAATTAATACAAAGATACGATAGGCTATGTGCATATTGGGGTGTTTCAAAAAAAAAAATTTGGATTTTTCATGCTCAAAACTTGAGTTTTGATAGAAAAAGAACATCCTCGCGAAGAGGGAGCTCTGTGTCTCAAGTGGAAGCCGCCGCTCATTGGACGTTACTATAATTATAACAGCCAATTAACGTCTGTGACGAACTTTTTGGGAGGAAAAATTTGAGACCATGGGGATTGTATTTCAAATAAAAGGAACCTTTAATAATTTAAAGTTGTAAACGATATTGCTGAACGAAAAGTAGCTTTGTGCGCGGAATTTAATTCATTATTAACTAAGTATGAAGTCCAAGCACAATATATACTTTTAGTCGCTGATTTCCGCCGAAAAACGTATATGCCACGTGTAAAAAGGCGTCGTTCGCATTAATCTTTACCGAAAATAAATAAATAAATGACATTTTGCGTTTTTTTTTTTTGCACAAAGTCATAGCGGAAAAATTGTTAAAGTTGAATAAATTTGCTTATATACTATCGTCCCCGAGACTAATGATTTCCTATTTCAGCAAGAGAATAAAGAACCATGAAGTACGTATATTTGAGCCGAGAAAAAAAATTATTGCGAAAAAAAAAATTTCACCAGATACGAATTGTTTATGACAATTTGTAAACAATTTTTAATCACAAAATTATTGTTATGAATAAAATCGATCGACAGTGTCAGAAAAAAAATGTTCAACCTAAAATTGTTTAGAATTTTTATCAAAAATTAGAAATTAGGAATAAAAAAAAATTTATTTAATGATTTTTTTTGTTTTCTTATTTCGAAATACAATCCTCATCAAATTTTTTCTTCCAAAAAGTTCGCCACAGACGTTAATTGGCAGTTATAATTAGAAACGTCCAATGAGCGGCGGCTCATTGGACGTTTCTAGAGCTCCCTCTTCGCGAGGATGTTTTTTTCTATCAAAACCCAAGTTTTGAGAAGTGGGAGCATGGAAAATCAAAATTTTTTTTTTTTTTTAAACACCCTAGGTCATATAAATCGTAAATGAAATTTGTTATTTCAGTTCGCTCCAATTAGCAATTTTTAATATACGCCGGTACACCGAGTGGTAAAATTTTTTTTGTCAATGTAAAATAAAATTTATATCTATTTTGTTTAAAAAAAAGCTTTAATTCTCGAGGGTCTCAAATTTTTTGTTAAAAAATCTCACCTATGTTGACCTGCCGCCACAATTTGTTCTGCGATATGAGCGTGGCGTAGTATC
>OY751316.1:30709022-31014022 GCA_963564615.1 Rhorus exstirpatorius | reverse complement strand
TATATTTGAACGTTGAGGATTTTTTGTTTTGTTTGCTGACTCGCCGATATACGAAATTGGCGAATAAACGATGTTTTTTTTTTTTTCTTTTTTTTTTTTGGGACTATCAAATGAAGTTGCAAGATAATGCAACATTGCGCGAGGGCCCGATCAATCAAATGATCCGGCAATAACAATCCAATGGGGCAACGCGAACGATCGCCGCTGACACGATTCGCGAATTTGGATTTACGTCGATGGCGGCGTTATTTGTTGTATCATTGTCCAATACTTCTGTGTACTATGAGGCCGGTTGATCGTCCGGTAGATCGAGAATTTCCCCGACGAATTCCGAGACGTTCGTGTCTTTCGCCGCGTGCTCGGTGATGAAATTCAGCTCGAGCAGTTGACTGTAGTTGGGTCGAGCCGTGTAATCTTTCATCAAGCTTTTTTTTTTAATAAAAAAAAAAAAAAAAAAAACAGAAAAGAAAGAGAAACGACGGAGATTAAATTATAAATTTTGGAAAATTTCGAGCTTACTCTTTCGCAAAGTAAAAATGATAATGAGGAACCGTAGATAATTTAGAGATACAATGCGGAAATATTAATGGGTCAGCCCTCATCGTTACAGAAACAATACAAATTCTAGATTTTTCTTTCTCCGCTACTTTCACGCACGTGTAATTTGACATTTAAGGGATTTATCGTGTATAACTTTAACGAAAGTCCGTAAAGTTTTGTTAGATTTTATCGGTGCAGCCAGTGCACGGTCGAGCGGTTACTCATTCACGTATCGGCTGTGCTTATATACCGTGCCGATAATTAAATACAAATTACTCTCGTTATTTAGCAATTTTTTAACGATCCATCAATAATTTACATTTGCCAATTATTATGCGGATCGGTTACACATTGAAATTGTATTTTTTTTTTTTAAATTCAAGAATTAACGATCCGAAGATTGAATTAATTCTTACCACTTGGTGATAACTTCATTGAAAGCTGCTGAAAATTTACCAGCCGGTAACTTCGGTGGCTCGTCCTTGACGACCTGTTTCAATTGCTCAAAAGGAGTGCCCCAGGATTCATAAGGAAATTTTCCGGTCGCAAGCTCAACGAGGGATATTCCCAATGACCATATGTCCGATCTGATGTCGTAATGAGATGGGTTGCCCGATGGATCTATCCTTTCTGGCTAAAAGAAAGACAACGAAAGAAGAACAAAGAGGATTAAAGCGATGGGGGGGTTTTTATTTTTTTATTTTTTTAAATAATAATCGACGATTCGTTGATATACGTACAGCCATATAAGGTTTGCAGCCGGCATCGATAGTTTTCGCTACCGAATCAACGAGATAACCGGATATACCGAAATCACAAATCTTCACCTCACCCTGACGATTTATCAATATATTGCTAGGTTTCACGTCCCTGTGTATTACCCTCAGCTGAGAGTACAAATAATGCAATGCGCTGACTACCTGGAGAAACGAAACAACGAGATATTACGAATTCTCGGGAATTATTCGAATCAATTAACAAATAAATCTTGAATAACGAATACATTCGAATTTCATAAATTTTATTAGACCTATTCATTTTGTTTCGTCTTGGAAGATTTGTTTTTTTTATTTATTATTTTTATTTTATTTTATTTAACGGGAACCACCCTTTTACAGTAACACCCTTTTAGGGTGTTTAAAAAAAAAAACAAGTTTTATATTTTTTATGCTCCCACCCCTTAAAACTTGAGTTTTGATAGGAAAAACATTCTTGCCAAGGAGTCAAGTGGAAGCCGCCGCTCATTGGACGTTACTAATTATAACAGCCAATTAACGTCTATAACGAACTTTTTGGAAGGAAAAATTTGAGCCCGTGTATTTAAAATAAAAAGAACCTTCAATGATTTAGAATTTGTAAACGATATTGCTGAACGAAAAGTAGCTTTGGGCGCGGAATTTAATTCATTATTCATTAAAAATAGAAATCAAGCGCAATATATACTTTTGGTCGCTGATTTCCGCTGAAAGACGTTTGCCACGTGTAAAAAGGCGTCGTTGGCATCAATCTTTATCGAAATTAAATAAATAAATGACATTTTGCGTTTTTTTTTGCATAAATTCATAGCGATAAAATTGTTAAGGGTGAATAAATTTGCTTATATACGATCTTCCCCTGAGACTAATGATTTCCTATTTCCTCAAGAGAATTAAGAACTATGGAGTACAATTTTTAATCAAAAAATTATTGTTACAAAAAAAATTCGATCTAAATTTTTATTTAGAACACGATGGTGTCAGAAAAAAATGTTCAACTTAAAATTGTTTAGAATTTTTTATAGAAAAATTAGAAATTAGGAATAGAAAAAAATTCATTAAATGAAATTATTTTTTCTTAATTCAAAATACAATCCTCATGGTCTCAAATTTTTCCTTCCAAAAAATTCGTCATAGACGTTAATTGGCTGTTATAATTAGAAACGTCCAAGTTTTGAGAGGTCGGGGCATAAAAATTAAAAAAAATTTCTTTGAAACGCCCTAATTTATATATATATATATATATCAATATCAATATATCAATATATTAATATATCAAGGACACATCAGGTAGAGAAATAGTTACATTGAATAAAAATAAAAGATGGCTTTCTTAATATAAAATCCTAACACAATATTGCAAGAAAAATTAAAGACAAATTTAAGCAAATTAAAGCAGTTGGCACAAAAACAAGACTTGGGGCAGAAGTTAATCAAATAGGAGCACCAGATCAGATACTGTTTTATTGGAATTTTTTTTTTCCGGAGATTTTCGCACTTAAAAATAATATTGGACGTGTGGTGAGTGTATGTATTTGCTCCAATTCATGGCAAGAAGTTTATGGGATTTTTAAATTGAAGAAACATGTCTGCGATCGCTTTAGCTTTCGCAATTTTTATAAATGACTAATAATAATAGCAATAATAATAAACTATATGGCAATAAAGGTGAGAAAAAAGCTGTGGTTTGAAATTTGCCAAATGTTTTCTTGAAATTTTACACAATGTCCAAGGCTGGGCTTCTCTCAGAGGTGAATTTTGATGAAATTTCAAAGAAGCGCATTTGCAAGTTTCAGGTTGAATATTTTTTTTATTCTTTGCATTAAAATATGAAAAAAAAAAAAAAAAAAAAAGCTATACCGTTTATCGAATTATATTAAATTTCATTTTTTTTCAAAAAATGACGCTTTAAAATGAATTTAAATTAATTGCTTACCGCGAATGCTATTTTTCCCAATATATCCTCGGGTATCGAACGCCCGTGCTTGTACGTATGAGCATAAAATTTGTCCAGACTCATGTCCATGACTTCCATGCATATCCAGACGTCGCCTTCTCGAAACAAAGCGCCGTAAAATTGTACGGTATATGGACAGGCTGAACTACGCATCGATATATCAAGATCCATCAACAAACGTTTTTGTTCTTGCGTATTAACGGTCGCCGTGATACGCTGGAAAAAAAAAACCGGATACATTCCTTCCCAGTCGATTTTTCATCATTTTATTTCACAAAAGTTGGGCACGGTTTTTTTTTTGTAACTTGCCTTCACCGCCATTATAGTGCCACTTTGCTTGTGACGCATTTTGTCAACGACCCCGTAAGCTCCTCTTCCAAGTACGCAGAGAGTTTCCAAATCGTCGGCTTCGACATCGAATGTCTTTTCGCCTATCGTTATCGTCGTACGTTTGTCCAGATTTCTTGGCGGGGTTCTACAATTTTTTTTTCTTTTTTTTTTCTTTTTCAAATAAATAAAATGCTACTGCGTCCCGTCTACAATTTTACGTATGCAATTTGACCTAATTTTTTTGTATTTTCAGGTAAAATTTAATTCATGTCAAAGTTAATGTCATGTCATGACGCGATGATGATTGGGAAAATTTTTTTTTTTTCTCGTAAATCGTTGTAAATGCATTGACGAAGAAATAAAAGAGAAATAATAAAACGCGTACTCACATAGGCACAGGAGCATCGTCAGAAACGTGAAGTTTTAAATTTCTCTTTCCTCGCCGAGCCATGTTCCAGCCGGAGAGAAAGATTATTTCCGAGCGAGCGACTTCTTTTTTATTATCTCAGACACATGTCATCCTCGACACGGTTTTTCTTCTCCGGAAAACGAGAAAAATTTTCGTAGTGAGAAGAAAAAAAAAAAAAAATTCGAATGCACTCTGCGCGTAAACAAAAAGTCGTTTGAAAACGGACCCTACGATTTTTCGAGGTTATCGAAAAAAAACAAAGGGATATTGTCGCATTACGTGAGAACAAATACTTCGAGCTTTCATTTCCGAGTCGTGTGGGTTTTTCGAGAAAAAAAAAAAATGAAAAAAATCACGCGTTACACGAATCAATTATCGTGTTTTTGTCATAAAATAATATTCCTTCCTACCTCGCATGTACGTGAAGATTAAGTTCCAAAATCCGTTGCCCATATACGGAAGTTTTTTAATCCAACTTGAAAACTTGGCCGCGAAGTATGCAACGAGAGCTCGGTCGATAAGAGGGGCACCTGCTGCAATATTTATATATACTTTTTGCATACACAGACTGCGCGATAACCCCTAATGATGATAACAACCGATTAAAAATAAAATGCTTTTCTCATTGCCTGAACAATAAAAATATAAATTATCTAAAATATCTTCGAGATTCGAAAACTATAAACACTAAAAAAATATTAAAATATATGCGATGAAGGAAATTCAATGAAATATAATAAAACTAAATAAGAAACGAAAGTTAAAGCTTCTACACAGCCAACTTCAGGTAATGGCGACATTGTGAAAATTAATCTTCTCGCATCGCACGCAAAAGAAAAAAAAAAGATATAAAATAGAGAAAAAACATCTTCGTAGTTGCAAGTGGAATTTTTGTGTTCGACAGTTTTCACGCTCAATATAAACGTACGTCCATGGCTTAATCTTACATAGCGAAAACAAAAAATAAAAAATAAAAAACAATAAAAACGAGAAAACAAAAGATATGAATGAACCGTGAAGAGAGACGAAATTGTTTTTTTTTTTTTTTTTTTTAAATGTCTCTGGACGCGTATCATCGTTCGCTGCTGTCATCGTCGAGTGTGAATTTCAAGAAATTCGTGAGAGAATCCGGCGACGCTGATACGCGCGATAACGTGAAATTCAACGATAAGAGAGAATTGAATTTTCACGGTGACGAGGCGCGTGTCGCTTACGAGGAGATCGTCGATAATCATCGTCGCGACGACGATCTCGCGATTGATAAAACGAATAAAAATAACGATAGCAGGGAAAAGAGACGAAGAGTCTCGCATTCAGGGCGTGAAAAATCGTCTAATCGCGTTCGCGAAAAGCCCCGTGAATCCAACAGAAAACACGCGACAAGAGTTACGGCGAATTGCGTGCTGAAAGCGGTAGAGAGAGGCGATATTGAATTTTTGGAGAGCAACGTAACGTCGCTGAATGTCAATATCTCGGATGATTATGGCTGGACGCCTCTCATGTCAGCCGCATTTTGCGGAAATTACAAAATCGTCGATTTTCTCCTCAAGCTCGGCGCTAATACGCGCTGTCGCGACAAATCGGGCTTTACCGCGGGTGGTTTAGCGTCCAAGAAGAATTATTCCGGTATAGTGGCGCTGCTGAAGGAGAAACAATCGCTCGGCGGCTCCGAAGCTTCGTCGTCCGGTACATCGAGTCCCAGAAAAGAATCGGATCACATAGCGGATAGGCGAGAATTTTATTGCTCCATTTGTCGCGAAACGTTCAGAGAAACGACGCTGAAGAGGCACGAAGCGTCGACGCTTCATATCTTCAATACGAGGCCAAAATTGCCGGGAGCGGTGTATTCGATACCCAAGCAGAACAAGGGATATCGAATGTTGATCAACAAAGGCTGGAAAGAGGAGGGTCTAGGTCCGACGGGACGCGGAACCAAATATCCCGTTAAGACCGTATTGAAGAGAGATCGGCGAGGCTTCGACGAGACGAGAAAGGACGAGGCTAGAGTGACGCATTTTCGCGGCGGAGACGCCAGAGCCGTCGCTTCAGTCGGCAGAGAAGCGAGGGAAAAGACTCTGAGAAGGAGAGACAGAGAGAGAGCGCTGAGCAAAGAAGCGAGAAGAGAGAGAAACTTTAGACGAGCCTTGTCCTAACGCCTAGTCATTCGTATAATTTTTTTTTTTTTTTTTTCCTGAATAATAAATAAATAAATAAACAAATAATCGTAATAATAAATAATTTAAAAAAAGAGAGAGAGAGAGAGAAACGAACAATTTCAGCGAGCAATTTCATTGGAAGATCCAACTGCGCTTAAATTATCTAAGTTATAATTTATGTTGTAAGTTTATAAATTTACACGCACGAATCAAAATTATCCTCGCTTCTTCCTTGTAATTAGTTAGAACGAATTTAATGACCGGTGATGCATTTAAATTTTCGTGAAAAACGTAAATTTGCAAATTGCTTTTTTTTTTTTAATTTTTTTTTTTTAGAATTCCATGGAATGTTGAGATATCCTCAGCGGGGAACCGTAATATTGAATTTTTGGGATCATTCGCGGAGGAAGCTTCGAGCTTTGTACGAAGTTTGGGGCAAGCAATTTGCGAGCTACGATTCAAAGCTTGTTTTATTTGAAAATAAAATCAAAAGCGAGAGTTGGAGCGATCAAAGATTTTTCAATATTTTATGAAATTTGAAAAGCTCTCATCGATTCTGGACATTTTAAATGCCGAACATTCCACGTGACGCGCCACTCAAAACAAAACAAAAAAAAAAAAAAACCGCTATGCCTCAAAAAAAAAAAAAAATAATCCCGAGTATAAAAATACTTTTTTCAAGTATCAAGGACCGATGATGGTGCTTTGTGTGCTCGATTAGCAGCGTTTCATAATTTTTTTTTTCTCTCTTCACAGATATTTTTCACAAACGTTGCTTCGTGACGATAAATAATAAGACGTGAAAAAAATCGTTTTATTTCGTTTATCCGCGATAACAAACCAGATGGCCCTTTGACGAGAAAAACATGTAGAACTTTTATTAGTTTTTTTTTTTTTTTTTCCCTGTAAAAATTGGGCTTGCAATGTTCCCAACAAATGTAAAGGATTTTTTTTTTATCAAGACTATCGAAGAAAACCGAATTTTTTCACACCGAAAAAATGTTATCTCTTTGATTTTTGAAAATAAATATTAGCGAATTTCAATAATTACGTCTGCAAAATAAAAAAAATTCAAAGTTTTTATATCTTTGCCGCCATTTACAGACAAGATGAACGATCAGCAACGAATGTTGAATCACCTGCAGCAGGTTGAATCCAAGGCGGCCGAGATTCTTACGAATAAGCAGGAGGTGATTGATCTCGATAAGCGTCGAAATGACGATCGGGTTGGAATGCGAGCTTTGGAGAAACAAAAATGCGACAAAACGTGGATAACGGTTGGGCCAATTTTGCTGAAAATGGATGCGAAAAAGGCCAAGGAATTACTCATCGAAGGTATTGAAATAATTCATTCGATTATGAAATAAAAAAAAAAATCTATTAAATAATAATAATAATAATATTGTTTTTTTTTTCAATTGAAACAGATCAGAAAGAATGCGACATCGCGGTCAACAAAATACGTAGCGATCTCAGAGTGAAGGTAAACGAACTTCGTGATTTGGAGCACAATCCACCGGTTCCTGGGCTCATGCTGAAACCGATGTCTTACGCAGAAATGTCGGCCATCAATCAGCTCACCGGCAAAAGTCTTTGATCGCAAACATTCGCAAATGATCGAGTTCATTTTGTCGAAAAAACAAAACAAAAAAAAAATCATTCATTGTTTACGATTAATAACATCAAGGAGATTCGGCCATTGAATTAAAGCTTATTATTTTTCGTGCAATTTTTTGTAACGAACGTTGATCAATTGTCCCGAAAAAAAAAAAAAACAAAAAGAATACGCCAATAATCACCAAACAATTCACTACGACTCGTACGATTAATTTTATTTTCGCTGTAGTAAATAATATTTCAACAATTTTCATAGCTTTTTCGAATTATAGAGAATTTATCTATTTTTCCTACTCAATTTTGAGCCTTTTTCCGTCGAATTTCCTTGATTCTGTACATAATATAAGCTTCAGGCACGAGATATCGGATTATCGTTTTTTTTTTTTTTCTTCCAAGTACAAAAATGAACGACAAAAAAATTTTTATCCACGGGGAAATTATTAGATTTTCATTATTTTTGCTTGAAACATCAAATAATAAAAAAAAAGATCCTAAGAGCATCGGATTTGAGGGGGAAAAAAAAAAACAAAAAATCGCTACGAGAAATTTTCGGACATTTCATTTTCTTCGTTTTTTTTTTATGCTCGTGGGAAATCTGTGATTTGATCGAAAAGCGGGGGGGGGGTTAATATGTATGAAAAATAGGAACGTACAATTGATATATGCTTATGTTTATTTTCTTTACGAACGTACTGTGTATTTTTTTTTTTGTAATCTTTTTTTTTTTTTTTGCTTATAATCTTTCAGACGATGTACATAATAAGTTATGAGTAAACGAGCGCGTCAAGTCTTATCCAGTAAAGGCCCTTTCATCCTTGTCTAGGTTTACAAACATTCTTTCTCGCTTTAGGTACACGGCTACACACAAATTGAATCGCGTTATGGACAACATTAACACTTGACAGCTTTACTCAAATATATATATATGCATATATACATATATATATGTATATATATATATATATAATATACTTTCTATTAATTCATCTGCTCGATTTTCCTCTTTTTTTTTTTCTTTAAATTCATATTCCTTTCTTTTTTTTCCGTTAGATTATCAAATACAAAAAACATATGCCGTTACAATATTGTTTATTTTATTTATCAATATTTCTTTATTTTTTACGTTTATTTTATCATACAAGCGTGCTATTTTTTTTTTGTTTTTTGTTTTATCGTGCCACGTAGGATTGCCCCGTAAAAAGAAAATTAGTGGGAATTCTGTGTGGCACGATATACCGAGAGCAGCACCTCTTATCCAAATATTTATACGAATAGACTTCTTAATTTTTATCAATTAATTAATACGTAGAAATATATTTATTTAGAATTTACCATACATATATATATATGTATGCGTATATTTTTTTATGAGTCAATTGCAAATGAACCATAAAATGTGTAAAATGAAGAGAGAAAAAAGAAAACGTGGCTTTCGATGACTCTCGAACCGTCATGTTCCATCGCGGCTTCAAGAAATTTTCTTCTTTTAAAAAATTTTTTTTTTCATTTTTCACCCGATAGTGCTGTAACTCTTGCTCTCTCAGTTTCAAAATATTTACACGTTATAATTTATACAGTAGAGGTTTTTTTTTTTTTTTTTTTTTTTCCTATTTCCATTGCCCACGGACAAATTTTCGTTTCTCGATCGTGCTTGGTTTTCTTTTGTTTTGTTTCGTGTGTCCAATTTTGTTGGAATCGAAATTTCATCAGGCTACGAAAAACAAACTGACGAATTAATTTACCACACGGCCCAGTGACGCATATCGAAAGAACGAAAACAATATATATATATATAATTAATAAGATATAAATATTTTTAATGATCCCTGACAATCGTCAACTATTGGTAGAAATTATTCAGAGAGAGAGAGAGAGAGAGAGAGAGAGCAGCGTTGGAAATCTAAAAATGCTTAAAAATGATAGCGGCTTTAAGAGATTCTCCATTAAAATTTGGTTGTGCTTTTTATTTCCTTCTTTTGAACTCTCCGATGGAACAGAGAATTTTTTTTTTTTTTAATTTTCCATTGCATCGGAGGATGATCTTATCGGGGAGACTTTCTCGAAATTAAGCCCCAAACGAAGGATATGCACATTAATTTTCTTTCAACGTTCTTTTTTTCCCAATATATTCTCTGGTAACTATATAGAAGAAAAAAAAATAATAAAATTAATTAAAATATAAATCGTGTCTGGACCAAAATTTTCGTTTTTTTTTTCAACATAAATTGGTAAATATCCTCGCGAGATGGAAATTTGTAAGGGGGAAAAAAAAAATTGAATCGACCAACAAAGACATCGGTTATCTCCACGAGTACGTATATACGTATATAATTATTCGTAATCGCTACAGCATTTTTCGTTTCATTGATCTGGTACAGTACAGCGTGTATACTCCGATTAAGCGACGTAACAAAACGAAAGGAGCAAAAAAATAAGGTAATATATATATATATATATATACATATATAACCCATAAATATGCTTTTTGCCAGTTTTATGAACCAGAGATCAGCAAGTTACGAATCAGGATTCGAATAGTTGTGTGAAATTTAAAGAAAAAAAAAAAAGGAATAAAAAAAATTTCTTTATCGCTGAATAGAGTGAGTTGTTCGGATTCGAGAGTTGCTCGGACTCGGATTTGCATCGAATTGAATTCAGACGCTATCTCATAAATGCATTGACCAAAGATCGAAAGACACACGAAAAGTTTTATGTTTATATTGTTTACTTGTTCTTTTATAAAATTGAGGATTCAGAAGTACGCGAATTTTTAAATATTGTTAATTTTACCCCTCGGACTTGTACCATTTTACACTTCTAAGTATATAAAAAAAAAAAGTATTATTAGAGAAAAAAGAAATTAAAAAAAAAATCAATAGTCTCGGCAGTTTACACGAGAGAGAGCCCATTGTGTGCGAAAAAAATAAGCCAAACTATATTGGGACATGTGAAATTTGAATAAATACTTAATTTTACAGAATTTTTTTTTTTTTTTTTTAAGTATTCTTCGTAGTGTCACCGCTATATAGTTTGTAAGAAAATAAGGTACTTCACTTGAAAATTTTTCTTCTCTCTTCAGTTATTTTTTTGTTTGTTTCTTTTTTGTTTCTCTGTATGTACACATATTACAAACAACTTTTCTTTCTTTCCTTTTTTTTAAGTCTAATGTGTATAGGTGGGCGTTTTTTTTTTTTTTAATTTTCTTTTTGTTAAATTATTTATACATCTTTGTCGAGCAAATGGTAATGGCCTCTCAACATCCGCTGAACCGATCTATCTTATTTTTTTTCTTCTCTTCTTCATTTATCTCTTTTACTCTCATCGCCCTTTTACCCCTCCCCTCGTGGTCCGGTTGTTGCAAATCTTTGAACTCGGTCGAAACAAAAACCATGTATCTTCTTACTTTGTGGAATTTTCATTTTTTTTTTTTCATCCTGTAAGCTGCAGAAAGCTCTTCGTGTATGAGTTTGTGTGTGTGTATGCGTGTGTTTGTTAGTCAAATGTTCTTATCGTAATTCGCGGCGAAATGATCTTTGGAAAAAAACGACAAAAACCAACATAAACATTGCATAAATGTTACTATCGAGTAATATTATTTACAAATGATTTATGTTATTTTTTTGCGTATTTTTTTTCTGCCTCAATCCTTTTTAATTCTTTTCATTTTTTTTTTTTTTTTTAATCTTTACCTCTGAATAAAATATCCGAGCGCGAGCGTATTCGACAACGCGCCATTGTACTTGGCCTCTCGATTGTCAGGGAACTTGGTTTTTCTTTAGGTGCGCAAGTGCTTCAAAATCCCGAATTGGAAAAAAAAAAAAAAAAAAAAAAAAATGAAAATAATTCAGAGTCCAAAGTTGACTCTCGATACGGAAAAAAAAAGAAAAAAAAAAAATCGTTTCGGGAATCCAACGGCAAAATAAAGCCCATACGACACGTTTCGAAAATTCCATTATCGCATAAATAAAGTACTATCGAAATATAAGAAAAAAAAAAAAAAAAAATAGAAATAAAAATAATCATGGCTAAACCAAGTTCCTTCTCCAGTCGAGTGGAATTTAGTAAACCAATTTATACTTTTTTTTTTCTTTTTTTTTTTTTTTCAATAACGATTAATTCGTACTATATCAAGTATTCGAACTTATAAATTGTATTCATTCTTTCTCCCGTATATTTTCCTCTGCCCTATCCCTTATCCCACCACACACTTATCCGGTAGCCAAAATAAAAGAAAAAAAAAAAAAAAAAAAAAAAAAAAAACAAAATCGATAGCGCTGAAAAAAACTCGCATCGCGATAAATCGTCCTTTTTGCAAAGTTCTTTCTCTTGCATCGCTAATTTTATCACTTTTACGCGATTATTATCTACGCTTTGTTACCAATATCGCTATCTGTACACTCGATGCGTCTCTCTCTCTTTTGCGTCCGAAGCGTCCGGCACTGGGATCGACACTGGCGAACAAATCAAATTGTTTTTTTTTTTTCCATTTTCTTCCATTCTTTGTTTTCCACACACACACACACACACACACACACACAGATTCTCTCGATCGTTCTCTCTCATTCTTTAAAAAAAAAAAAATTAAAAAAAAATGTAAACTCGCTCAGACGACTTACAATATGTACACGTGGAGGGAAGGGTTGGGGGGGGGGGGGGGGGCAGGGTTTAGCACTTACACCATAAAATCAGGATCACTGCAGTCATCACCGCTATCACTACTGTCGGATATTCTTCTTCTCTTTTTTTTCTTGTGTTTCTTCGTTTTTTCAGTTTTGTGCGAACGATGCTTGCGATGGCTATCCGGATTAGCGTGTATCGTTAATTTCGGTACTCTCGGTGTCGTCGGTATCGCGCTGCTCGTCGTCGTCGTCATTATCGTCGTCGTTGTCGCTGGTGTCGTCATCATCGTCGTCGTCGTCGTCGTCGTCGCGGATGTCGTCGATAGCATATTAAACGAATTATTCGGATATTCGTTGGTCGAATTATGAGGATTATGCTGCTGCGAATATTGGGCATTCGTACCCAAGCTATTTTCCGATAATTTCATCGTATCGTTATTAATTATTCTCGCATTAACGTCGCTCGTTGTTTGTTTGCTCGTATCTGTTTCACCCGTTTCCTCGTCCGGATCCTCCGGATCGAATTTAAGCATCAATTGCTTGAAATCAAGATAATCCTTGACGAGTTTCATTCTTCCTGTATCATCGAGCTCGGCATCGATGTCAATATCCTCGTGAAGCTTTTGCAGCGTTGCTTTTGGCTTAAAAGAAAGATTGCTCTTACGATTTACCGTTTTTTCGTAAACTTTTGCAGCCTCGGACGGCGAATATTGGCTTATCTTTGCATCGGAGAAACCATAAAGATCCTTGAGATGCTGTCGCAATGTCAGCAGAAGCATGAAACCCTGGCTGGCCGTTAAATATTGTCGCAGAACGGTCGTGCAGCTTGGTAATCTAGCTAATATCGTCTCGTCGTCGTCCTCCTCGTCGTCTTCCTCGTCGATGAGGTTCGCGAGCGGTATCGGACGCGATTGTCCATCCGGACCGTACAGCAAATGCGGCGTTTTCGTCGATTGAAATGTTTCCGCCTCGTTGTTCGATTGCTGCTGCTGCTGCTGCTGCTGCTGCTGATCATCCACGATCATGTTTTCCGATTGATCGGACTGTTGATTGATCGGCGCATTTTCCGCGACAACGACCGTTCCGTCTTTTGGCAAAAGTGCTTCTTTGAATGATTGCAAGAGATTCGTGCCCGACATTGATATTATAATATCAATATGATGTATTATAAAGAGAGGCTCGTCCTGAACCTGATATGTGAAATATGCGAGATTATCAGCGAGATAGAGCATCTGCGAGAGGCTTGTCTTGGCCGTTTCGTCGAATTGCTTGAGAAACGACAATACGATTGCTCGTCTCTGCTGTTTCGTGTTTCTCAATATCGTATACAAAAAACCATTGAGAGCACTCGGAAATTCGCCCTCTTTCGTTCTCATTCCCCTCACCGCGACCTCATTCTGCAATATCTTCTGCAAGCGATAGCTCAGCTTTATGCCAAACTGCGATTTCATGTGTATAAAGCCCGGATACTTTTTCTCGATATCCTGCAATTGCTTGTCGGCGCTGTGACTCACCATTTTTTCACAATCCGTGCTCATGCAAACGAGATAAGGTACGATCTGCACGGGATGCACGAGACCCTGAGCGAGAATCAATTGTATAACCTTGAGAGCGGCATGACGCACCGCCACCGTACTGTGTATAAAAGATTCGAGAATTTCCTTGAGATACAATTGTATAACGGTACTGGCCATTCCCGACGAGACATCGCCCATTTCTTTAAGATTCTCCTGTTTCGACAATTTTGCCCATTCCAAATCCTGCTTTATCATTCGTTTCTCCTCCTCCTGCAGATATATCTCGATATTATTCAATACCTGTATTCTCATCTGGACGAGAGCGTGCTCGGACGTGAGAAGATAATGATAAAGCTCCTTGAGCTCGGGCAGCATCATGAACTCGTAATGTCTTATGCACAGCGAGCCGATCGCCGATAGCGTACACTGTCGTATATCATCGTTGTCCTGATGCAAAAAATAGCTAAGTGTTTCGAAAACTTTGTCCTTGATGTTCGGCGATAAGCCGTCGATTACCTCGGGATCCGTGAAATTGAAGTGTCGCAGTAGAAGACCAACGGTGAAAAGGGCGCGTCGAAAGAACGGTCGATATTTTATCAAATTTGGATTTGTCGGATCTTTCTCGTACGTTGATTTGTAATCCTCGAGATGACCGTTGTACTTGTTGAAACAGTCGCGTATGAGCTTGAAATTTCGGGTTACATTGTTGACGATCGAGCCGAGACATGAGAGACATGAGGCGACGACCGAACGATCGTGCTGAAGTATCAATTTTATGGAATCCTCCTCGAGTTGAGCGAGAAAAGTTTCACTGGGATGTTCCATGAGTGGTACAACGAGCTCGAGGGTATGAGCTACGCTGCTTATTATCTGATAATCACCCTGGGTCTGACATTTTAGGCTCAGATAAGGCTGCAGCGTTATAGCATGATTGACCAACAATTGGGGACGTATTTTTGCAAAAAGATAGAGAGTCGTTAGGCAAGCAACGAGCCTCTGCGACGATCCTTTTTTCTCGGATTTTTCATCATCATCAAGATTCGTCTCGTCCAGGCGCAATACATTCTCGATGAGACAATCGACGATCTGTTTGCAGGCCGTTAAAAGTGCTTTTGGCGGTTCGGTAAGCATCTTCGTACTGTCGTCCTTGTCCTCTTTCGGCTTGAACAGACTAACCAGCAGCTGCTCGAACCACTCGAGACCCATGTCCTTGCTCGCAGCCACGACATCCGTTATATTCATGACTTTTCTCAACAGACCGCTCGTATCCATGCTCGGACGTTCCCTAACAGGCGTGAACCACATATTTTGAAATACCTCCATCACGAGCTTTCTTATACCCTCCTCGTCGTTGACGCGTCTTATCATTTTCACGCATATTTCCGGTATTTTTGGAAAATCCGGACATTCCATGCATATGTCCTTGAGTATTTTTATAACTCGCTTTCTCACGCTAACACCGGTATCCAATATTCTCGCTGAAAGCATATCGTAATACTTGTCGATTAGCTCGGGACGGCTGAGAACGAATTTACCAACGAGATCGACAGCTGCCTCTCTGACCGACGTCGAATGATCGAGAAACGAATGTTTCACGCCCATTTGCATGTCGAAACGCGCCAATACGCTCGAGTCAGCCTCGACGATCATCGTCAGGCATTTCATTGCTTTCGTACGTATCGCTATCGATGATTCCGTGAGTACGTGCAATATTTGCTTGAGATATTTGTCAAAGCTCTGGGAGAATGGCCGCGTCGAGGCGAGATATTGCGATATCAATTCTGCCGAATTATAATCGATGTAAGTTTGCAATACATCGGGTTTCGTTGCCGAGCTGCTCGGTCTTATTCGCTTAACGATGAATCTCTTTTTTTCCTCGATAATCCGATACGCCTCGGAATTCTTTTTCTCATTATTGTCATTCTCATCGGGATCAATTTCCTCGATATCCGTATCGCTCTCGTGATCGCTATTATCCGCGTTTCGACTATTTTTCTTCTTCGACGGGCGCTTCTTGTGCGTCTGTTTTTTCACCGGTGTCGTCGTCGTCGTCGTCAGTTTGTTTTGACCGACTCGCGTCTTCTCAACCGCGCAATCTCTGTACCACTGAGCAAGATAAAAATGCCTCGCGTAACCAAGCGCCGTATCCTTCGTTCCATTAACAGCGAGATAATCGAGCAATACACGCTGCAGAAACAGCGTTCTTTCCTCATCCTCGTTCAAGCCCATTATCTCGCGATCCTTCGAGTGCTCGTAATCCGTGTCCTTTTGCTGCTCCGCTCTTATGTCACGTATTATCTGATCGATCGTTGATAATTTGCACTGCGAATTGACCGCATCTTTGCGCAATCTTGCCGCAACAACACCGAGATAATCGATCGAGGCAACGCGCAGCGACATGTCCGAGCTTTTGTTGGAAAAATGTCCAACCAAAAGGGTGCCCAAAAGACTCAGAAGCAATTCGGCTGCCGGCCATTCGGGCTTGTTAACCGTTGCCAGTAAATCTTGTATGAAATTTTCGAACAACGGCCGATAATCGATATCCTCGCCTTTGCTGCCGCATTTACTGAGAAATACGTTCAAAAAATTCGCCGCTATCCTCGTAGCCGTATCGTATTTGTTTATTATCAAAACATCGCCGTCCATCGTTAATGATTTTTTCGCCGTATCGTCGGCTCTTCTTTCCTCATCGACGACACCGGAAGCGAGACGCGAATTTTTCTCAACATTTCTCGATATATTCTCGGGCAGTGTTACGACGCACTGTATCAATTGCAAAACAAGCGCCGTCAACATCTGTATATGATCCTCGGAATTTAGCCTGTAAGATCGTAAGCTTCTCTTGCTGCTCGGTAATCTTGCGATGGACGTTAGTATATCATCGAGGAGCAATCTACGATGTTTCTCATACTTGGTGAATATAACGGTGACGAGTTTTAGAGCGCTGAGCTGCAGATCGCTCACGGCCTCGACGAAAAATGGGGCAACGCCGAGGGTCGAGGCGTGCAGAACGCTCGTGTCCGTCAGTACCTGTATATTCAATAATTCCGCCAAAAGAGCAACGAGCTCGCGCATCTTGTTGTAAACCTGAAGTATGCTCTTCTCTCGCACCTCCTTCGCGTGTCCCCTCTTCTTGCGTCCGCTTGAATTATAATTTTCAGTCTTATTCTTCGTGTCTATTCGATAAACCGGATCGAACGACGGATAAATCGTATTCTGGAGCTGAAATTTCATAAAAATCACGATACGATCTATCACGTCCTCGAGATAAACGATTTTCGGCATATTCTGTGATGTCATGATATTGAGAGCCACGAGGGATGCGTCGACGGCGCGTTGAACGCGCTCCATCGCCAGTTGCGTCCACAAACGGCTCTCGTCGATATCGTCGTCCGGATCAGCGAGGGGCGATACTCGCGCGCCGTCTCGTATATTCTTCTCGAGTATATTCAGCAGTCTGACCAAACGATCAGCCGGTATGGATTCCATTGCCCCGAGGGCCTTCAGCTTTGCCGCCTCGGTGCACAGATCCTGGAGCTGATACTTCGGTATTAGCAGCTCGGCCGGTACATCGCCGTCCTCCTCGATCTCAGCGAAATTTCCAGCGTCCTCGGTATTATCGAATATCGTCTCGATCGTCGTATTGAAGCGCTGATACGTGTTAGTCTCCATGAGCTCGTCAACGCTGAGCTTCGCCAGTACGGGCACGAGTTTTTTCTCAATTTTTCGTATCTTCGGTTTTATCGGTGAAAGCGAGCTCTCCTTTCTCTCCTCGTTCGTATTAACGTCATCCTCGTCATCGTCATTCGGCAATCGACGTCTTCGTCTTGTCTTATCGTCGGATTTGCTCTTACGCTCGGCGCGTTCTTTCTCACGCTGTACCTGTCGTTCCTTAGCTCGTGACTTGAAATATTTGTTGCTCTCGCTGATCTCATCGTCGCTCTCGGTGTCGGTTTTCACGATCTCGGCACGATTCGTAAGGCCCATTTTGGCCGCTCTCGTCGGTGATTTTTCCGCGAATGCGCTCAATGATTTTTGCATCAACGCTTGATCGGCGAGCGATAGCCTCTTGAGCATAACAACGGGTTCTTTCATTTTGGAATCGTTCGACTGTTGATTAGACGATAATTTCGTTTCTCTCGTTGCATTGTTGTTCTGCTGCTGCTGCAGCTGATTATGAGGAGAAGGATGATGATGATGCTGATGCTGCTGCTGCTGCTGCTGCTGATGATGATGATGATGATGATGCTGTACAATTGTCTCAATTGGCACTATCGCGGAGTCGATACT
Source organism: Rhorus exstirpatorius (assembly GCA_963564615.1). Classification (NCBI taxonomy): domain Eukaryota; kingdom Metazoa; phylum Arthropoda; class Insecta; order Hymenoptera; family Ichneumonidae; genus Rhorus; species Rhorus exstirpatorius. The sequence continues at coordinate 30,995,832 of OY751316.1, read as the reverse complement.
CGCGATAATCGGATCGGAATTTAAATTCGGATAGTTCGACAAAGCGGCAGATTGTTGCTGCGGTACGATTGTCGGATCAACGAGACTATTCGCTTCCGGTTGCATCGATAGCGGCAATTGTTTCGTTGCCATATCGACGATCGGCAAATCAATTTCCGGCAGACCGGTGGTAGGATCGAGGAGAAATTGTTGATTCTCAGCTACGACATTGTCGATCTCCATCGTTTGATCGTCGTTTATCAATGGATTGCCAAGCTGCTGGCTCATCATTGGTTCGTAAATATTTGGCTGGATTTGATTCAACGGGGACTGATGCTGCTGCTGCTGCTGCTGCTGCTGCTGCTGCTGCGGGAGATGATGCTGTTGAGGTTGCGGTGGATGTTGCTGCTGCTGAAGATGATGGATTTGTTGCTGAATAGGCGACGATTGCTGCTGCATTTGCTGTGGCTGGATGGGCATACCGGTGTGGATCGGTGATGCAACGAGGATAGTTTGGGCCGTTGGGGGAATCGTAGCTACGACATTCTGATGCTGTGGCGTTAAATTGCCGATCGACATGATCGGCGTGCTCGGTGAGCCCATGTGCGCCGGTGAATATATATTTGTCTGCGGATTCATGCTCGTCATCGTATGATTCGTACAATTAACGTCGTCCTGCGTGTGCTGGGGCGTCGTCGATGTTCTCGTTTGTTCCGTAATAACGGTAGCGCGGGGCGACGGCGATGGAACAGCGAACGGTGACATCTGCGACAGATCGGCGTGATTCAACGGGGCAACGGGTATACGGGGATGCTGTGCGTGCGACATACCGGTCTGTTGAGCTGGCGGTGGTAATACGGTCCTAGCGGATGCCGGATGGGCCGGCGAGCCCTGGGGCGTTTGCCTCGAGCCCGACGAGCTCGAGTACGACGGTGAGAAACGTCCGTAATTTGCGGGCGATTGATTGGCATTTGTCAGCGGTGCGCCGCCCTGCTGGGACCAATTTCTCGGTGAGCTGTACTGCGGTCCCTTGAAAACATCCGGATTTATTTGCAATATTGCTTTCAACAATTCCGGGGTATTTTGCTCATTTTCGTTAGTCTGCTCGATATTCGCATAATGATCCTTGAGCTCGATATGATCCGAGGAGGTTTGCGACAGGGAGGTGATCAATTGAGGCACGAGATTCTCGTCTCTTACGCTCAGCAATATTTGCGCCTCTTCGGCGACGCGGGGATGAAAGAGGAGGGATTTGTTGGTGAGAGTTTGGGGAAGAGGCGTGGGCAATGGCATCTCGGGCAACAGGTCCGTTAGACTGGCTATACCCGCGAGGGTAGTTATCGGTACGCTCGGTATTACCCCGTTCATTTTGAACTTAATTTGTTCTGGCATTACAGCCTGGACATGAATTTTTTTTTTTTTTTTTTTTGTTGTTGTTGTCTTTAACCGATTGTTCGATTTTTTATGCTTTCCTCGAGAGGTGAGGGGCAGCAGATTTGATGTTCTTCCTTCGGTTCTTCTTTTTTTTTCTTCCGCTTCTTTCTTGGATGATTCAGAAAAATAATTGATCTTTCAGAACACTCGATGATCCTTCGTCAAGGCGAATGATTCGATGATGAAAAATGTTGCTTCGGCACAGCGAGTAATACGCATTTTTATATAATTTTTTCTTTTCTTCTTTAGTTCTCTCGATGCACCGCTGTTGTTTATTTATTTTGTTGCTGTTGTTGTTTTTTTTTTAAATTGTTTTGTTCAGCAGACTTCCCTGCCCTCGAGAGTCGGTGTCACCGCCGCGCGTTATTGCGACAATCAACGACGCACGAATTCTGTCCTATGCAAAAAAAAAAAAAAAAAAAAAAAAAAAAAAAAAAAAAAAATCACTAGTTATAACACTAAAAATCGTTTCTCTGTCAAATTGACAAAGTCTTTTTCAGGTTCCCATGTTGCCCGGAATTTTCTCAGCCAAATTTGGACGATGCTCTTGGATCCTGTAATAGACGATCCATGATTTTGCCTCGAGCCGTCTCTTTTACCTGCCAAATTTGAGAGACACGAGGATGTTATAAAATTTTGAGACTCCGATGCGACGATTTCAGCGTTTATGCGGGGAGATCGAAGTAAAAAAATTTTATGTCGGCGCACCGGGCTTGGCGCCGGATTGCCGAGATACAAAAATCGTGTAGAATATTCGTAATGAGTGATTTGATTGTGAAAAAAAAAATATTCAGATCCGAGCTCGACAAACTGGTGGAGATGCATTTTCGATTAAATAATTTTTGACAGGATACATAGTTGCATTTTTTTTTTTTTCTCGCTTCTAAGAAGAAGGTTGCAAGTTGATTTTGATTTTGTGACGAAGAAAATTTAGGGATCGATTGAAAGTTCACAAAAAAGATTGGATCAATAATTCGATAAGCTTAATGATTGAGATTATTGGATCTTGATTACGGTTTAATGTGGAAAAATTGTATGGATCGCTTTTCGCAAGAAAAGCAATGTCAATGACGATGGATGTAGACTGGAAAATGGCTATTTGACGGAGAAAAACAATTATCCATGCAAATAATATTATAGTTTTTAACAATTATCTAATTTTCCTGCGTTTTTATTCTTTCGAGTAAAATTCGTTTAAAAAATTTGACTTTGACCAGAGCAGGTCGATTTTGATTAATTTAATGATATTCATTAACTCAATCCAGAGTTTGAGTAATTGGGATACGAAAAACAGCTCCAATTAAAAAAAATAACTGATGCAAATGTGCAATTTTTCGATAAATTTATATTTATATATATATATTTTTTTTTTACAAAAGACTGAATTTCTTCGATCCGGGCTCACCTCTTTTCACGTCAGTTTACCATGAAAAATGTGTGCAAACAATTTTTGAATACACAAAAAAACAAATCATGGAAATCTCTTTGATTAAATTATATTTTCTTGAATTTAAAAAAAATTCTAGTGAAAATACAGCCGCTATTTTGTATAGAATTCTCTTTTGCCTTACCTTACCCAATTAGCGTCGATCGTTGAATCATCGGACGTGAAATAAATTTCTTCTCTCAGTGTTTTTGCATTTACGATTCTTCAAATTCCTCGATCCAAATTTTCCAATCTGAAAGAGAAAATTTGCAATATTGTCACGATTCGCGAGAAACACTACATTAATCCATCGATTCAATGTTAGTAATTATTTTTCCACATTCCTTTCGCTATTTTGCACGATAACCTTGCAGATGGATAAAATTTGAGAAAAAAATAAAGATTCAATAGGAAATCGTCGCTGTCGTTGCAAATTTTGGACAAAAAAAAACTTTAGCATTTCACCGATCGTCATAATCTCAATGAACTTAATACTTTTGACGAGGATTGTTTATCTCGGCCATAGCCAAAGCGCGATTCAGAGCTCTCCGCTAAACGACTGTGCAAAAAAAAAAAAAAAAAAAAACAACATTGCGGCACGCTGATGCTCGTTTAACTATGAAACTTGGCGTTCTCAATACGAAATTTGAGATAAAATCGATCGAACTCGATGAATTCGATGTTAATACAAGTCGAAGGTATAGGGCGAAAAAATTCGTCGTTGGATCAAACGGGACATAAAATTTCATCGTTATGTTTCGTGTGTCATTTACCTTGTTCTCCCGAGTGACGAAGTTTTTTTTTCTCCTTTTCTTATTTTATTTTTTATGCCGTGGAATGCAGGGGTGCGGGTGCAAATTTGGCGGGAGTAATTGTCGAATTCACGTATATCGTGATTGTCAAGCTCTCAATCTCGACGATAAGTCCTTTCTCCGTTCTTCAAAATACGAGGCTCTTTGTTTTGGTTAAGGGCGAACGAAAAAAAAAAAAAAAAAGGCACGTAAAAACTTTCGTGTGTCTCCTCGGGTCACCGCGATATATCCCAACTCAATTGTCAATCCGTGGCTGCTGCTGTGGCCTACTATGGTTTGAAAGCGTTTAATAATCACAGACACACACCAAGAGTTTCGTCAGTCGGGCAAACGCACAACGACGCTTGACACAATATTGTATTATTCAACTGATCGGAGATATTTTTTTTTTCCACTATACGTGTAAACACAGAGTGCGCCATTTGCTAATCGTTCGAGGGGCACAATTTTGATATTTATAGTGTGAATACGAGGAAAACAGACACAAAGGCGTCCATTTTGATCAGTAACAGCGGAGCCAGCGGAAGTTGCGTAGTAGATACGAATCACGATATAGGCGCATCGGCGGGCAACCTATGAGCATTTTCAAAAGCCAAGAAAGACGCGTCCTCATTTGCGGCAAACTTTCATAAGATTGCAAGATGAACGGCATCTCATTGGTCGATTGTTATCTGAAGCGAGCCCTGGAAGCTGGAGAATCCTCTTTCGACCGTGTGATTGGAATGGAAGTAGGAAAAATAGATGATATTTTCTTTTGAAGTATAGGGCAATATTATAAATTTTATTATGCAGTTATACTCTGTGACAAATTTTTTTTATGGTGGCGGATAATTGAAAAGTTCAAGTTTTTCATGGAGAAACTGACATGACACTGGAAATGAAGTTATTCTTTTCGAAAATACAATATTTTTCCCGATTGTCATTATTTTCCTAATAATTTTTTTAAATTGTACGAACATTGAGTGACATTTTTTATTGGCAATTTTACGATATAACTTCGAGAACTTAAAAATTATAATCTTTAAATATATATATATATATATATATATATATATATATATATATATATATATATATATATATATATATATATATAGCACACGACTATAAAAAGTATGCGATAGTTTTCTTATTTAAAAAATTCTAATCTAAAACTCAATTTCTTTGTACATACTGGTTATTGTTTAACAATTTATTTTTCCTTTTCGCAAATTATCAGCATCATGAAAAAAAAACGTTCGATAATGGAGGACAAAAATGTGAGATAAACGAAGATGATTCGAAAGTTCGATGACTTGCCGATAGATGGCGGCACGCGCCTATTGAACCGGACAAATTCGTTAGTCTCCTCGGTTTTACCTTTTTTTGACAGCTTTTGACACTTTACGTCAGTTTTAGCTATACTTTCTGCAGCCCTTGCAAAAATATAGACTGCATTGTATATGTTCACGGAATATAACACGAGACAGTGCGAGAGACATCCGTTTCAAACCACTTGATAGTTTTTGTTTATGACGCACGCGTTCGAAAAAAAAAAAAAACAAATCGATCAAGCGCTCAGCTTCAGTCTCTCTGCCAATCCGTATTTATTGTTGTAACGAATAAACAACGAATAGTGTATACATAAATAAATTTATAAAAAAAAAAAAAAACAAAACAACGATCTTTCGAAGATAAACGAAGATGTCTTCTCTCCAAAAGACGGTCCTAAAATCGAAACTGCCACCTTCTGGTTTCAATGCGCCAGTATCATCGTCTAGGTTAGTGCCTCTGAAATTCAATGCTTTAACAATTTGTTTTTTTTTGTCTTTTCCGTTATCCAAATTCAAAATCAATCATTATGAGTGAAAATTTATCGGGTCATCCCCGAGATTCCAGGTCTTCGTAGTTTTTACGAAACATATAGCGCACATTTGTTTTTTTTTTTCAAATTTTCTCTCGAACGTACGTTCTTCCTCAGACCTGGAAAAACGCGATCGATGCAACGAAAACGTGATTACGATCCCATTACGTGGGCGCCGTACTTTGAGAATTCCATGGACGTTATACTCGGTGACAATACCTTTCACATCTATACCATCGGAAGCGAAGGTCCCACGTTGGTTTTGCTTCACGGCGGAGGATACTGCGCCTTGACATGGGCAGAATTCACAGTGAGCAAAAAAAAAAAAATATCCATTCACTTTGAAATTCCGTTAAGCATATTTTTCTTAGGCAATTTTGCGTCGATCGCCGCAAATAAATAAAATAACACGAAGCAACGACGCATGAAATTGATAAAAAAAAAGAAACGAATGCGAAATAAAATTTGTTTACGATCGAGATTGCTGCAAAAATTTTCTTCCAGAAATCCATCATGTCGATGGTAGTGTGCAAGGTAATGGCGATCGATATGAGAGGTCACGGGGACTCTCACACGACCAACGACGAAGATTTGAAGGTCGATACTTTGGCCGAGTAAGACGAATGTTTAAAGAGAAAAAAACAAAGCAAAAAAAAAAAAAAATTTTTCTTTTTCGTTTGACTCCATAAATTTTTCATACTTTTGTTGCTTCGATCCGCAAGGGATGTCGCCGGTGTGATAGAATCGGCTGCTCAGGACGATCCGATTATTCTCGTGGGACACAGCATGGGCGGAGCGGTGGCGGTAAGAGCGGCGCCTCTGCTTCAAAATTTAGCTGGGCTCACCGTCATCGACGTGGTCGAGGGAACGGCTATGGACGCTCTAGCCTCCATGCAGAGCTTCCTGAGATCTCGACCTACCACTTTTAGTTCGATACCGCAAGCCATCGAGTGGTGGTAAGCTCATTCAGAGAAAATTGATAATCTTAGTTCCGCTGCCAAGTGCTCTAATTATTGCCGTTCTTCCAGTATACCACCTGTATACCCCGCACAAACTTAGATACTAAATAAGCGACAACCTTATATGGCCCTCTATGCGCTAGTCGAATCAATTATCTTCTATGGGATTATAGGCTTGTAGGGGGGGAGCTCGGCAGAATGTGATAGGAAAAGCCCAAACTATACAGAACCGCGTCTTAAAAGTTATGCCGAGCAAAGACCGGCGATATCCTACCAGAGATTTATACAGCGAGGCTAATGTACTGAATATTTGACAAAAATTCCTCGAAACTGCAATCGAACACTGCCCAAGTCGAAACTTATTTGAACCGGTACAACAGTCAAATCGAACGATAGGTACTATTTATGTAAATTTAGGTAAATTTTCGGGTGGGGGTAAAAAATCAGAAAAACCGAAAATCAGAATGGCCAGAATTTCGAATATGAAAATATTTAAAATCCAAAACGAAGAAAGATCAAAGTGGTGAAATTTCATCAAGCCGGAAATAATGTAAATGGAATATAAAAAAGTATCGAAATTTAAAATTATGGAATCTAGAACAGATAGCTGGTAAAAATTCCGGCAGGCCATTAGCAGAATGACGAAAATTCGATCGCTCAAAAACTCAAATAAGATGGACTTTCGGATGGACGATAATGTGGAATTTTGGTTAATTCAAATTCATAAATGCGAAATATCAAAAATCAAAGCGGTCAGAGTTCCGAATGGTAATCCCATAGAGGCTCGGAATTTCGAATCGGCAGTATATCAGAATCGTCAGAATGAAGAAGGATTTTCTTTCATTTTTTATTTGATCGATTCTCAAAAAAATAACGATGATCTATGCATTGACTCTCGAAATACTGGTGTTTCTAAAATTTGCAATTCTGATTATTGACCCTTCTACATTCTGGATGTCTGCTTTCTCCAGTTTGTAAATGATAATTTCGAACTTTCATTCTTATGATAGTTGGACATTCGAGAATATGAAACATTTTACAAATTTGTTTTTTTGGGATATTAACTGCCTGTATTATTAAATTTTGCATCTTACAATTTTTAAAATAACGTTTCCTGAAATAATTGGATCGGGTAACAGAGCCCTTTACCGAATACATTTCAAATCAATTAAAGCTTTTTATCAGCGTCATTTGGAACTCAAAATTTGTGAAACTTTCTACTCTCATATATTTGTTATTCGAGTTTATTGAATTCGGAATTTTGGCCATTCTGATTTGCAGTTTTTCTCATTTTTTTGCTCCCACCCAAAGAGCTATCAAAACACCGAGATTTTGTTTTTCTTTCACACCAACTACTAAAAATATTGCGAAACAGAAATTACTCAAACCCTAGGCGCGGATAAGGGCTCTATGTGCTATGTGCATCTTTAGTTATTCGGAATACATTACGGATTTTTATTAAATTGTATCTCCCAATCAAAACGATCAGTGAAAAAAAAAAACAGAAATTTAAAATATTTGATAATCGAACATTTTTCACCGCTTCGTTAAACATACTTTTGTAATTATTATTATTATCTTTTATGATTGATTTTTCCTATTATTTATTTTCCAGCGTAATACCAAAATTGCAAAATTAATTTTTAAATTACACGGATCAAGCTAATGGCTAATAGTTTTAAATTTAAAAATAATTTTATGAAAAATTTCAGCGTTCGCAGTGGACAAATACGAAACGTAACGTCCGCCAAAGTCTCGGTTCCTGGTCAAATAAAAAAGTTCGTACAGTCTTAATTTTTTTTTTTTTTTCGTTTGTTCTGGTCTTTTCTCTTCTCAAGTAAAATTAATCCCAATGATCGTCGAACCGATCGATGATTTTTCAGTATTCACAGCGACAAGCTGGCGACTCACGAGATCGAAGAATTATTGAATAATTCAAGTCACGATGAGGATTCCACGGAAGTGGAATCGGAGCCGATTATTCATCGTGACGATGTTATACAAGAGGAGGAGAGCGCGAGCATGCCACCACCTGCTAATTCGAATATTTCCGACAATAAGAAGTACACGTGGAGGATAGATCTCGCGAAAACGGAGCAATACTGGTCCGGCTGGTTCAAGGGTCTCTCCGCTGCGTTTCTAAACGTATCAGCACCCAAGATGCTCCTTCTCGCCGGTGTCGATAGATTGGATCGCGAATTGACCGTAGGACAGATGCAAGGTATACATTCGAATTTGTTAAATTCCTTTATGCGCCCGACTGAAATCCGTAGGATCAATTATCCAATAGTAAACAAAAATAAAGTTGTAATTTTTCGAATATCTCTGCTCCGATCCAGTGAAATGCCAATAATTCAAGAAAAAAAAATCGTTCTTGCAAAGAGCGGAGAGCGTTCTTCGTTAAAAATTCTTTCATACCTTTTTGTAAATAATTTTTTCAATCCCGAGTTTTTACGGAAATTATTTAATTTTGTGATTAAACAAAATTAAAATTATTTCGTTCGTTTCAGGAAAATTCCAGATGCAAGTTCTTCCAGCCTGCGGTCACGCCGTGCACGAAGACGTGCCCGACAAAGTCGCAGAAGCCGTTGCAACTTTTATTGTCAGACACAAGTTCGCGGAACCGGCCTCGGAATTTCCCCGGTTAATAATTTTTTTTATTCCCTAAATATTAACGATACGTTCTGAAATTGTTTATAGGACAGTCAGGACCAGAGATGTGCAAAAAGTTTTTTTTTTTTTTTTTTTTCAATTACCTCCGAGACAAGTATCGAAATTTAAAATTTTCTGCGTGAATTCTCAAATTTTTAATTATTAAATTAAAGTCGGAGTTTTTTTTTTAAATTTATTATCCAAAAATGAGATTTTTTTCTATTTTTCGGGCAGAGCCTGACTGGCCTAAACAAATCACACTAAAATATGTCGTCCGTTCGCTATAACTCAATTCTTTTGATTCTAGAACATTTCCGGCCTGCTAGGGATATGGAGGGAAAAATTGATGAACGTACATTCTGACAAAAATCGACGTGAGCCAGGAGAATTGAACCTCGGAGGTATACAATTTCCTGAATCCAACGTGAATAGATTTAATTTCAGACTGAATCATTGTGTAAATAAAGGTGTGATAAATCTCTGAACGGAGTCATGTTTTTTTTTTTTTTTCTTAAAAATTCCATTTATTTGAGTTCATTTTGTTTTTTTAAATGCTTACCTGGATTCGCGCGCGCGCAATAAAAAAAAATGCTTCGAATCAGTTTAAGAATAAGTTTTTTTTTTCTAAAAATTCCATTTATTCGAGTTCATTTTGTTTTTTTAAAATGCTGACCTGGGTTCGCGCGCGCAATAAAAAAAATGCTTCGAATCAATTTAAGAATAAGTTTTTTTTTTTTCTAAAAATTCCATTCATTTGAGTTTATTTTGTTTTTTTTTAATGCTTACCTGGATTCGCGCGCGCGCAATAAAAAAAAATGCTTCGAATCAGTTTGAGAGTAAGTTTTTTTTTTCCCCTATTAATCCGAACGAAACATCGATTTCTCCCAACCTTCAACGACGTAGATCCAAGAACTAAAAAAAAAATTCGTACCTCGTACTCGAATCCACGAAACATTGGTATAAAAAAAAACTTTCTTACGTACGAAAGATCGAAGACTTGGTCTGATCAATAAAAAAAAAAAAAAAGTTACGTTAATAAATAATACTTTGAATAATAAAATTATTTTCGCCGATAATTTCAATCCAAGCGAAAATGCGTATTTTCGCATTTTTCAAAAATTAAGGATGTATGAGCACAAGGTGGCGGGAAATAAGCAAAAACGTGGGCGCGGGTGAGCGCGGTGAGCGAGGGGCACGCATGAAACAAGAGAGAGTCGGACCGCTCATTATGCGACACACGCGAAAAATTTCCTTAAAATCGATAATTCTATGTCAAAAGGTTCGTTGACCCCCATTTTTTATGGAACGTATGTAATCGTGATAGTTTTCTGAACATTTAACAGTTTTAATATTGATCGTATCCGATCGTGAAAGATACGAATTTCTGTTTCAAAGTTGCGTCAGCCTAGAATTCGTATATGGCGTGGGATAAATATCTTGATTTGACGAATTAATTACTCGCGTAAAGAGTCGTTGACCCACTTTGAAATTTTGCAGGTTTTATCATATAAACTTCTGCTACACCATATAAAAAATTCAGATTTTTATATGATCGTGAAGCTAGTGCTCATACATCCTTAACGGAAATTGTGTGCTTGCTCTTTTGTCTCGGAAGATAATCGACGATTTTGATTAGAATATTTCATTTGTGGACGATTTTTCTCAGACTCGATCGAACGTGGATTGCTCCGCACCAAATACTTTTTTGTTTCTCATTGTCGGAGTAATCATCATTTTTTTTTTTTTTTCAATGCCATTTCCTCGGTTTCAGCCAATCGGACATTTAACAACCACGCATGGGCCTGCCTTGCCGGTTTTTAGCGGGGCTACCTGTACGAGAAGCACAGAGAGTTAGAAAAATAAACTGTGATATTCGAGAGATAATTGTGGGGTTACAAAAAAAAAATGTTTCGTCATTCATCGATTGTACAAAATTCCTTCGCTCCTTACCCTCTGCCATTCGTTGAGATACGGATCGTAAGCCTCGACGAGAGTGAGATACTGATGACCGTCGTAACCCCCAACGGCCATCAGACGATCACCCAGAGTGCAAACGCCCACGGTCTCGCGTGCAACGCTCATTGGCGTTACCATCGTCCACGTATCGGTTTTAGGATCGTATCTGCAGAAAAAAAAAAAAACATACAACACGATTGAACGAAACGAAAGCAAAAGTCATTCGTTTTTATTTTCGTTATTTGACGTTAAATCGCTCCAATTGTTATTGTTTTTTTTTTACCCTAGAATTCAAACCACATTTTGCAATTGTCGCTTTTTTATTTTTTATTTTAATTCTTATTTCTTTTTGTCTTTTCATAAAATATTCGACGAACAATATTCAAGCCTAACATTATATGCAAATTAAATTTAATTTCGAATTCGAATGCCCAGATTCGCTACAGTAATCGAGGCCAATGATTAAATTTCTCGGTGCGAGCTGAGCTCTTGAAAATCAATGCGGACACTTTGACCAGCGCTTGCTTCTGCCCGCTGATCGATAATGGGAAATCGAGCTGAATAAGAAGCATCAATTTTATCGTTTTGGCAATATAGTCTCGCAGAACCGATAGCATATCCGATAAATCCAATTGAAAAGCCAAATTTGATAAATCGAAAATCGCAAAACACCTAAAATGATAGCATACGCGCAATATACATTGAAACTCCGGACTTTGTATTTTACAATCAAAATGACAAAAGGGCAAATTATTTCTTGAAAATACGTTGCGCAGGTTATCAGTAATTTTCTAAATCACGACGCACACACAGCCGATTATGCGTGCCGCGATTCCGAGCAATTAGGAGTATGAATGAAAATTTTTTTTTTCAATCATTGGGACGTAAAGTAAAAATAATGAGGTAGTATTTTTTATTTTTCGTTAAAAATGACAGATTCACCTGTTATAGGCAATTTAATTTCACGGATTTTGATATATAGATATAGCGTAACATGTGTGTGACGTCATAATGTTATATTTTTCAATTTGTTATATAAACGGCAATTTTGATTCAAATAAAAAAATTAAAAAATACGTACTAAATATTTTTTCCTAAGCTACCGGATTTTGAAATAAAAAAATTTCATTCATACTCCCAATTTTAATTGAAGAAATCATTGTCCGAAGGTGCTCTCCTTTCGGAGCTTCGGAAGAAACAAGAGCCGACAATGAATATAAATTATTTTTCCAACGACTGATTGCCATAAAAATACGTATTCGTTGATTCAACGAATCGATCGATTCAAACTTTCGTGTTTTATACTTTCAGGCATGGCTTGCCCGATCTTCGTTAGAAGAGCCCAAGCCTACGGATCGCCGAACAACAACAAAAGTTAGTTCACGATTATTCGTAAGAAATTTTTCAATTCGCATAATTACCTCTCGACGCAATCGAATCTACTCGCATCGGGATTGCTCTTGGGCGCGTCGTGACCACCGAGAGCATAAAGATGGCCATTGAGCACGCCGACGCCTACGCCGCCGCGTCTCTTTAACATTGGTGCGCAGGCGGTCCATTTGTTTGTGTGAGGATCGTAACACTCGACCGTGGCCAAGCACGAGCTTATATCTCGTCCCCCTACCGCATATAATCTGTAAATAAATATTATTTTTTTCGTTTATCATCGTTATTATTATTATTATTATTGTCGGACTCGATATTTTTGCTATTCGTTCGAGCGAAGGATTTTTTGTTTTTTTTTTTTTTTTTTTTCAAATCGTCCCCTAATTTGACCGGACGCCCGAGAGAATTCTCGGTTGAAAAATTTGCGCACTTGTTGTTCAAAACGGCAACGCCAACGGTGGATCGCGGTATCGACATCGGCGAAACGTAACTCCACTGTCGCGTGCCCGGATCCCATCGTTCCACGGTATTGAGAAAGCTCCAACCGTCGTGTCCACCGACCGCGTACAAAGCACCCCCGAGCGCCGCTATTCCTGTACGTTACAAATTATTTTTCAATCGCCATCTTTTGATAGCGATTTTTTTTTGTTTGTTTTTGTTTTCAACAAAAAAACAAAAGAAAATCAAAATATACGGATTCGAGCGTAGAGTCAATTTTACCGAGTCCATTGCGATTAATGCTCATCGGTGGTAGAGTGCTCCATACCGCGGCGATTCCCAATGATAGATCGAGAAATTCCATTGTGTTCAAAGTTTTGAGACCGTCTCTGCCACCGGCAACGATCAATTTTTTGTCGATCAATGCGGCACCGAATTGCACGCGTTTGCCGCTCGAACGACCCAAGCACGTCCACGCGTCCTCGCGCAGCGAATACGCATCGATCCATGCAGCACCTGCTAAAGGCCAAAAAATCGTATCAACGATTGAAAAACGATAATTCGAATCGATTTTTCGTTTTTTTTTTTTTTTTTTTTTTTTTTAATTTTTCATTCCTACAGGAAGCTTTGCCGAAGCTGTATTATCATTGAATTTCAATGAATTTCGAAATAATTTCAATATTATTAATCATCGAGAGATTGCTCAAGTTACCCCGATTGACCCTACATTTGTTAGCGTCCATTCCACCGACGAGCAACAATTGCCCGACCGTCGATTTTCGCGGCCTCGTACGACCTGACTGCAGCAACGATCTTCGTTCCGGCAAAAGATGATACTTGAGCGCCTCGATTATCAGCTCTTGGGCGATAGTTTGATCCTTGAACAGCTCGTTACCTTCGATGTAATCGGCTATGAAGGCCGGTGACAAAAGTGGCAATTTAACGAGACCCAACAATCTACCGGCGTCTTTGCATCTTTTGTCAGGATCGTACTGAAGCCAGCTCATGAGAGCCTGAAAGGAAAATAAAAGATAGTACGATACTTCTTTTTATTATTAAACAAAAAACAATGAAAATGAAAATGCAAAGAAATTTTTTTTTCCCCCCCGATTCGAGGAGGGTCTTACGTGAAAAATTGTTTCCTCCGACGGTACATTGAGATCGTCGCAATCCAATAATTTGGCAACTTCGTCGGCGGATAACAAGAGAAATTCTTGATTCTTTATTACGTCCATAAAGTGTTTGGTCGTGTATGAATGAGCTACGCTCAACAGATGAGAACAATCCTGGGTATCGGCGAACATTCTTATTCCGAGACAATTGCTCGGATGAAGTTGCTTTATGAGAAATTGACAGCAGGCCTTTATCACGGGATTGAGATGAAGAAGACATGCGGTCGCGAGAAGCGTTTCGACGCTCTCCTCTCGCAATTCTATGCAGCCTGGGATAATATTTATGAGTCACTATTGCGTAAGAAATTTTTCGTACAAGGATGAGCCATGTTCGTTACTCAGAGACCGAATGTTCGGCTTGAAAGATTTTACTCGATAAAGATGGGACAAGAGCGCTCGCATACAAGGACGAATAAGCGCTTACGGTGGGCTATTAAATTAAAAGAAGATATACGAAGCTGCAGGGCAGCGAGGGATGATAGGCTCAAGAAACATTATTATTATTATTTTTATTAAGTATGATTATCATTGAGATTCATTTATTCCACTATAAATCGTAAAAATGATAATAATAATAATAAATAAATGAAATATCTTAAAAATTGGGCTTTTTTTTGAGTATTCAATGTCGTTTTTTGTTATTACGAACAATGGTACACCAAAATTAGCATAAAAATTGTTCAAGTAGTGTAAATTGTTCAAATAGTTACAAAAAAAAAATATAAATTTTGACCCTACTTTAGACGTGTCAGGAGTAGCATTTTCCCTCAAAAAAAAAAAATGTGTTAAAATTTTCCTTATTTCTGCTTTGTCAACTTACCGGTGTAGCAGTAACGTATGAGTAGCCAGAGAGCATCGGCATCGACGCCTTTCAACTCCACCTCTTTCTGAGTAGATTCTCTCAGCGAGCCGGTAAACATAGCTGCAAAATATTCCGAGCCGGCGCTGAGCACCAATCTGTGCGCTGGAAAACGACGTCCACCTGTGACAAAAGAAAAAAGCTTCCATTTTTTTTTCACAAGTACGAGAAAAACAACAATGATATTTATAAAAATTTTAAATAATTGAAATGAAGAAAAAAAAAATGGCGGGTTTCTCTCGAACAAGGAAACGTCAGAGTTGAACGACCCCGAGACTGTGAAACTCGGCGAGAAACAAAGAAATAACAAAAAAAAAAAAAAAGAAAGTTGTAACACTGACCCGCTATGATCGTGACGTCTGTCAATTGTTGCCTCTGAAGACACTCGTCCATGACACGTAGGCTATTTTCCGCGTGTTTTGGCACGCTAAAATTTTCATCCTGTGTTGTTGTTGTCGTTGTTGTCGTCGAAATGTTCGATCCGATGCTCGATATACTGTGCTCGCTGGTTGACATGTCTTTCGTCGAAAAAGCGCTGTCCATTGTTTTTTCAATTGATAAAAATCATAAAATCGCTAACAAAGCTTTTCGGAGTTTGACAGCTTCGGAATCACACACAATGCACCATGCACCTGTCAACTTGGAGACGCGTGTAAATAACCCCGCGGTACGTGTTATCCCTACCACCAAACATATAGGATATTATAAAAATACAGTTAGCGCTGCGAGCGCACGTTCGCCGAACCAGCAAAAGCAGGGGGTCATTGTTCGGTACATTTTTTTGTATTCCTCGTTCAATTTATGTTTGGCGAGTGTTTTTATATTGCTTGAAAATCGGATTTTTGATAATTTTTTGTACCATGGATTAAGATTATTCAATTTTCACAATCAACATGCACCCGGATATCTTGAAGCGTTCGTAAAAAATCTAAAGATCAGAGAAGAATATCTTTCTTCGTCTTACATGAAGATTATAGGGAACAATGCATGTTGGGAAAAAAAAACGTATTCGCAGTACGTATTTAAAATCAACAGAGTTATTAAAAACAATCAAATATGGCGAAGATACGTGGTTTTAATCGATTTTATGGAGTAGGAAAGAGCATTATCATTTGGGTTTTTTAAATTAAGAAACGCATTATGAATGTGATGCTTGCGGTCGACGAATCCTGCAAAACAAATACTGATCAAACTTAGAGCCAAAATTTAGGCAAGCATGGTGAGTCGAGTGTCTCGAATTCAACTTATGATGACTGTCGATGACCAACTATACTTGCAGTTCGAGTACAAGGAAAGGAAAATTCGATGTGATCGTATAAAAAAAAGTTCATGAGGTCATGTTATCCACTCAATGAACCATTTTATTTATAATCATGCGACCATCAGAGCCCAGATTTTTTTTTCTAGCGTGTATAATCTCACCTGTAGCAAATTTCTCAGTGAAAACTCCGCATTGTGTCAAGAAAAGTAAGAGCTCCAAAAATAAATCACACCATACATTTTCTCCGTATAATCTTCTTTATTGTGTGTGGATTATTAAATTCATTGTAATATATGCATACACGCAGTTGCATCTTTGGCACATAATACTTTTCGGATTACAATATTTATTCATAAACTTTTTGTTTTTTTTTTTTTGCCAAAATGATGAAGTGTATCTTCTTATCGTGGTCTTTGAGCCCAAAAAAAATTCGTTTTCATACAATATATATATATTACATGCAATATTATATAAATATGTATACAAAAAGCGAATTATGTACACGCACAATCGATGCAGTGTAATCGTAAAATTATTTATTTACAATTCGACGATACATCGGAAAATCTCGGTTATAAAGAATTTCGAGTATTTCAACTTGAGATACGTTTTTACGTTGCTGCTTGTAGATCGTATCAAATAAATAAACTGGTAGGCTAACTCCTTTTTTTTCGTGCATAATAATCAACATAGGAAGATATTAGTTAAAAATTCATTCGACAATGTCGATTTCAATTAAAATAAAGCGGCTTTTTTTCACTTCACACTTTTCGCGGTCAGTTTTTAGTTCATTTTATGCTGACCGAGTACCATATTTTTTTGGATACACGCCGCCGTCCTTGGTATTATCACAGGCATAATATTTTTCTCTAGCACCTCAGATTTCTGATCATGTATAATATTAGTGCGCGAGGGATGTGGCTCAACTTATAACAGGCTCTTGCTCGCCTGTCCGTCATTTCCTCAGTGTTCCCATATGCCTATCATATTTCAATCGTTTTTTTTCTACCACGATAAGACATTTTTTTTTCAATCTTGATTCTTATCGTTGATTCTTAGCAACGCTGAGGGGGATAAAGCTGTGCGTATAGAACGTAAGAGAGCATGTTGGGATTTGACGTTGACTCGGAGACATTCGAAAAAAATCAAATTGTTCCTAATTTTTTTAATGGTCTCATTTTAGGCTCAGATAATAACAAAATTTTTCGTTAAATTCTATTTATAGTGACCCGCTTTGTGTCAGAAGTTTGAACCAAAGTTTAATTAGCGTGGAAATGATGAATTTACCCCCTCCCCTTCGACGTTGCTCTTCAACGCGTTGACATTAAAAACCCTTTGGTACATGTATATGAGGGTGATCCTTATTTTGGGTTGAAATTTTTTTTCACAAATTCAGTTCTCACTTCGACCCTAAATGGTTAAAAAAAAAAAGGCATTTTATGCTGCAGCGATGTTTTTTTTTTTCCCATTTATGAGGGATTTTAATTATCATCACAGTCATTCAAGATTATTGGAATTATCAGTTAAATATGTTAGAATTTAAGGATTTATCAAAAACACATGATTAGGAGGTGGAAATTCTCTTCGAAACTTTTAATATATATTAAATTAATATATATGAAAAATTAATATATTCAAAATTTCGAAGAGGGGTTGAGAATAGTTGAAGGTTCAGGAGTAGTCAATGATATTGCAGAGATTTGTCTAATAGAAGAGTACAACGATATTCTGACCAGAAACAAAGATCAGAAGCAATTTTTACTGCAAGTCATAAGCGAATATAGCAAAGAAATCCCCGAACGCTGAAAAAACGAACTTTTATGGAAAAATTAAAAATGTTACATTTAATAATTGTATTATTACACGTTGATGCAACAATTTTTTATCAATAAATTCAAAAGAATCGCTTTCTTCTGCATATAAGTTTCAAATCATTTTACCTTTGAAATCCCACCGCCTAATCATGTGTTTTTGATAAATTCTTAAATTCTAACATATTTAACCGAGGATTCTTAATCTTGAATGACTGTGGCGATAATTAAACAGTTTGTAAAAAAAAAATGCCTCAAATGGAAAAAAACATCGCTGCAGCATAAAATACCTTTCGTTGACCATTTCGTGCTTGCCGGGCATCCCTTGCCGTTGACTCACAGGCCACAGCTTTTGCGGATCTTTTTTTTTTTAACCATTTGGAGTAGAACTCGGAACTGAATCTGTGAAAAAAAAAAAAAAAAAAACAAATTTCAACCCAAAATAAGGACCACCCTAATGTATAAAAGAACACGTCGGTATTATTGTCGTGACAATTTTTTCGTTAATAATAATGCGTCTCGTTTTATTCGCGAAATTTGAAAGATGACGCTTGTTTTTTTTTCCCTCGCTTCCGACAGAGCCAACGGTTGTAAAAAAAAAAATTGTATCTCGATGCCAGGCGCCGGGCATTGAAAAATTTTTTAACGGACGAAAGCAACTCTGAATTGCGTTTTTCTCCAAGAAAACTCAAATTCCGAGTATTTTTCTTCTTCTTCTTCGCCCCAAAGCCTCCTCGTTACATCGTTTCGGCGATCGAGCCATAATTTTTGTAAGCAAAGCGCGACGAATCCGCAAGTCGATTATATGCATATAGCGCCGGTGCACGGAGTTTCGTCGATTTTCGCTGTGACCGTCGTGCGCGTGGATTCGCTGAAGCTATCGTAGGCTCTTTTTCGACAGCAGCAGAGCTTGTCGAGGAGCTCTGTGAGATAACTGTGACTGTCGCATTCCTGACGATAAATACCGCTCGATGCCTCGTCCGTGCAAGCCGCGATAAATGCCTGCAAATCATTCTTCGGAAATCCATCGCGATAATAAATCTTTATCGTGTCATAGGCATCCATTATAACCGATATGAACAAGCTCAGTACGACGTAAATGTAGAGGGACATGAAAGTATAGAGATATATCCTCGAGTACCACCAGAGCATCGGTGATTTGAACGATGTTATGGAAAATGTTGCGAACATATCGTCGCCGTTGATAAGAGCGAAAAGGCATTCCGATGTCGTGGCGAGCGAACGAAATTTCATATGATAAGGACCGAGGACGAGCCAGCCGCAGAATGTAAAACCGGCATAGATGAGTATGGCGCATATGAGAAATCTCGCGACTCTCGGCGCTGCTTTCTTCAGGGTAAGTATAACGACATTGTAGGTCTTGAAGAAGCCAAGATAGCGCAAAACGCCGAACCAAACGAGAAGATTTCCCGTACCGAGAAACATACTGCACACGTTCCAATGATCGCTGTCGAAATACTTTCTCTCGATTTGTTCCTTTATCGCCGAGCCAACGATTATCATAATGTCATTTATAATTATCATTATGTACCACATATTGAGAAATTCGAGTTTACCCTCGAGACTCAGGCACTTGCCGTAGGTATTTTTAAAGAAATTTATCGTCTCGAATTTCAACAATTGGGCACGATAAATTGCGCGCGAGCAAAGTCCAAACGACATGGCGCAAATTAATATAACGAGAAGATTTAGCAGCGTTCTCAGCGCCGAATCCAATCTTTCGTTCGTTATATACTGCGTGTCACCCTGGCACTCGAGTCTCTTTGCATCCGCGTCCAACGACAATAACATTTGTCCGTCGAAATCCCCATTATCGAATACAATGCGTATATTGAATTTGTAACAGTCGGGCGGTGTGAGGGCACCCGCTGCCTTGAGATTCACCGTTTTAACGGAAAACTTCAGATGAGCCTTTATCAGCGCGTCAAAGTTCAATTCGTTGTCCATTTTCATGAAATATCTTCGCGATTCGAACGTACCGTTGTGCGCGTGGCTCACGTTGAAGCATTTCTTCTCGATCTCGTTGTTGAACACGTAGCTCTCGTTGAAGCCGTATATGCGAACTTTTTTGTACTGATAACGACAGAGGATTACGGGACCGATGGAATTGTCCTCGTTCGTATAAGCGTATGAGCCAATGGCGTTGCCGAGATTGTAATAACCAGCCAGGGCATAATCGATAGTTTGAAAAAATTCGTCCCTCTTGTAGAGAGCCAGAGGTCCCGTCGCCGGTGGATAAGCCGGTACCTTAAGTACGCGATAAAAGAAAAGGACAATTTAAGGTAGTTCGGTCGAGTTTGGCCGAAGTTAAATTTCATCCGTAATTCAGATTTATTTACGTACAATTTAACAATATGAAAGCTATGATAAATTGAATTGTTGCATAAAAAAATATTACAAGCTTCTTTTAGGGTGTAAATAATAAGTTAATAATAATTAATACCCGGAATAATGACAGACTCAACTTGACTTATTCTCTACGTTAGGGAGCGAGCTAATCTAACCTTAAGCATAAAGTTACTGGATTGCATTCGCGAGTTTTGTTGTATGCTTTAAAACAGTATAATGGAAGAACAGGGGGGAAAAAGGCTCGTCTCGAGGCAAGTACAGTTGAATCAACGCCGGTATGCAATGAACTCGGAACTCGTCTAGTTGACATTGTATATCTTGTCGAACAACTCAAATGTGACAGTTGTTCGGAACCACTTTTGCTGGCGTTGATCGAATCTGAAGTGAGACGCGGATTAGCTTCGGTTTTCACATGTTTTTTTTCCCCTAGTCTTCTGCTAGCGAGCAGATCCGGTGTATGACAAGGACAGAGACCGCGAACTCGCATTAATTATTGAAATAAAAAAAAAACCGTACGGTAAATCGACTTAAATCTTTGGTAAATATCTCTTATAGATATCAACCATTATTGTGGTATGTTGTTTTTTTGCCCTTAAACGATTAATTTTTCGTGTATACTGAAATTTCGATAGTTGGCGTGTTATCTGAGCCTTATATGCCCTATAAGAGCAATGTTAACTTATTTATTAATTACGCAAAAACTACACGGTAAATTAATTTGAAATTTTGCAGACATGTAGAGCAAGGTCAACTTTTTTGATTGCATGCAAAAAAACAGGGTGTTAAACGTGAACCTCAATTCGACCGAACTACCTTAATCAACGATGCCCAATTTTCGGAGAAACTAGCTTTTTTCGTTTTGTTCTTTTTTCGATTTTTGTTTCGAATTTTGTTGTTTTTTTTTTTTTTTTCGAGATTCAATCAGGATTCGAGGCAGCGGAACGTTTTTTTTTTTTTTTGGCTGATTCGTAATTACAGTCATAGAAATTCACGAGTCTGAAGGGAAAGATTCGGAATATTTAGCGTTGATAGTTATTATTTTTAATTTTTAAAAATATTATTATTATTATTATTATTATTGTTATTGAGGCAATTGGGAGGCGTTTCCACTAAAGAAGAGTCATGATAATTTGATACTTTCGATGTGAGTATAGTGTGCAGGGATTGATTACGTCAATATCAATCGCAGATGCTTCGGGGGAAATTTAATCCAAATATGTGTGGTTTTGAGGAAACAATAATTTGTCCATAATCCAAGGCATTTCATGTCGATCGAAGACCTAATATGCTTTAGTTTTCTTTTCAATAATATTTCCACCTTATTATGTATTTATATATTAATATGTTACATATTAATATGTATATATATTATTATGGGGCCGTTTTACGCATCCACTCCCTAGTTCCCTTCCAGGATCTTTGCCATCCTCCGTATATCATATTTTCACCGGGGCACGTGAAAACTGTAGGAATCTTAAGCCAATAAAGCAGATGGCTGAGCCAGCGGATGACTATACGGTCCCTCCATTCGATTACCGGACACAAAAAACATTGTTGCTTAAGGAGTTTCGGTACAGACCGGCGACGGGGAATAAGCGGAAACGAGGGTACGGCGGCGCGCGGTGAGCGGGGCATGCATAAAACAAAAAGAGAGTCTGACCGTTCGTGATTACCCGTGGATAGTGAGCTTTATGTTTTGGCTTGTAACTAATAAACCAGGTGGACAAACCTATTCAAATTTGTTAACAGTCATATTAAAGATCTAATAAAGATCTGACATGAATTTTATGTGGGTGGTAGTATTTTAATGGAATTGACAGCTCAAACGAATATTGCTCCCATTTACTCTCGTGTATAAGCCAAATTTTCGAAAATTATTTTTACAAAAACGACACGGAGGATCGACTTGAAATTTGAGCAGTTCACGTTTTATATATTTGTCACTTATTTTAAAAAAAATTGACTTGATGGCAGAATTTTCAATAGGTGTACCGAAACTCCTTGATTCGAGTGTCTGCCAGATACGCAAATGAAATTGTCTATCGAGCTCGCAGAAAATTACCGGACGCTGCTTCGTTTCAAATATTTTCGTGTTACGAAGTAAAACTGACTTTGCTTATGACTCGGTTTTTCTTTCTTCTACATTTTGGCATTCAGAGACCAGGAACTTTGAATAAACTTAAAGATCTTTCGATTTTCGTGACTTTGCGTGCCTTGATTTTATACCGATCGTTGCGCAATGAAACTTCATCGTCTACGAAGCTTTATGAACATTGAAAAAGAGCCACAGTCGTTATTGCGTGAAAAGCGTCGTTATTCCCTTTTGATTGAGCTTCGTCGCTCATAGCGCTCTGTCTATAACGCGCTGATGTTTGCTTATCGAGGCCTAGCAGACGAATTCTCGATGGTAACCAATCCAAGTAATTTGATGCCAGGGGCACAGTTATATGTATACTTTATCATAAATATTTTACCACAAACGTATTGAAAAAAAAATTGAACAAAGAAATATTTCAACGAGTATACGCAGTTATGGTAGTTTTGCGAGTAAAAAGATGGTCGGTTCGATCGTTCATCCACCCGGGCTTTGCGAGGCTCAAAATCGGACAAAAGAACAAGAAAATCGCGAATTTTTTATATTCCTTTCTCATAGTTTTCATGTTTTTTTTTTTTTTCCCAATACTTTAGCGTCAAAGCTAGATGTGTTCAATATCATGCGCATAGATGATAAAAAATAGCGATAAAATGATATAATCTCACGACACAATGAATCATAAAGCGCGAGAATCACGTGACAAACATTATCGTCAATCATGAAAATCGAAACGTCCGCTTGGTCAGATTACCCAAGATATAAATTTAAAAAAATAAAAAAAAACCACATACCTCCTGCATGGCGTCCCATCCTTTCAGAAAAAGATGCGAAAAAGCGATTCTGTTGTCCCAGGTGTAATTAACGTGGATATAATTGTTGTGCGCAAATAAACAAAGCTGTATGGTAACGAGAATTATTTTAACTACTTGAATCGCAAATTTGTATGGAAAACGACGTTTAGCCTGCCATTTTTCTATGGGATTCATGAAAAAGAATCTCAATCTTCTTCGCATCTTGTCCTCGGCGTACGAGGTCGCCGCGTATGAGTTTCTTTCGAGCGACGGCGCGGTATTCGGATTGCTGTAAACGAAGAAAAAAAAAAAAAAAAAACTACAAGTATTGTAAAAAAAAAGGCATAACAGAATATTTATCAGAGGATATTATGCGGATATTTTATGAAATTGAAATTCTTGTCGATGAAATGAAATTTTGGGATTGCATTTTTTTTTTACTCTCATTGTCATGAAAGTAAAAAATAAAAATATTAAAAACAATACTGATGTGATTGATAGTGGCATAAAATATTTATATATTAAAAAATATATTAGATTTTCCATAATCCATCGCAGCCCATACGCGAGGGCGTTTTTTCAGACAAAATTTCAGGACACAAAACATTGGCGAGGGAATGAGAGACTTAAAAATCGACGTAAGAGTACAGAATTGCATGGAAAATACTTATGCGGACTACACTTTCTGGCACAAAGAAGCCTTTTAATTTAAATACTTTTTTTTTTTTTTTTTTTTTCAAATTCTTTGTGACTTTTCGTTTGTCTTTGAACTCCGTATATCTGGATTTATGGTTGAAAAAAACAATGCGATAAGATGTGTAACAGAATTTAGATGGTGAACTGAAATTGACAACGGTAAGGTGGAATTTTTTTGTTAAGAAATGAAAAATATGATTCAAATTCCGAGAATTATGATAATTCCGCTCGAAGAATATATTTCGGTTTTCTGCGAAGCTTTAGGATGATATAGCCTTGAATATTATTCTAGAATTTGTTAGTAAACAGAGACCCCTCTGGTAAGGAGCAAAAAATAGGATATAGGGCCCTCTAAGAACGCAAAATGCCTCTTGTCGCGCGTTATACATTACACCACGTTCAATAAACGGGTATAAAAATGCACCTGCGTGTATTTTTTTTCATTGTTAAATACGTAGGAATGCCAAATTTCGTAAATGAGATAAAAAAAAAACTAACCTCGTTTCACCGTTGTCAGCGGCAAGCAAGCTATTCTCATAATCCTCGGGCGCCTGACTCCACGAGTGACCACGCAAAACATTGCCCGATCTCATCGAAACGGGCTCGTCGCTAACGACGAAATTCCTCTTGTTGTTTTCGCCTACGCTCGTGTTGCTGTCATCCTCCATTTTAACATCGATCGCGTTATCATCGATGGACGACGATGTATCGAGTGATTTTAGCAAAAAAACGTTTCTTTCCGTTGTCGTAGGCGTAACTTGACGACCCCCTCGAAACGTCAGAAGACGTGACGAAGATTACGCTCTCGGATTGTGTGCAAAGTTTCAAACTATATTCCGTCTGCGCAAATCGTCAACATCGTCGCGCGTCGTTTTTATTGTCTCTTGTATTTTTTACATTAAAGACGCGATTATGACGAACGTGAAACAATGCCGTGTGCAGCGGTATTGCGTATTAAATTTGTTTTTTTAGTTATTTTCCTTTTGTCTAAACACGCAGTAGATCAACACGCGTGCGATTAATGACGAAACGATGCACGCATGCACGTATCACATGCGCAACTAACAGCTGCTTGTGGTGGCCCAACCTTGTCTCACTGTTCGCCATCTGATCAACGACTGAGGCTGGTACAACGGAACAACGAACAACGAAGGCCACCCGCGATAGAGGTTTTTCGTTGTGTGATCCTCTCTCGTCGCTATGTGTTGCTTATCTTCTGTAATTTGCTGATAAAACCGTTCGTGTGTCACGATTGGATAATCATTGATGAATTGTACAATTTTCTCGGAAATACGGAAGTTTCTCTTCGGATCGCAGACGATTTGCAATTTGACAATGAGAGAGAGACACAAAAAGTATAATAATAGGTTAGGATCGATAAACATATAACATATATGTAATACATGTATACGAGATAAGGATAACGATGTACAGTTTTTTCAGGCCTTATATAGGACGAGCGAAACTCTACTATAGAAATGTTACGATCCTGGAAAGAATTAAGTTTAGGTGAAGTTCATTTTTATTAGTAAAATTGCTCGAAGTATAATTTACATGAATGTTTTTCCAATATCGTTGCGATATACGTATACGTGGGATGAGAGAGGATAATTAAATAAGTTAGGCCTTTTTGCTTGCCAGCAGACGATATTGGTAGATCAAATCACGCATGCGCAAATTTTTTAAATTAAATTTCAATCCGCGAATGCATTTTCCAATTGATTTCTTGGAATTGATAAGGAATTAATAAAAATGACTATACAAAATCTTGAGTTTCATTTTTTTTCCTTTATCCCCATTGGCGATCTCTGGGCCTGGTATATAGATGGGACTAACGGTATCTATACCTCTTATCTATATAAATTCTAACCTCTTATCTATATATCTAACCTCTTATCTATATATATATATATATATATTGACTATTTAAAATTATGAAAGGAAAGTGTATGAAAGAAATTTATTTTATCGCTCATGAGAAGAACAAGAAATCAATTAATAATAATAATAATCTACTACTAGCGATGAGATAAAATGAATAGAAATTATTCGATGGATGAGCCTTTTGGTGCAATACATCAATTGATATTTAATAGATAAATAAATATAACTCATTTATATTTGGTAATTTATTTAATTACTCCACGATCACGATTGCGATAATATATTCAGATTATATTTATAGGTACATGTTCTTTTTTTTCAACTTGCGTCTGGGACACACATTTACTCGTATTATCAATGATGTAGAGGACAGATAAGAGCAACGCTAAAAGATTTATTTTGCAGTTTACGAATTTTTAATATATACATAAAACAAATAAATAATTTATACATAAACAAACGTCTAAATTTTGGACACGTTCTAGAAAAATGCTCGATCTTATAGTAAAATTTGAGAAAAAAACTTAAGGCTTCTGAAATTTTTAGAAAAAAAATCCAATCTATGGCAAGATCATTTTTTTCAAATTTAAAAAAATTTAAAAAATTTATACACGAGTCTTTTTTTTCGGGGAAATTTTAGGCTACGAAATCTTCGATTTTTAGTCGTCGTACTCGTGGAAAAAGACAAATTTGTTACTGCGTGAGTACAGAAAAATTTAATAAAAATGATTACAGGCTTCGGAATAATTCTT
Source organism: Rhorus exstirpatorius (assembly GCA_963564615.1). Lineage (NCBI taxonomy): Eukaryota > Metazoa > Arthropoda > Insecta > Hymenoptera > Ichneumonidae > Rhorus > Rhorus exstirpatorius. The sequence goes on along the minus strand of OY751316.1, from coordinate 30,969,256 downwards.
AAGGCCTTACCATTTATATGAAAGTTTGAAAAATTTGAAATTATTTTATGACCCAGATATTTACGATTGTGAAGGTAAGTTGACAATGCACAAGTATGATTAATAATTAAAAAAAGAATTGTTCACCAAACTGATTCTAATTATTGTGATAATAATAATAATAATAATAATAATAATAACAATAAGCATGGAAAAAGTCTTTGCTGCAAAAAAAAATTATTATTCATATCTCAAATTGCGCGAAACTCCAGAAAAAGAAATTCTATACCGTAAAGGATGAAAATTCAGAAAAAGTAAAATAATTTTAAAAAATTTTGAGCAGTATAGATCGATATTATCAAAGTTCGTATAATTCATTAATAAATTGGGGAAAAAAAGTTTCTACGTACAGATATATACTCCTGTGTATAAGCAAGTTGTGTGGCGTATAAGAGTCTGGAGCTCCTCTCGAGATGTCGGTATAGGAGGGAATGTACTTGTCTCGAGTCGCTGCCGCGACTCTTGATGGAAATGATCGGTATTGGTCCTTGTTTCTCGTGAATTATTTCGTTTTTTTTTTTTTTCGTCTTTGAAAATTCGCATCGTTGTCGGGAATGTGTGCATCGATCATTACGAATTTCGTATGTATATACAAAGAGCATGTATAGAACCCGAGCTAACGTTTAATTAGATTAGCCAGCTTCGCTGGGCTTCTCGATAAACGAATCGCGAAGACCATCAAGAGTCTCCTCTCCTCAGAATTCCATGAACGTGCAATAAGGTGAGTTTTAAGACACGCGGTGTACGAAAATTGGTTCGTGTTTCGCCGATTTGCGATATTTTATTCGTTAAAAAGGACGAGAGGAAGAAGAAGAAAAAAAAAACAAGTTTCACGCACAAAAGAGTGTTTTCCTGTTTTTTTTTTTTCAATCATTTTTTGGGAATTTTCGAATTGCTTGCGCGATTTTTCGTCAACGAGAGAACTAGGACACGAAGAAGGGAGAAAATTATTACAAAGTGATCGTCGTGATAGATAATCGATTTCAGTGAGTATATATACATCATTGTACAGAAAAATAAACGTTGCGAAGATCGCAGATAATTAAAAAAAAAAAATAGTGTAATTTCGATGACTTGATTTATTTATTAAACGATGTGACAATTAATATTTGAAAAAATAAAAATTCATGAGAGCCATTTTGCTAATGTTTTAATTTAATTTTATTTATTTTACAACGCGCTCGAGTCAAATTTCTCGTCAAATTTCGAAGATATGCGGAAAGAATTTTTTTTATTTTTTATTTTTTCAAGATTCATCGAGCATGGAAATCAAAAATTCTAAAGTTCGATGGCTAAATTTGTCTCAAATAATTGACGATTTTTTTGCCTATCGGAACAAGTTACGACCGAGTGCGATAAATTTTCAGCGAAAAAATATTTTTCTATCTTTTTAATGAGGTACATGGATGGACATTTATGTATTTGGTGATATGTTTTCTTCAAAGCTGATTCAGAACTTAAAAAAAAATAACAACTCCTTTTTAGAAATGAAAATAATAATTTAATTTCCGATTACATGCTCGTCGCACTACGAGCTCCGAGAACTTTATTCGCCACTTTATTATTATTTGCACCCTATTACTCGAATTAAAATTTATCATTATCATAATTTTCTAAAATGACGCAACTCGTGGTCCTCGAAAGCTATTTTTTTTTTACGACTGTTCGTGGTATATTGAGATCGGATTAGATCGAAATTCACATGAGGCAACGATTTATCCCGGATAAAGAAAAATCTATTAAGCACAATCGAGTTATAATAAGAATAATCCATTTATGCAAGTATACAAGAAAAATTCCCGACTCAAGCTCGAGCTCGCAACGATGCGGACGGAATATTTTTTCAACCTTTGTCCCAAAGAACAATCGGCAGAAATAAAGCAACCAGTCAAATCTCAGAATATTCGCAAAAAAAAAACGAACTTTCGTAAACTCAAAGCATTCCCAGCTATCTCAGGGACAATTTTCAAAACAGCCACCTCGTATTATTGCACAAGTATAGTGCTTCAACCCTGCAATAATCAAATATAATTCGAGCCACGAAAGTCTCTCGTGGAATAAAAAAAAATATTTAATAATTCCCGTCACTCTCGTTTCTCATAAATTATAATTGCTTTTGTTGTTGTTTTTGCGGCTTGTAACGATAATTCCGAGAATGAAAAAAACATTATCAACAAACTGGAATTGCGTTTTGATACCTCAATTTCCCATTTTAAATTAACGACAAAAATTTTAGCCATAAAATTAATTTTTTTTTTCATAAATTTTATTCGAAAATGTGTGACTGCATAATATTTAAGGTTGTAAAAGTAACGATGCTGGGTAAACAACGATTGTAATTAGAAAAAAAAAAAAAATAAATAACGAGGGATCGTAATTTCTTTCCTGACGGTATTAAAACGATGCATTCGAGGCACGAAGATGCCACACCCCCCCTTTGTAGAAAACTCTCGTTGACCATGCGATCTTGTAATAAAAATACGATGCATGCATTTTTTTCCCCCATTTTTTTTTTTTTTCACGTGATGGATCACCCAGCAAACAACCAAGTTGCGGTCGAGTCTCGTACAATAAAGTCTATGTAACACGTAAAACATGTTTATATATACATAATATATACATGTCTTGTGTATATTCGAAATGCATATATGATATAGCTGTATCTCGTGGACAAACCTGGTGATGATATTGATTTTCCCCGATGTAGGCGCAAGCGCTACGTCGTTTTAACTTGTGTCAGGGGGGTGCGGTTGTTACCATGGATCCCAGTGTACTCGCCGCCATGGATAAGGACGCACTGAAGAAGCAGATCGAGAATATGAAGTATCAAGCTACCATGGAACGGTGGCCACTTTCGAAAAGTATCGCAGCGTAAGTTTATCAAAATTATAGCCACTAGGCTGCTGTGTGTTTGGTAAAAAAAAAGAATTAAAAAAAAAAATATTTAACAATAGAGGAGGGAAGAAAAAATAAAGAGTTGACCTAAAAAAAAAGCCCCATGCCCTGAAAAAAAATGGATACTGATCGTTTATTGTCATTTACCTCCATTCGTGTAAAGATAATAATAATAATAATAATTGTTATTACGACGGAAAATCATATGTGCAAAAGCATGAAGAAAAGTTCACTTTATATTCGAGGGTGAAAAGGAAGAAAAAAAAAAAAAAAATTGTAATAGTAATTGAAGGGTGATTCTCAATTTTATTCTCGCCTCTCTAATCGACGATGATTCCTCTGCCACACGGCTGGAAAGGTTCAACGTCCGCTTGTCCCCAAGGTTTCGCAATCCATCACTTCCGGTTTTGCCGCATAATCACACAGACTTGAAATTTAATTTTTTTTTGTTCGTTGATTATCCTCAAAACGAAATTTCATCATTGCATTGGATGTAGCCTTTTGCATTTTTTTTTTTTTTTTTTTTCAAAGAAAATCTTCTCCCTCGTCAATAAACGCGAGGAAAAATCGTTTCGCGAGCAACCTGCTCTGATTCGAGTCTCGATTGGCCCCAATAAGCTCGAGTAGCTGCCAATCGATACGGCTGCGAGTCATCGGAATGTCCATGCTTTTTTTTTTTTAATTCTAACATTTCACGAAAAGTATTTATTTTAATTAAAAGGAAATTTTACTATAAAAATTGATAAATTTAACTTGTACGTGTCACCTTGAAAGAGAACTTATAAAAAGGAAGAAAGGAAAATCCATTTTTTTAAAGTATGAAAAAAAAAAAATCTTGCTCGATGAGTATTGACCAGGGAGAAACAAAATTAATTAACAAAATTAATCCGACAATATGCTTGTCGATATATAGTTTATATGAATATTGAAATGTTACCCTGTACTTTCCTATTCTTGGACGAGGTTTCTTCACTTTCATTTTTATGTATACATTTTTTCTACATAATTTATCCAAAATAAATGAATAATTATATATATATATATATTCAAAATGTACGATGAAAAATTTCCACAAAATATTTTCGAGTTACGAGCACGAGAGACTATTCGATATTTAAATTCAAGTGCATCGCATCGCACCGAAGCGAGACCCCTGTGCATGTCCGTTCATGCACACACATCATTTCTGGTCCCTATCTACTTCGACGAGCCTTCCTATCACTTTCACGTTGACTCTCCGGCAAATTTCAGTGATTTCTCCCCGAGTGTAGGTAAGCTTGAGTTGGAAAATTTTCGAGATTTCGTTTCGCGTGCTCCACAGGACATTGGGAGTTGCTTGAAACTCACAAGAAAGAGTCTGCATTTCCGATTTCGTGACATCTATATAAGCTTTGTCCGCGGCAAACTTTCCTCTCCGTTTTGATTTTTTTTCCACAAATAATTTTTCACACTATCGGTGCGTTCTCTATGTTGGCTCGTTGGCCCCTAAAATAATATGTGCTGAGCGTATTTCGGCTGCAAAAAAAAAAACAAAACAAAAAAAAATTTGCGGTCAACTCACGAGAGCTCGAAGCTTCGGACAGCGACAGAGTGAAAGGTGCCGGGCGGAAGGCGCGATATAGATGTATACACACATACAATCATATCCATATAATAAAATGCGAGAGTCTCATTTATAGGCGTATAGCACAAAAAGAAGGAAACGTTTTTTTTCTTCTTTCATAAAATCGATTCAATCCCTGTTAGCCTTGCGTTTCCGGCTCCTTTTTTTATTTTATTTTATTTTATTTTTTTAATTTCTGCCCCCAAAATTATGAAAGAACACGTTTGATATTTATTAGGCCATGCCAATCGCGAGATAAATGTAAGGTCTCAGCTCTATCATCGTGGGTCATGTGGACGATGCATATATGTCAATCATTTAATATCATATCACAGCCCGACATTTTTATTTCTCTTGGTCCTCTTATCATTTATCATTTTCTTTTTCTCTTTTCTTCGAGATCTCGGAGAACTTTCCCTACGGAGTCTCTTGCACAATACTGGGCATTCGAGGCCAAATTGACGAGTCAGTGATCGTTTGAGTTCGTTTTCGTGTGTTACAGGGCATAAAAAAGAAAATAAATCAATCTTCACATTTATTTTTTCTTCGAATATTCGTTTGGTCTTGATGAAAGAAAGTGTTGGATTTCACAACGTTTTTTGGTATATTGTCAATGTTTTTTTTTTCTAAAATTATTACGATAAATTCTTGATTAAATAAACAAAAGGTTGACGTATTCTCCAATATTATTGTCAAATCTTATAATTCGTTACTTGGCGTAAAAGAAAAAAATTATTCATGACAGAAAAATAATTGAGGATGTGAAAAAATATTGCAATTTATAAAAAATCTATTGCATTTTTAATTAAAAAAAAAAACATATAAATATAGATTGACGTGAAATGGTGAACATCGACGTTTGATATCGACTTACGAAAGCGAGATCAAGGCTTATACAATGTTTTTCTCTGAAGTGGGTTGAAGTTGACACATTTGACTCGGGGCCCTGCGCTCAAAAAATCGTGATTGATGTATTTTTTTTGTCTCCAAGTTCGACTTTCAAGAATTTAAAAAATTTAAATAAAATGAAACAAATAGACCCGATAACGTATTCCGGGCTTATTAATTTTTTGTAATTAATAAAAATTACGATTATTTTGATGGTGGGCTGTGATTTAACACGGAATGCCCAGTATATAATTGCGCACAAGTGGATCTCGACACACGTTCGTGGTTAATGAGAACGAAAAATCAAGACGTATATAATATAAGAAGTAAAAGAAGACGACGACGAGACGAGAACGACGCAGCGATAGTTTATCGCGCGTTATGCGTTAGTTCGCGAGCGTTCTTATTTATGTTGCCGATGGAGCACGAACGAAAGGCCGAAGCGAATGAAATGATTGGTCATTTTTTCAAACAGAAAATTCATAGTAATTAACGATTTTATCGAATACATGAGAGGAACAGCGATTAAGGCATTTTGTCAGATAATAAACGAACGGTAATTTACCATTTTTGGTAAATATAAACCGTAAAAACGGGTAATTAGAATAATGAAATTTTCTTATTGTAATATCAACTAAAAAATATCACGTTATGGATTAATAAGTGGGTACACTAATATTTTTTTTCCATTTATAATTTTTTTCATACTGATTTTTTCTAAACCCTTTACCTATTTATTTTTTAATGTTCCAACCCTTTCACATTTTTACGATCCTTCGCTTCACTATACTTCGCTTTTCTCTTCCGATTTCCCCGATTCACCCTGCAGCCCCGACCAATAAGATATAAAATTTGCACGAGGGCACGGGGAAACTGAGTAAAATTCATCCGGAGACAGGATGTCCTTTCCACAGAATTGGCATTTCTATATCAAGAATTTTTCGTCTCTTCGATTGACTGATTAATCAATTAATTATTTATAATTAATGTTTAATGAGTCTGAGAGATTATTTGATGCATCGAGTACGAAATGTTTTATAATTTGGTACATCTTTGATAAATGAAAAATTGCCCAATTTTGAGGAAAGTGAGATCGGTAAGTCGTCTTAGGACATGCGAGAGGATCGGTGGTGAGTCTTTCTCTCGAACAGCGATTTACATCGAAGATAATGCCAATCAATGCGAAAAATGTCTAATAAATAGATAGCTGAATACATGGACTGTACTTCGTAGATACATCTATATATAGATTTGCTAGTTTTACACTTCAACAGCTCGAATAAATTGCACCCGGTATGAATAGCACTGCGGACGAAGCTTTTTCCCTCGCTATATTCGTACATATGCCTTTGCAACCTTGTTGAATTAGTATAGACGTATATATATATACATATCTATATATACATATACATATAGATATATATTCTCCTTGAACGAGTATCTGCTCTACCAGCCGCAACGAAGTTTCCTTTCACCGTCAAGTTTCAAACTGGGCTCTCTGGGACTTCGTGTGCATGTGCAACGTGTCTGCAATACGTATATATAGATGTATATATATATATTATATGCATGTATATATGGATGCATTATAACGGCAACGAGTGAGCAATTCACTGTGCCATTTTGATAATAGACGTTTGATAGTGGATGTGAGCAAACCGAGAAACTCGATTATGGCAAATTTCATTATGGCAACCTCGATTTTGGAAATCTCTATTCACTCAGTGACAACTGGGTGAATGTCTTATACTCTCGAGTTTGTGTAATAACGCTTTTTTTAAATTATTATTGTAGTTACTTTTAATTACGATTGACCTTTTTTTCGAAAAAAATGGTTGACTAAAAGAGTTTAAAAAGAAATGTAACTTCGTTCTAGAATTGGTGCAGGGAAATAAACAATAATGACACGAAATGGGAGAGGATAAGCCTCCATTGAGTTGGCACAGAATAGCCTCATAAGCACATGGGTGAAATATTTGGGGCAAAAACTTGTTGCGACCTGGTGGTAAATGCAAATATATAGAATATATAGATGACGATAAAACGAGATCGCGATCAACTTTTCGCTAGAAAGCTGTTTAAGTATCATTTGCATCGAGGAAATCGTGATCGAAGATTTTATTCAAAGTTCTCAATTTATTTAACTACGAAATAATTTATTATTAATATATTTTCTCAGTGATTTTCATTAGATTTTTGAATAAATTGCTCGACCGATAGACGGAAATTATTTGTATAATAAAAATGATTCGCTTCGGATTATCAAGAGATTATATCCCAATGAAAGTTGAAAGAATTTTAGAAAGGTTCGATCATTGAGGAAGGATTAAAAAAATTTTCCAATCATATATATATAATTTAGATATCCGTTATGACATCCAACGATATATTTTTTTCTCTTCTCGAGCTAATTGATCGATGGAAATTTTCGTCCGTTCTAATGTCGTTAAAATCCAAGAAGCTTTCGATTATAATTTAACTGCAATTACCTTTTTTCTTTTATTTGTAATTTGAGACCTCATGTCGTTTTATCTACCTTGCTATTAAAATCATTAAGCCATCATTATTTTTGTTGCGAGCTATTTTTTTTTTTTTTGAACGGTGTATACTTGACTCTTTAATGAATTGCCTGGGGAAAGAACACAAAGACGTATGAAAAGTTTCAGCGTTCACAGGTAGTTGAATACAAAATCGTGGATTTACTTTTCACAAAACTTTCAAGCTGATGGTGATAACTTCAGCTCAGGTCACACATTTGCGCAGAACAATGGCTATAATTTATTTTTCCTTCCATCAAGCTGTTTACGTGAAATTTATCGAAACAAACATCGTTGAAACGATTAGTGCTTCGATTAATCAATGTTTCGATAATTACTGTATCGAAACAATTTTTTAGATTTGGAGCGTGGACGGATATTTTTTTTTTAATCATTCATAATTCCATAAATTTTTTCACAAAATTCATACTGAGCACATGCAATTGCATGTCACACTTCAGCTAATTATCTCAAGTGCTTCATTGAGTTTCATGACAATAATTCGACGAATGTCAAATTTTTTAACCATGATTTTTGAACGTTCCGGAACATTTTCAATCGATTGGAATCGAAAACTCGAGATTTTTACACGAAAGTAGAGCTTCCACTATACCTTATAGAAAATTTCCGGTCCGCCCTTGTTCAGCGACTGGCCAGTTTTGCCAATATTTACGCTAGCTTCGAAACTGTGCTGGCACTGGACGAAACGGAATCGGGAAAAATCGTTTACCGTTGCTTAAATTCATGAGGAGAGGAAAAATAGACAACTTTTCTTTCGCGATTCTTGCATCAAGACGTGGAAGATATAGAGCACAGAAGACCAACGTCGGGCAATCTTACTCACACGAGAGAATAGCATGAATGAATCAAATTGAATTAAAAAAAAAAAAATAATAATGATAAATTGTAGGCTCGTAAAAAAAATGATCCCCTTTGTTTCAGGATGCGAGAATACGTGGAGGAGAACGAGAAAAACGACCCGCTGATTCACGCGCCCGACAAGAAGAACAACCCGTGGGCGGAGAAGGGGAAGTGTATTATCATGTAAACATGCTGTGTCCTCCGATGAAACGAACGATTGTTCGAGTGGAGAGAGAGAGAGAGAGAGAGAGAGAGAGAGAGAGAGAGAGAGAGAGAGAGAGAGAGAGAGAGAGAGAGAGAGAAAGAGAGAGAGAGAGAATGTGAGTGAGATAGGGATTGACGAAAAAAAGAACGAATTAAAACCTACAAAAAAAAACAAAGAAAAACAATAACAAAGAGAAGGAACGGAGAAGATGCAAACCTCTGCGAAAATTGAGATACAGTGAAAGCCCTCGTATTTCACGCAATGCTGAGACGCGTCGATTGCGAGAGTCGCGCGGACGCTCCCCCCCCACCAAGGTGCGTGTGCCCGTGATCAATCAGGCGCGCGAAACCCCCACTAAGGCTCGTTGCCCGGCCAATCAGTCACCATCCCCGGCCATTCGGACGCGTTCAACAACCTCAAGGACTCGGCTCGATCTAATATTACAACCGATCGAGCAGCGCTCCGTGAAATACGATCTGATCAGATGCAAGGGTTTTCATTGTAGAGAACAATCGACATAACGAAATGCATCGTATGCGTTTGTCTTCGTCCGACGATCGGGTCCAGAGAGAAGGGAAGGGTGCGAGAGAAGTGACGAAAGAGGACGCTTTGCATATCTTCATTGTATTTGGCAAGGAAGGAGTCACGCAGACGCGATTCGAGCGAGGACGAAGAGAAGAAAGAAGAAAAAAAAAAATCAGTGAGAAAGCTTGACGTTGAAGAGGAAGAAAAAAAAAAGAAGCTGCATTACGAATCGCGGAGTGTGCGAACGAAGAAAAAAAAAAACAGGTGATCGATCGTACGAAACACATGGGGTTTTTGTTTTTGTTTTTGTTTTTTTTTTTTCTTTAATTACAGCGAAATAAATCGGCGTCCAAGTGCCAAATTTGATTTTTAATCGCGAAAAGAGGAGAAACAACAGGACGGGGGGAAAAAAAATCAATTTTCAATCTTGACACCCGGCTAAAGGTTTAGTTACGAGTTTCCTTTCAAATGAATGCATGTGTGATCGTGATTATATATGGATGCATTGTGTGCACTCTCTCCGGATTTTGGCATCGAAAAAATTAATGAAATTGAAGAAAAGAAAAAAAAAAAAAAAATGTGCAAATATCATGACGACGATGGAAAAGCTATGTGTGCAATGCGACGTTTTGTGTGGCCTTAAGGCCTTATCTGATATTTTATACTCCAAAAGAACAACAACTACAGTATGCAAATAAAAAAAAAACACATGAATGGAATAAAAATAAATATTGTACTTTAACAATTATTATTACATTACCATATTATTATTGTTATTATTACTATTATTGTCATTATTATGATTATTATTAACATGATATCAATATACGACGATTACGAAGAGACTCGATCAATCTCGATCTATTAATCACGTGTATTATCAGCATCGAACCCCTCTGCGCATCAAACATACACACACACACACACACACACACACACACACATGTACATGTGTAACGAGATTTGGCCAAAATTTCAACGAAAAATTATCAATTAAAAATTTTTCGTATCGATTGAAATTACTCAGAGAAATTATACTTTATTTTAAATCAATTGCAATTCATTCGAGTTCATGTAGTAAACAAATTAAACAAACAACAAAGCATGAATGTAATGTACTGGAGAGTCATTAAAGCAAAAAAAAAATGATTTCTATCATTCAGCTGAACGCATAGATCGCATGTACCATTAAATGTCACGTATGCTCTTTCTCTCAACTACGAAAAATCTCTTCCTCGTTGTTACGCAACTCGAAACTCAGTCATTTTTTTTTTTCTCCTCTTTGTACAAGTGTCACGATACTTGAGAGATTTCTTACGAATATATATATTAATGCATTATGCGTCATCGTCACGAGTCTGATTTTGTCTTTGTAAAGAAAAATATCCCTTTTTTTTACGGACTCAGGATTTAGGATGTCAGATGTCACGCGATTTTTCGATTTAAGCACTCGCTTGGACAATGCTGATGAAATTTTTGAATTGTTTTTCCTTTGCCTTGAAGAGGGAGAGAGTAAGAGAAAAATTTCTTGATTAAGAAAAAATCCATTTTTCGTTGTCATTCTAAAATACTGCAACAATAAATTATTCGATTAAAAAAAAAAAAACAAATAGATACCCTGTGCGTCTTTGACGTTACACTCGATTTCGAATTTGACGTGAAAATTTTCAAGCTCCAAGGGTTCGAATGAAAATTGTCCGATCTAGTTGGAAGGTTCTTTGGTACTTTCGGTCAGGCGCCAATTAATTGGTATCTCGGAATATTCGTTGTAATTGGAAAAAGTTTCGTGAAGTTGGGAGGTCTCGCGAGTGTGTCAAATTTCGAGATTAATAATTGTCGGATCAGTGCACACGACGGTCCAAAAGAACGAAAAATGTCTCGATCTTGATGAAAATTGGTACTCGAAGCTTTTTGCAATTAACTGATTACGAAAATAAAATTTTGAATTTCGATACAGCGGGCATAGAATCAGAAAGAAAAAATAGTTTAGATCTATGTAGATAAAACAATTCAGATCTACGCAGTTATTTTTTAGACCTACGTAGATTTAAATTTTGGAAAATCGTAGATTTACCCAGATCTCAATTGGATCTACGCATAGATCCAAGTAAATCTACTGAGTTTTGAGTACAGATAAACGGAGATCCAATAGGCAAAAGTGTTGAAAAATAATATTAGGTCGACTCGAGTGTAAGTAAATCTACCATTATGTACGAATTTCAAAGATCAAAATTTTAATATTCAATATGGCGAAGCCTCAATCGTCGTGTAAAATCCAAAAAAAGTAAATATTTCGAAATTCAAAATGGCGTCTGCGAAGGAAAAACGTAAAATGATTCGATTTGATGAAAAAATTGTTACAAGGGTTTTCGAGCTCGCTGATTACAATTTCCAATGTAGAAAAACTTCACATTTACCATTGCGATGGAGCTTAACGTCTACCGTTCAACGCGAACTACCGCAGTTTTTACGAATCGCGAGGTCGAAATAAAGAAACTCGATAAGAAAAAAATAAATAAAAAATAAAACAAATGTCGCAAAAATACGTGCGCGATTGACGGTGATTTAGCCGGTGTCTCTCGGGTCGTCCCGTTGTTGCTGCGAGGGGCCTTGCGGGCCCTTTTGGTCTCCCACTGCTCGTTATACTCGCGTCTCTCAGGGAGGATAGAAAAGTGGGGACAAGTCTCAGGCCACCCCGATCTTGCTTCGTGGTGAATTCTAGCCGCGCACACACCATCTCACGCATATCGCAGGCACGCGGAGTAACTCGCAGCTCTCTCGTCGATGCGGCGAGCATTCGCGCTCACAGGATTGGCGTTTCACTCTCGCGTTCCCATTTACCTCCACCGGGATTGGACATATATATATATATATATATGTACATATATACATAGAATTTCATCGAGTGGAGTGGGAGAGAAAGACACATAACGGTGTCGCTACTATAGTTAAAATGAAAGGCGCTTTAATTGTTGTCTATAATGTTGCTGCTTGGCTTTTTCATCGCCTGCTTCTCGGTGTCCCGAGGCTCCGAGGTTGAATATACGCGGCAAAAGAGACCGCGGAACGCACCACCTCAATGCCCCCCCTCCCCCCTCGCCGCTCTCCCCATCATCGACAGAGCGGGGTTATACGAAAATTTGAGAATTATAGTTTCAGTATTTCCTGAACGGCTGTCAGTGATAGACAACAAGCAGGCGCGCGAGACAAATCTCTTCAGCGAATATTATTTTATTTTATTTTTGTTTGATTTTTGTTCAAATCGGGAAACGATGAACCGTGCTCTCGTTTTTCGAGATCGTTAATTTTATTTAAAAAAAAAAATTGTTTTCTTATTCGATCGAATCGTTTGATTTTTTTTTCGTTCCTGTGAATTTCGACGATTTTTATCGTGGTTTTTTTTTCCCCGAGTGCACATAATTAAACCATCGTCGCGACTGGACTTGGAAATTCGTTTATTTCATTGAGATAGTGCTTTATTGGAAATAGTCAAAATGGTAAGGAAAATTGTTTGAATTTTCATTTTTTTTTAATTATCATTTTTCGCAGGAATCGTATGAATTATTTTGAAAAATTTAGTGTAAAAATTTTCGAAGGTACACTTATTTAGGATAATTTACAAGCTTTTACTTTTCACGTGATATTGAATTTACTACTTGTTATTAAAAAAAAGAAAAAAAAATTGTCCTTCGATGGATCTCCTGCATGAGATTGTGAATGAAAACCTCCCAATTGCATTCAGTAACATACACGCGTGTGGGTGAATACCCGTTAGAATGGAGCCTCGAGATGTTCTTAACAAAAAAAATAAAAAATAAAATGAAGAATAAAATGGAGGATATATAAAGAAAAAAAGTATGTACCCATGCGACGGGGATGCGGGACTCGAGTGCTCCGGCTAATCGAGATGTCTCACACCGATTGCAAACATACTTTATGGTAATGATACGACGATGCGATTACGGAATAGCAAAAGAAAAAAAACAAGACTTGAATCAGCGATCTCCCTTTCGCTGAGCAATATATGGATACCTTTTTTTTTTTTTTTTAATATATACGTAATCGCCCCTTTTTCGCCGGTGAAATTTTTCCGAAACTTCGCGCATTAAAATACACGATCGTGTTATGTCATGTATTACACACATATTCGTTGCTCCGAATTCATAAATCGACTTCGACTCTGAATAAATTTCGGAGCAGAGATTCAGCGGGAATTATAATGAATAATCATTGAAAAATGCTCTTATAACGGAATTATTGTGAAAAAAATATAACGATTTTACTTCCTCGTGGAGGTAGCTTTGCTATCATGAAAAAAAAACAAAAAAAAAATTCAAAATTTTTTATGCCAATGCATGCAGTATTTGTTTGTTTGAAAAATTCAAACACTTTATATCGCACGAACACCTCGAGCGATCGGGCCCAATTTTTGTCAAAATTGCTTAACATTTTTAGATAAATGGAGTTTAAAATTTTTCAAAAGAAGTCTCCGATCGCTCTAACTTTCGTAAATTTGCAGCTACCGAGCTAATTTTTTTAACACAAATAGACTTGGTGACAAGCATCGTTGGCACTTTGGCAAGAATCACTTAAGGGGCTTTTAGATTTAAAAAAATGTTGAATTTTTGACAAAAATATCTTTAACAGCTCTAAATTCTGCAAATTTTTTACTATCGGGCCAAAAGTCTGTGCATAGATAATTTATGGGACAAGGATGTGTGGCAATGAGATTGACAAAAGCTGTTTGAGGGCATAAAATTGTTTTCAATTTTGAATTAAAAAAAAAACTCTTATAGCTCTAATTTCCTCAAATTTTTGGCTAATGAGCCAACAGACTTTTTTTTTACACAAATAGACTTTTCGTCACAATCGCGGTTGGTATTGAATTTTGCAAGAGCCGATTGAGGGATTGAGATTGTATAAAATTTTGAAATTTTCTAAAAATTACCGTTATTGTTTCAAATGTCGTTGAAAAATTTGTGTACGTTATTGTATTGATATTGAAATCAAATACAGAAAAAAAAACGTGCAAATTAGAAATTTGCACATTGCTTCCTCATTGTTTTATTTTGCTCGCAAAGCTTCCTCTGTATGAGGAAGCCGAGTTTAGTAAACCCGCTTGCTCATAGAGGGATCTCTGTGATCAAGATAAAATTATTTAGGAAGCAATATGTGCACATTTCTAATTCGTACGCATTTATTTTTGATTTAATAGGACAAAAATAATCATTCGGTGTGAAAATTGAATTAAAAAATGATTTTTCATAAACGAAATTGTCACAATGACGATTATTCGAAATATACCGTAAGCCATTCGAGCGTAGAAAAAAAAAAGTCATTCGAATACGTCGCTGCAACGCTGAATAGCATACGGTAAAACTGGGAGTTGAAATGAAAGAATGAAAGAAAAAGAAAAAGAACGCGTAGAATAATGACACAAAAAGGTGTTCCAGTGACCCAGTAAAAGACCGAACGAAGCGGACTCTCGCTTCTCTCTTGACGTTCTCGTTAAACGCCATGAGATTTTAGAAATTATATATTTCGACCGTGGTCACTCCCGATCGATTGTCCATTTCGATTTTTTATTCCTCTTTTTTCGATCGATTGAATCGTTCAACGATCAAAACGAGCTTGAACAAAAAAACAGGAAAAGTTTCCACGATCAGCTGTTTCACTCTTGATTCTCCGCTCTCCTTCTTACTTTTCTCCCTCGATCTGTCAAATCGTTGACCGGCAGTGGACGAACGAAAAGGAAAGGAGATAATTTTACGTCACCGTTTCTCGATGATTAATGAATGATTATAATGAATCTGAAGATTTTTTTTTAATTACCATACAAGACAATTTATAGGCGTGTTTCTAGAGGATAATTGTTGTTTCAATATAACTAATGCGATCCGGTTGAACCAAAGCAGTGAAAAATCATTGAAATAATTTTTTCAAGTGTCCGTGCACTGATTGACGTTTAAAATTTTTTTAAATTGAAATGTTTGTAAAATCCGTACTCTACTACCGATTTCAGCCAAATTTCATACTAACCATCGACTAATGATTATTTTACTGATGTAAAAAAATCCAGTTCAATGTCTAAAAATTTGTGCAAGTTGAGGGGGAATCGCAGATTTATTTCAAGCATAACGATATACAATTTTTCGAAATTTAATTTTTACTCCCTGGTCAAAAGAAAAAGTGTTGAAAAAAAAAAAAAAATAACGAATCTTTGCAAATAAATCGTTGCTAAAATTTAACGCACCATGGAAATAAATTATGTTTGCGAAGTAAACAAAAATATATATATCACCAATAAAATATACATATTATATTCGAATAGTTATTAACTCGATACATATATTTACTAGAAATATATTCTTCATGCACAAATTACTTAAAAGTTACACACGTTGAAGATATTGCTGCACATATGTTTTTTCCATATTGCAAACAATAAAAATGACTGTGTTTACTAGGAATAATTTACAGGGAAATCTTGGAAATGAAGAAAACAAAATGTTTTTTTTTTTTCGTTGCTAATTTCCAATAGAGAGGCCTCGAGGCTGAATCTCACACAGCGCAACAATACCCGCTATATAATTTCGAGATAGCCGCACGTACATACCATGGACTTTCGAGAAAAGAAATTGCAGCCAATGTCTAATTATGTTGTTCGCTTCAATAATCGCACAAATTAGCAGAACGATATAATAGTCTCGAAAGAACAACAGTACCGAGGGAGTAACTTGGATAAATGAGGAAAAAAAGCAGAAAAAAAAAAAAACGAACAAGATCGAATATGTAATATTTCGATCGAAAAGAAACGCTCGAGTTCGCGAAGAAAGTGCTCGATAGTCACGCAGCAGTCATGTCGATTTTGTCGGTGAACCATTCTTGTCGATCGTAACGTATATAACAACAAATATATAAAGTATTATATACACGTATACAGTAAATAAGCGTGTACATTATATACGATGAAGAAGTATAATCCATAAGTTGCGGTATAGCACCGGTTGGGAGTAGACGAAGGGGCTTACACATCAACCGGAAGTGGAGAAAACGAGAGGCGCGCAAACGTGACTCGCTTGTGAATTCTCATCGAGAGATATTAACTCTTGATTATAGCGCAGCTTGCCTGGATGCCGAGTTGAACGATCGATCATACATCAGACGAAGACGACGGTGGATGAGGCTTGAGAAAAAAATTTTTAAAATCCCGCGGTCATCCTGTCGCGAGGAAGAAAATACGATTTTGTCTGACCATGATAGTCTCGATAAGGATGTTTCTACTGTCGGTTCGAACGAATAGACCTTTTGCTCGAAATATCGTTCGCAGAAATTTTCAAAATTAACGTTACGTCAATGACGATGAATTCAGACTTATAATTAACATACTTTTGATGCAGGAAAATATAAAAATAATTATCATGGCAATTACCCACAAGGATTTTCGTCTACGAGGAAGAAATGTGCTTTTTTTTCTTCTTTAAGTACAATCAATGAAATTGTTTCGATTTTCTTGCATATGATAGCTCATTTTAATCGCTGCGATTGAGCTGAATAACATTCCTCATTGAGATCTTCGATTACGAGTATGACAAATTTAATCAAAATTTCGACGTCTTAGATACAGCTTGACAAAAAAAAAATCGTAATTCCGTAAAAAATTATCATTATCACAAATATATTTACTTGAATTTCTACACCGATCATTCGATAAACCACATAACTTGTTACTCAAGTCAATATTGACTAATGAAGCGAATTAAACTTTTCGAGACAGACGACATCGCGATTATCGTCATAAAATTCGTCATTTATACAAATATAGACGCATATATATTTTACATAATCCAGGTATACTTTAATCCACGCCCGTACATCATAAATTTGCATCAATTTTCCCTCCAGAAAGTGTTTAAAAATAATGTAAGCCCGAATCGTAATACCGTGAGGCAGAAAACTTCAAAGCGCATAAATGGAAATTCAAGAAGAAAAAAAAGTAGGAGTGGTATGCCGCAATCCGGAAATGGAATCTCGGCGAACGATTCCTTTTTTTTTTTTATTTTCGATCGCTCTTTTTTTCTTTTTAACCAACGTTCCACCGGGGACTTGACAATCGTTTCCCGATTTTGTAATAGCCGATTTAATTGTAAGAGGAAACGAGGCAAGAAACGGACGCTGAATTTATTCAGGTCGTTTCAGGTTTCTCGATTAAGCGACAAGTCCGGAAAAAGGTGGTTCCGCATCGAGAATGAAAGTATATAATGTACATAGTCGGCATTATATACTTATATATATATATATATATATATATATATATATATATATACATCACATTTTCAATATATATGAGGCATCAAGAAGTGATTGCTTCAAGTTAAAAGGGCATAGATTGGATCGTTCGATGTTTAAAACGGACATGACATACGTCTTTTTGGATTTTAAGCTCGATAGCTCGAGTCCATAATGTAGTCAGACACGTTGGGTGACTGAAATCGATCGAGAAATGTCGTCATTGCCAGACACGACATTATAAATATATACCAACAGCAGCTAAAGCAGCATGGAGATTTCGTGTGTCGTTGCGCCTTCGTATGGCATACACGATCGATCGATCGATCGATCGAAGGGACAGAACACGCGGTTGTTTCGTGTATCAACACACGACCGACCAATATATGCCGATATTGCTCGGCGAATCCCAATGAGAGACTGGCACAAGCACACGCATGCTACACATCTGTGTTTGCCTGTGTTTTCTCGATGATTATTTCTTTCGCTCGGCTTTTGACGTAGAATCGACGGCAAGCCTGGCGAACAGGTTGGCTTACCGATACTCACTCAAACTCGTGTATATATCCATAGATTCGTATTTTAAAATACTTTTACACGCTGGACATAATACAGACAAGTCACCTATTGGCAATCTACCTGTCGGTGTATCCACCTATACCCGCCCAAAGGTGTCCTTATATAAGTAGAAAATATCACCGGGGCTTACGACAAAACGACTCTGGACACACGTTATATTGCGGGGTGCGTCTGGGAGAATCGATCAGCCGCAACATAAGATCGTGACACGAGTTTAGCCACCTTTATATTCCTCGTGAAAAAAGGTGTCAAAGACTCCTGTCTGTGAAAGTCAGTGATCAACGGAAAAATCGAGCTTGAAAAAATATATGACGAGCTGTACTTTTTTTTATGTTTTTATTTTTTTATTTTAATATTGATGGATAGAATTGACAATTGTAGTCGAAAAAAATGTCGAAGGATCAAGAAGGCTTGAGGTGTAAAAATTAACTGCGATGTCAATGTTATAGGATACGATTGATGAGGTGGGTGGACGACCAATGATAATCTTGGCTCTGCTTTTTAGCCACGAATACTGATGCGAAAGAATAATCATTGTATCGATAAACTGAATCTCGATGACTATATTAATAATAATAAATCCTACGACGAATCTTCGCTTCGGTGGAGGAATCCTAAAATTTACAAAATTCATGCGATTTTTCAGTTTGTAATTCAATGACAATTCCCCGAGTCCAATCGAATAGGTGTTCGATTAATCATTTTTTTTTTATGTTTCGAGAGAATATTCGATGATCCGAGAAAAATGTTCACTTATCTTATATGCGAATGATATATACATTAATAGGTTTATGAGGTGTAACGTATTTATATCGTTCGATACGAAATGAGGGGACATGCGTACGAACCTACGGGTATATTCCAAGCTCCTTTCAATGTCAGAGAATGGCAGTTACGCACGCGCCTAGATCATAGTATAATGGATATTAGAAAGCGTCGGTGATCTATCTTTACTCACTTCTCACATGCATATTCATCGCACAACATATATAGATATTATATATGATTCTTTTTTCTTCTTCTTCTTCTTCTTCTTCTTCTTTATTGCACTCTCGTCCGTCCTCGATTATGGTCGATATGTGCAAACAATTGGCCACGAGGCAAAACATGATCGAGACTCGTTCGAGGAGCCCGAAGAACTTGCTCAACTTGGTCTAGATTTGATTTCGCAAAAGACAAAGTATTATATAAATAATTTATAAATTTCTTCAATAAATTTTTCCTCAATTATCGCAATAAAATTGTTACGTATGATTGTTCTTAATTGCTGATGAATAATATATGCTTTTTCTACACATCCCGCGAGATCGCTGTCACCTGAAATAATTCCAAAAAGATTTTCCAATTGAATTATCTTCATTAGATATATAATCGCATATACTGGCAGGCTTTTTTCTTTCGTGTACGACGGATTATTGGGTAATAGTAATATATATTTTGGGATAAATTTCGTGCGAGTAATCTCATTCAAATTTTAATCACTCCAATAGCGTACGAATAAGCGGAGATTTGGCTTTTTAACTCACACGTCATGAATCACAAAATAGTGAATCATGTATTATTAATCGGCGATGGGAAAGTTGATCCTTTAATTTTAGATCGACTCACGATAATATTCATAGTTCTTGGAAAAAAAGCACATTATAGCTAATTACGAATTCGTCGCTGAAACTTTGGTCGTCAAGATGATGTGAAAATCTTTCGGTGTGTAAATCAAAGAAATATAATTCTTGGAGACATCCGAGTGACGAATGTTCGACGAAAAAGGGTACTGCGTCATTGAGTCTGCGACATCAATTCAACGTGGAATAATCAAGTATTTTGAATTCATCAGCAATAAATGTGAAATATTTTTGACTTTTCTACTACACGATATATTTACCAAAAAATATGTTTATACAAACCCGGGAAATACAGTCGAGATGAAATTTAGATCTACGTAGTTATTTTTGGAATTTACGTGTAGATTTAAATTTTTGAAAATCATAAATTAAACTGGATTTCAATTGGATCTACCTCGATCTCCGTTAGTTCTACTCAGATCCAAACAATTCAACTGAGATTCAAGTAGACAAATGAAGATCTAACGAGCAAAAGTGTTTGGACATAATATTAGATCGACTTGAATGTATATACGTAGAATTACCGTTGTACACGAAAATCTAGGTAGGATTTACGATTTTTTAAAATTTAAAACTGCGTAGATCGAATTTGATTTTAAAAAAATAACTACCCAGATCTAAACGATTTTTTCCCATGAATACAATGTCCAACTTAAAATTCATGATGGTCGAGCCATAATCGGCGTGTACAGTACAAAAAAAAAATTTCGAAATTCAAAATACGTAGATTATATACGGAGATCTGGGTATAGGTCTACGATTTTCCAAACTTTAGATATAACAAATTTGGTGTAAAAAATAGCTACGTAGAGCTGAAAAAAAATTTCCCATCTTTCTCGTGAAATGTGAAAATTTCGATAGCCATGTTGTGTATTAAAAAAAAAAAAATAAAATCATCGAGATCAAAAGAGAAATCGTGTGTGCATGATTGAAATTGATTTATTACATCATTCGTTGGGTTGGCCCCTGATGCCATCTATGCCAGTCTTTCGTGAAGGTTTTCGTAAAGGCAACTCGATAATTCGTATCACAGAGACCATAAAATTAAATCAGAGGACTCAATTTTTGATACGTATATTGAATTTATCATTTACATTAAAAAAAAAAAATCATTTGTTCAATTTTTCTCTTATAATTTTATAAATGTATCATTTGCGATATAAATTATAATTTCGATCACTGGTCAAGGACCTTCCACGACAATCTGTTTCGTATACGTATAAGGAAAAAGGAAAGGAGATACAATGTTAACTCTTCGTGACCTCCGACCAAAAGTCAACCTTGTAGGCTCGTTCGGTTCCTTGTTCTTTCTTTTTTTTCATTTTTTTTTTTTTTTCATTTTCGTTTTTTCACTTTTTCTTCTTGGTCGGCTATCATCAAGGGCGAAACATGGTAATTCGATCCCTCCGGCAAATGCCAACGGGCAACTCGATATCCCCGTCCTACGTTTTTACCCCGAATACAATCCGCGACGATCATTTTTGTATATGAGGCATTTCGTGACAACTTTACCAACTTTTCACTCGAATCACCTAAAACCTCCCATCAGGATAAATCAATTTCGATACGTATTTCCAGAATAAATATAGATTCAACGAGATAATTTGAAATTTGAAATTTTCTTTCGGTATTTTTTTATTTTTCTTTTTTTTGCAATTTTTCATTTATTCGTATACGCGATGTTTAAATAATTTACGCTAGTCTCAGAGTTGGAGCAAAGGTATATGAAAAAAATTGAGAATCAGATTGGAATGAAAATGCAAAAAATGAATATCCGACATCACATATATATGCCGTTAATTGCGATTAAAATAACGTTTTTCTTTTTTAAATTAGTTATAATTCCATCTGAACACTATGGGATCCCCTTGAATGGACTTTGCACAGGCAACAGCCTTGTAACGTCGAGGGTCAATTGCCGTAAAAATAAATGTCAAAGGGAAACGTAAACGCGCGAACGAAATCGCGCGAGTGTGCAGAGAAGCCGCGAGCGAAGAGTCGCAGTAGTAACGGACAGTGTGTGCTCAGACGTAAGAGGGGAAAAAAAAAGAATCCCCGCGTTCGTCGTTTGTTCGTTTCATGGGCAATTGGGCTAACGCGCGGCGCGACGATCGTTCGTAAACGGTAAAAACGCATCGTCGTTGAAGTTGCGCGTCTGTTGCGCTCTCTTTGAGACGGTAGATATCTCAAAAATGAAAGCTAAAATTCAGGAAGACGTTGTGTGGGAACGCGGGCGGATAGCCATGCACGACGCGAGAGAATAATATAATATATAACAACCGAACGAGAGGCTCGCGCGAGAGAGCAAACCCGCGATCAAGGAGAGCGCAATTTACGGTACTTTCGAACCGAGAACACATATTATAAAGAGTCTTTCTGTTTTGCCTTAGGCGTAGTCGCGCGTACACACATACATACACACACACACACACACACACACACACACACACACACACAGCATATGCGCAACGTTCAAACGAGAATTGTTAAGGAAACTGGGTGGATTCGTGTGCGTATGTAGCGTCTGAGATCAATGCCGGACACATAATTGTAAATTATCGAGTTACATCTGCGTAAATAAATAAACAAACTAATTAATAAGTAAACCAATAAATAAATATATATATATATATATATATTTATTTATTTATTCACGTATATATATGTATGTGTCTTTTGTTGTTTAGTAGAATTTTTATTATATATCGTTTTTTTTTGTTTGCATAATTCTGACAACTGCCATTTTAGCGATCGACAATTTTTAAGCCTCGATTCAGCCCGATGTCATTTCATTTTTCGAAAAATCTGTAACAGCGACAAAACGTTCCCCAATTCTTGGATATTGGGCTTCGATTTTCGAATTGAGCATTGAGAAATGATCGGCATGAATGTTGGCGAAAATCAGCAAAAGGGTTCGAATTTTTTTCAACATTTTGTATTTTAAAAAAAATTTCAATTATCGTCCGATCTTGCTCACGATGTTTTCCCGATGAGAAAGCCAAAATTATGCTTTCTCGTAGAGGAAGCTTTTCGGGCGAGATAAAATAATGAGGAGACAATGTACAAGTTTATAAAACGCACGATTTGTTTTATTCCTCGCATGCCTATTGTACAAAACAATATATTTCTGGAGTAACGATATTATTGTACATCGCACGATTATATATTATATAAATGCTCCGCGTTTTATCGAAACCATAATTATCTATGGGAGAAGAAAGGCAAAAAAAAAAAACATCTCATCAGAACGTTACGATTACGATCTGTGGAATTTTTTTTCGTATAGAAAAGCAGTAGCGCGGTTTCGTTACATCTTTTTCTCGTTTCTACTTCTTCTTTCTTTCAATCTCGTTAAATCTGCCGGATAATGACAATTTCACGATGAACCGCTTCCTCGTTTGTTTCATTCGCAGTGAGAGCTGTCAGGATTATGGAGGCTGGCGCGCGCGCGCGATCCCTGTCAGCACACCTTTAAAGTATTACATTATAACTGTGGCATTATCGAGTCTCTCTCTCTCTCTCTCTCTCTCTCTTCCGGGTTTACCGAGATGACAGAGCAATAAACGTTAACTAGCTAATTATAAGCCTTCAAACAATTATATACATGTATAGCTAAATGCCAGCTATAAATGAAAAATCATCCGGAAAATCATCCCGAGCTGCGGTTTACCATGAATGCCTAGAAAAACAAGAAAGAGAAAATTAATTTTTCGTAACGCATCTTTCTCGTTCATAAATCTCTCTCTCTCTCATATAACTTCGCGATCGAAAAATTTTTTCGTAGTCCGAGAGTAACGTCCCATGACGAAATGCAAGATCTCGCATACTTGTATAATCATTAATGTTTTTTTACATGTACATTTATGTCTCTATATATATTATATGAAAGATCACGCCGCCGTTGCCGCCATGTACAACAATGTGGGGACCGGAAATTCAGGGATGCATTTGCAGCATTTTCAGCAAGATCTTTATATAATATTAAGATACCTAAATTTATCTGGTCATTGCCTTTGGGGTTTATTTTTTATTTATCATCCACCCGCGATCAAACTGAGAGGGATCTGCTATGTGGCTCGAGACTAGAGAGAGAGAGAGGAAAAAAAAAGAATTGCAAAAAAAAGGGGTCGGGAAAAGCGTTCGAGCCTGGGTTGCGTCAGGGATGAGCCAGATGAGAAAACCAAGAGAAACAGAAGAGAAACATAAAAATATTTCCGGGGAGAAAAATCGTTAGAAACGACAAAAAAAATTATCGGAAAAATTGTGATTTATTCGAAATAAACCATCTGAGTTTTAATCAAATTTTATCCGATGTGAATTTTTATTTTATTTTTCGGGGGGGAGGGGCAGGTTTTGACGTTATGAAACGGAATTTTTGAGTTTCAAGAAGTATCAAGAAATAAAATATACGATTATTTCGTGGCTTATAGTAGCAGCATGATGAGTTTCTCATTAAAAAAAAAAAAAAGAATTTGTGATTGTATAGTCATTTTTTGAGTGGTTAAAGTGGCGTAGAATGTCCCCTATGTGTTTACTCATTACTGTCAAATACACGAGAAATTTTGCCAGCACCTTTAAAGCGACAAAACTCTCTAATGACGCTCTCGGATGCACTTACGACTTACAAGATGCATCGGTGCAGTGTCGCGCAGGCGTAAAAGTCAACGACATAAAGCCTAAATTATACGTATATGTATATATTTATAAAAGACGAGATGCCACGCGAGATGTGCAATTTTTTTCATTAATCTTCTCCTCGTTTCGCATGGAAAATCGTGAGAGGTCTTCCCCAAGTCGTTGAAGCATAGAGCAACGAGAGATTGTTGTTCAGCTTATTACGTATGCATAAATGTGTGTGTGTGTGTGTATCTAAGTACACTTTTTTAATTCTCCGTATAACTTAAATATACAAGCGGCAAGTAAATCTCTCAGGATCTTCGTCGGCATGACACGTTTTCTCGTAAATAAAGTATGGTAATAAATTATTACCGCCATGGCAAGGTAATCGTCTGGAAAATGAAAGAAAAAAAAAAAAAAGAAATGCCATTTACGTGAGTGCTCTCGTTTATGAGCTGACAAAGAAGGCGCAAATTGAAGCTTATGAATTCGTTTTTCGTCATTTTTGCTAATTCAATAACCTTTATTCCTGTCTATATATATATGTACATATACACAGCTTTCACATTTTTTACTTCCGGTAAAATTGAATATTAAAAATCCTCCTGTCTCAGCTTTATTCGGATATACTTTTTCCTTAATTGCTCGAACAATTTTGTTCAAGCCTGAGCACGAACAGCTATTATCTATTGGAAATTAATAATGTACATTAAATCAATTTCGGATATTTCAATAAAATAAATTCATAACAGCTCTTTTATCAATTTGGCGTTAAAAATGTTATAAAAAATGATAGTGGGAAATAAAATTTAAAAAAATGTATTTTTGCTCTCCATAATCGACCTCGAATATCTCGAAATGAGTTACCTCCATAACTTTATGATGTATTTTTTTTTCCCCTCCCCATTGATGCACCATATAATGCACTTTCATCACACGGCTCCTTGAACCTCCTGAATTACTGTCTGTTGATTTTCTCGCGGTACATATCTAAATGCTTATGGAGAGAACTATAATGTGCGTTGATGATGAGAAAAACATACGATTGTCTGCTCTGTAATCAGTGTGCTCTGATTAGAGAGAAGTTGCAAGGTCAGTGGGATGCATTCTTCGTTCTCTTGGTGACTGGTACCCACGCCAAGTTTCTCCATATATATATATATTTATATATGTAGCATATTATAAACAGGGAAACCTCGATTCCTACTTATAGTAACAGTAAAGAAAAAAAAAACTACTCTCGAAACAAGTGAACCGAGAATAATTATTTTTAACAACGTCTCATTCACATTTCTGATCTCGATTCCCTCGCTCCCGATTACCGTGATATGCATTAACCATCAATGAATAAATTATTCAGCTGGAATTATTATCCGGAGCCCCATTGTACAGCAAGAAGAATTGTAATTAAATCGGTTGTAATTTAAGCGATTTTAATCACGTCGAAAATCATTTGCATTTTAGATAATCAATTTATTGGATAAACGATGGCATTGTCTCAATGTAATTCTTTACTAATCTGCACGGAGAAAAGTGGATTTGTTTAATTTAAAAAAAGTCTTGGAGAGTCGAACGAAATTGATATCTCGAAAAAAATAATTGATCGGACAATCTTTTAAATTAATTTCGTTTAAATCGATTTAAATCAAGTTTATGCATAAATTAAATCGATTTGCTTGAATTTTCTCATGCAATTACGTTATACAATGCATAAATGATCTCGTTCGGTCGAGCCTTTCACTTTGCACTGCTATGCATTACATATTAATGTCCGAATTACCGGACCAATCACCCGATCTGGGTGAGGATCGAGCAAATAAGAACTTCATTGATGTGTCAATTTTTCATCGATTTAAAATAAATTTCTACAACTTCGACAAATAACTTAATCGTTAAAATTTAAAATAAAATAAATCAATTTTTTCGCTATGAAATTTCATCGCAAAACAAAAATATATATTCATTCATAAAATGAGCTTGTCCGGATATAACGTATTAAATTATCGCAAAGTTATTTCATTTCGATATATATTATGATTAATATACGATTAATTCGCCAATTTTCCTTGATCATCCGTTTGCATCGCGATCTTTTGGCTAGATAAATTGTTTGCTCGATTCGACGAAATCTTTAACTGGCGAAAGACCGAGGTCTAAGTTTATTTACCGACAATACCGCAGACATTGCGCACTTTCCCCAACGTCTCTCTGTGTCGTTCGTTGTAGCTCGTTGCGGATATTTCACGATTAAATTCCACGCGCGCTTTCCGTCCGACAGTCTCCGCGGGTAGAGTGGAAAAAGAAAATCTTAGAAAAAGAAGTTTGTCGCGATGCTGTATATAGAACATACACATAATAGTCGAGATAATAGTACAGAAAATATGACTCGAACGTTTTTTTTAAATTTCGAAGACATCGAATTAAAAGGCCTCATCCGTTGTTTGACTTTCTTTCAGGTGTCACTCACCACAGTGACGAGGACCACGGCTCTGATCTGCTTGATTTTTATACTCGTTGGAATTCTACACAATGCTGAAGGTAGGAATAAAAATTTTATCGCTCTTTAGTGGTATTTAACCCTTGACAAATATTGCCTTTCTTTCGCGTACGATTCTGCGAAGCAATGAATCAAAATCGTCATTTTATTTTTTATTTTTAAAAACAATTGAATCAATTGATTAAATAATTTATCAATCGGAGGAATGTAAGAATTTTCATTGTTCTATCTTCTTGTTATAATCGGTTAAATATCGAGGGCACCATCTGACACCAAGTAAATTTAAAAAATGTAGATATATTTTAAGCATTACCGGAAATTAAAAATTTTTTTCTCTCATTTCTTCATACTCGAAATTTTCAAAATACGTCGATACGAACTTTGAATGCCTATGTCCAATAATTATATCGAGTAATTTAATTTACCAAATTACTTTCACACATTGGAATATTCGGAATATTTTCTCAGTAGACGATTGTACCTTCGAAATTATGATTTTTCAATTATCATTGGCAATCTCGGGAATTCACGTGATTTTGACGATATTATTGTACCAGGTGCGAGAAAAAGATTTCGAAGGCCAACAACCCCGGCATCATTAAGCAGCGATCAAGAAGTATCGGCAAGTGTAAATAGATTCAAAGTTACACGCAACAGGGTGTCGAACAAAAATATCAAGCACGAAGTACAGAGTGGCAAAACGACTGATTACAAGGTAATTAAGCCGTATAATTAAAATAAATAAAATTGAAAGAAAGAAGAAAAAAAAATCGAAATTTAGATACGATTTGTAGAAGTACGTATGGTACAGTCGATGTTGAAAATCGGTGATGGAAAAAAATAAAATCGTGACTGTAGAGTCTTATCCATAAGGATAGAAACGTGTTCGTCGGCGAGCACTAGTCATAAATATCTTCGTGAAAAACGAAAGTAATATTATACGACGAGGGTTGATGGAAAAATCATTGCTATACTGGTTTTTACATATATTCATGATTGTATGTACTTTTATATATAATAATATATGTAGGTGTTAATAATTGTCCATCGGGTAACAATAATACCAATAATAATGATAGTAATAATAATAATAATAATAAAAACGGTATGGTAACGATTATGGCCAGACTGGTGAACGCAATTCTTGGAGATCGTTTCTCCGCATGCCAGAGCTCTCAACCATTCGATCTTTGTAATTTGCCCAGACGGTATACATTCATAGGCACGCGAGTCTTAAGGTAGTTACAGCAGCGCTGCGCAATAGTCAAATAAGTGTTAAATTCAAAAGCATTTTTTTTTTCTTTTCTTCTTCTTTTTTGCTAACCCATATAGTTATACGAGGGCCCTGCACTGCAGCAATATTTTCGCAATACACGCGAGAAACCATTATAGACGCGAATTATTTGGAAATTACACTCGAGTCGTGTCAATTATACCGAAGAGTTTATCCGTTGATACTTTCGAATAATATTCTGCACTATATTTGTCGAATTTTCAATCCGAGCGGCTTGTTTTTATTTTTCTTTGTTTATTATCTATTTTTTTTTATATAAAAATATACGGCGATACACGGAGTCTCTCACCTCAAGTGCAATAGTTGAATATCCTATAAGCAGTTCCTCCAATGGGAAAAAAAAAACTTGTTTGCAGAAACTGTGAAATTCCAGAGAGGAAAAATATGGTGTTTGCATAATAAATTTATTGGTTCAAGTCGTCAAGCATTGGGACAAGGTTTACCTTAACATTTTTCGGTCCAAGAATGTTTGTTGCATAAGATTGTACATGGT
Organism: Rhorus exstirpatorius; assembly: GCA_963564615.1. NCBI lineage: Eukaryota > Metazoa > Arthropoda > Insecta > Hymenoptera > Ichneumonidae > Rhorus > Rhorus exstirpatorius. The sequence continues at coordinate 30,940,312 of OY751316.1, read as the reverse complement.
AGGTTCCGAGACGAATCCGAGAGAAAAAAAATTTCCCTACCGTCAAGAACACCGGAATTACAACACTTTGAAATTTGTTAATGATCCCTGACGCGGTTGAACTTCGAATTTTCATAATTTCGGCATATTCGAATCTAGAGAAAAAAAAATTTTCTTGTTGAATTTGTCTTGAAATGAACTACGAAAATTCCGATAAAATAGATTACGAAAAAATGTCATGATACATTTCATCATTTACTCAATAATCAACGAATTTCTTTGCTATATCCATTCGCGTTATAATTTTTTTTTTTTTCATAATCAATGCGTTGAATTGAGAATTTTACGAGGATCGCATTTGAAAAAAAAAATCTATTTCGTCGTAAAATATGTCAACAGGTTGTATGCTACTACACCAATTGGTCGCAGTATCGAACGAAAATCGGTAAATTCACGCCCGAGGACATACATCCGGATCTCTGCACGCACATTATATTTGCGTTTGGCTGGCTGAAGAAAAACAAACTGACGAGTTTTGAGTCGAACGACGAGACCAAGGATGGAAAAGTTGGACTTTACGAGAGAATCACGAATCTCAAGAAGGCCAATCCATCCTTGAAGATTCTTCTTGCAATCGGTTCGTTTACTTTCGTTGCATGGTGGGGGAGCATGAAATAAAGTTTATCCAAGTTTCATTGGGGAGGATTAAAAAAAAATTTCCCCAACGTTTCTTTCATTATTTTCAATCCAGTTAAATTGCATTCAATGAATACTTCAATTAAATATATTCCCTATCAAGAATCGAAAAAATTCAGTATTCTTGTAAATTCATTCGTTTTACTTTTTTTTTTGGGGAAAAAAAAGGTGGATGGTCCTTTGGTACACAGAAGTTCAAGGAAATGTCATCGTCGAGGTACGCCAGACAGACTTTCATTTACAGCGCTATACCGTATCTACGTGATCGAGACTTTGACGGTCTTGACATCGATTGGGAATATCCAAAGGGCAGTGACGACAAGAAAAATTACGTTTTACTTCTGAAAGGTATAAAAACAACACCTCAGTTTTTGTTTTAATGATCAAAATAACACAAGCTCGCACCTAAAAACTTTCCTCAATGCCCTCGATACCTTTTCTAAGCCATACGATATTTGAAAGGATTTTTTTTTTAAATTCATTTTTTTTTGCAGAGCTTCGCGAAGCTTTCGAAGCCGAGGCTCAAGAGAGAAAGAAACCGAGACTGTTGCTCACCGCTGCGGTACCAGTTGGTCCGGATAACATCAAGAGCGGTTACGACGTACCCGCTGTAGCCAGGTAAATCGGTCATGATAGTAAATTCGCAATTTTATTATGCAAAATGTACGGTAGTTGGAAGAAAAAGAAAAATGGAATCAGTCCCTTTGGCTCATTCAATCGGTTCGTTTGTTAATAGAAAATTAACTACGCGAATAATACTTCTTTTTTTTTCAAACAATTAATTGATAATCAATATTTTAAATTCATTCGATGTTTTTAATTTGAAGCCCAAAGATATAATTAGCATGCTTTACTCCGTACAAGATGGCAATCCAATGAATTTTTCCTTGCAGTTATTTGGATTTCATAAATCTGATGGCATACGATTTTCACGGAAAGTGGGAGCGTGAAACCGGTCACAATGCACCTCTGTACAGTTCCTCGTTGGATTCCGAGTATCAGAGGCAGCTTAGCGTCGATCATGCTGCAACATTGTGGGTCAAACTCGGAGCACCGAAGGAAAAATTGATCATCGGAATGCCAACTTATGGCAGATCCTTCGTTCTATCAAACACCGACAAATTTCGCGTTCATTCGCCGGCTAGCGGCGGTGGAAAAGCCGGCGAATACACCAAGGAATCGGGCTTTTTGGCTTACTACGAGGCAAGTTTGTTTTTTTATTTTTTTTTTAATTTTTTTACGAATAGAAATCTGGAAATATTTTTAAAAAATCAGAAGGTTCGATCGAAAATCGGTATGCGAAGATTTTCAAAGATTCACGATTTCGAATTCAAGCTAAACATTTGGAATTCAATCGTTAAATTTACGAAATCCAAAATGGCGAATAATTTCATCGTTAAGAAGACGGGAAAACGATCCGATTGTAATGAAAATCGGTAAGCGAGAAATTTTACGGTCGCTGGATGAACTCGAATTTCGCGTGAAAAATAACGAAATAAAAAAACGTAGACTGAGAGCAGGATCATGAGTCGATCGTGCCACGATCGGTATCGAAAAACTTTTCAAAGCTTTCCTTCAGATTTAGAAACCCGCGTGCTGTAAAAATTCCGAAATACAAAATGTTGGACTCGTTAAATGGTGGTTCATTCGTCGCGGTATCATAAATGTGTGAAATTTCACTAAAAAAAAAAAAAAAAAAAAAGTAATAATAATACCAATAGTGTCGTAGAAAAGCCTTGACGAAGATCTAAAAGAGAAAACGTGAAATCGATTTGCGGTTTTGTGGGCTGTGGTATACAATTTCCGCCAAGTTTCATCGTGCTAGATGAATCCTTATTTGTTTATTCATTTATTCGTTGATCTTTAATTTAATTTTTGCTTTGATCTTTATTTGATTTTTATTTCGTTTCATCATTATTTCATTACTTTTTCTTCGATCTTAATTTTATTTACTTTTTTTTTTTTATATTTATATTTATTTTATATTTATTTTTGCTCCGATCTTTTTTTTTTCGTTTCTCGCAACCAGATCTGCGATATGCTGCAGAACGGCGGTGCTTATGTCTGGGACGACGAGATGAAGGTCCCGTATCTCGTGCATGGTGATCAGTGGGTCGGTTTTGACGACGAGAAATCGATAAGAAACAAAATGACGTGGCTGAAGAGCAGCGGTTACGGTGGTGCTATGGTATGGACAGTCGACATGGATGATTTCAATGGTACCTCGTGTCCGGGCAACGTAAAATATCCGCTTATCGGAGCTATGAGAGAGGAGCTTCGCGGTGTTTCGCGCGGTAATGGCGCGAAAGACGTCGATTGGAGCTCGGTTGCAGCGACCATCACGGAAACGATCGTCGAGAAACCGGAACCATATGAAATTTCGGTCTCCGAGATACTCAGCAAAGCGAAAAAAGTCACGAAATCGAACAACTTGGTAATCAGCACTCCGAGTCGTGGTACGTCTTTGTTTTCTTACCGATCACATAATATAAAGGTCGATTTTTTTCTTTCTCCGAATTTCGTCGAATTAAAAAAAAATCGCGAATAACATTGGTAATCGCGAATAAATTTATTCGACAATCTTTTTTTTTTGTGTTCTCCTATTTTCACAGAAAGGGAACCCCAAACGATCTGTTACCTGACGAATTGGTCACACAAACGACCGTCTGGTGGACGTTTCATGCCCGAAGACATCGATCCGACGCTCTGTACTCACGTTGTCTATGCTTTCGCGACCCTCAAGGATCATCTGCTGAGCGAGGGTAGCGAAAAAGACGGCGAAATGTACGAGCGACTTGTTGGACTTCGCGAAAAAAATCCTGACATCAAAGTGAGCATTTTTTTTTTTTTTTTTGTATCAATTTTTAATACGCGCGGCATGGACACTTTTAGTGATGAAAAATATTCAATGTGGCCTCCGGATGCTCTTTGCATAATTATATTTTTGGTCCTTCGATGGTATTTTTTTTTTTCGTCATTCATTAAGTTTTGGTGTAGAGGGAAAAACATTTTTTGTTTTTTTTTTACAAAATAGATATTGTTGGCGATCGGTGGCTGGGCTTTTGGTTCAACCCCGTTTAAAGAACTCACTACAAGCACATTCCGTATGAATCAATTCGTGTATGAGGCGATCGAATTTCTTAGGGAATACAAATTCAATGGTCTTGACGTTGATTGGGAATATCCAAGGTAAGTTTGACGTTAATGATGTACAAATGATTTATCAATTTATTGATTAATCGTTATTGACATCGCTAATTCAGTATTAAATTGATTGATCGATTAATTCATTATAATTATCATCGACTTAATGAATTTATTATCATTAATAGAATCAAATAATTCATAGAACAATTGGTAAATAAAATTGCTTCAAAAACTCCCTTTCCTTTTGGTACATTAATTTATTATTTTCTTCCAATGGCCCGACTTCATTAAAGTTTGACCATTTTTAAGGTGAAAATAAAAAAAAAAATTGTAAAAATCGTATCCGTATACATAATGATAGATCTACGTATATTCGAGTCGACCTATTATGCTTATCAGATCTTCGTTTATCTCCATGAACCTCAGTAGATTTACTTAGACCCAGGTAGACCTGACGGAGATCTAGGTAGATCTAAAAATAATAACTACGTAGATCTAAATTTTATTTACGTAGATCTAATTTAGATCTACGCAGATCTCCGTGTATAACGGTAGATCAATTCGAATCGACATAATATTATGCTGGAACACTTTTGCTTATTAGATTTCTCTTTGCCTGCTTAAATCTCGGCATATTTACTTGGATCCGACTCGATCTAACGGAGATCTAGGTAGATATAATTGAGTTTCAGGTAAATCTACGATTAAAAAAAATTTAGATCTGCGTAGATTTGATTTGGATCTTCGTAGTTATTTTTTCGATCAAATTTGATCTACGTGAATCTAAATTTTTTAAAATCGCAGATCTACCTGGATCTCCGTATATAACGATAGGTCTACGTCGATTCGAGTCGATCTTACATTACGTTCGAACACTTTTTCTCATTACATCTCCCTCCTAATCTACCAAAATCCCAGCAGAAAATCCCTTAGATCTGAGCAGATCTAACGGAGAATCCACGATTATCCCAACTTTAGATCTACGTAGATCCAAAAAAAAAAAAAACTATGTACATCTAAATTCAATCTACGTATAGATCTAAACTATATTTTTCCCCTCGGGCTTACGAAATAACTTGCTATCGATTTAAAATTTATTTCAAAAAAAAATAAAAAGAAAATGATTCGAGCACATTTTCTCAGAGGAGCCGATGATCGTGCCGCATACGTGAATCTCCTGAAAGAATTGAGATTGGCATTTGAGGGTGAAGCGAAAAGTTCCGGACAACCGAAACTCATACTTTCGGCTGCTGTACCAGCGAGTTTCGAGGCCATTGCCGCAGGGTAAAACACAAACTCTTGTTCCATCCTCTTTCATATCTTCCTCGCGAGATATGCAGAAAAAAAAAATAACGCAAATTGATCGAAAATTAAATGTAAACAAATTTTTTTTAATTACCTAAACATGTGAATGTATTTTCCATGCAGCTACGACGTTCCCGAAATATCGAAATATCTGGACTTTATAAACGTAATGACGTACGATTTTCACGGACAGTGGGAGCGACAAGTTGGCCACAACAGTCCTCTTTATCCGTTGGAAAGTGCCACCAGTTATCAGAAAAAGCTCACAGTCGTAAGGCATTTTCAATAATTTCTTCATATTGATACGTATCAATTAAAAAATACAATTAATTCAATTCAATTAAAAAAAAATAATAATAAATTTTATCGTCGTAAATTAGGATTTCAGTGCTCGCGAGTGGGTGAAACAGGGAGCTCCGAAAGAAAAATTGATGATCGGTATGCCGACTTATGGCAGATCCTTCACCCTCGTTGACAAGGACAAATTTGACATTGGAGCACCGGCTTCGGGTGGTGGAACTGCTGGAAATTTCACCGACGAGTCTGGTTTTCTCTCCTACTACGAGGTAACATTTTTTTTTTTTCTTCTCTTTCTTGTTTTACTTTCCTCATTAATATTGTTATCATTATTATTTTGTGACAATTTTTTTTCGTCCATCGAGCTTAATATTCCGGCCAAACAGCCAATGATTATGGACTCCTGATTATTGAATTAATAATATGAGCCATTCGGTTTTAGAATTTTTTTTTTTCAAAATTTCGAAAATCATATTTTCACTCTTTGTTGTTTTTTTTTGCTCGGAGCCAACTTTGAGCTATCGACGCACAATTTTTCATCCGAATAAAGTGACAATCGGGCATTTTGTTTTTGGTACGAAATTCATCGTAAGAAAAAAATTGCACGTGTAAAAATTGATTTTACACGCATAAATGCAAATTGTGATTGTAAATTTGGCAATTTTTTCAACAATTTTCATTCGTCATAAAACAGGTGTGCTCGTTCCTGAACGAGGACAACACGACCCTCGTTTGGGACAGCGAGCAACAAGTTCCGTTCGCCTACAGAGACGATCAGTGGGTCGGATTCGATGATGAGAGAAGTTTGATTAATAAGGTAAAAATTTTCAAAAATCTTTCTTTCGTTTTTTTTTTTCGTATACCTACAGCCATTAGCAAAAAAAAAATTAATTAATTAAAATTAAAATTAAAAACAAACAATTTAAGCCAACCGAGACTCGATGAACCCTTGCAAATTTTTTCTTTTTATTTTTTGCAGATGGAGTGGCTGAAGGAGGAGGGCTTCGGTGGAATAATGATATGGTCAGTGGACATGGATGATTTTCGTGGTACCTGCGGTGCTGGCAAATATCCATTGATCAAGGCAATGAAGAAGGAACTTCTCGATTACTCGGTTAAATTGGAATACGACGGACCGTACGAGACGGGAGTTCGAGGTGGCAAATACACGACGAAAAATCGTAAGTTTTGTGAAAATTTTTCAATTACAAATTTTCGTTAATCAATTAACCCTTTAACAGCTGAGTTATTTTTTTGGGGCGTTTGGCAAAGTCGATACACGGTGAATTTAAATTCATGAGTACCCAATGGGAGAAAAAAAACTATTCCAGAATTTCCCTACCCTCAGAAACTACCCCCAAATTAAAAAACCACCCCAATCGCTTGAAAACATCTTAATTTCATTACCCATCGTTCATTTCTGCCAGAAATTGAGGAAAAGTAATTTCTGAACACGTAGTGGGATTCTGAAGAACTTACGGATCAATCAACCCTTATTAACTACCCGTCAATTGATAGAAATTCATCCTCCAATGGATAAAATGTTATCATCTCATTTTCTGTTATTTTATCCTGATCTGAATCGAAATATGAGAGTGTTCCAGAACACATGAGCATATTCTGAAGGACTTACGGATAATTCCAACCCTTATGAACAACCCTTCAGTTGGGAAAAATTCAGATTTTCTTGCTACAAATTTTTCATGGGTTTTCAAAAATTGATATGAACTGAACATCAATAAAAGTGAATTTTCAGGCGCATCACCACTGATAGGGGCGGTTTTTAATGTTTCGTTACTGTTAGGGGTAGTTTTTGATTCAGATGTTCTTGATACAGAATTTCCATGCGTTTTCGAAAATATATATGAACTGAACACCAATGAAAGTGCCGTTTTGGGCGTATCACCATTTCTAGGGGTGGTTATCGATGTTTCGTTACTGTCAGGGGTAGTTTTCCATTCGGATATTCTTGCCACAAATTTTTCATATGTTTTCAAAAATATTTATGAACTGAACATCAATGAAAATACATTATTGGGCGTCTCACCATTTCTAGGGGTGGTTTTCGATGTTTCGTTACTGTCAGGGGTAGTTTTCCATTCGGATATTCTTGCCACAAATTTTTCATGTGTTTTCAAAAATATTTATGAACTGAACATCAATGAAAATACATTATTGGGCGTCTCACCATTTCTAGGGGTGGTTTTCGATGTTTCGTTACTGTCAGGGGTAGTTTTCCATTCGGATATTCTTGCCACAAATTTTTCATATGTTTTCAAAAATATTTATTAACTGAACATCAATGAAAATACATTATTGGGCGTCTCACCATTTCTAGGGGTGGTTTTCGATGTTTCGTTACTGTCAGGGGTAGTTTTCCATTCGGATATTCTTGCCACAAATTTTTCATATGTTTTCAAAAATATTTATGAACTGAACATCAATGAAAATGCATTATTGGGCGTCTCACCATTTCTAGGGGTGGTTATCGATGTTTCGTTACTGTCAGGGGTAGTTTTCCATTCGGATATTCTTGCCACAAATTTTTCATATGTTTTCAAAAATATTTATGAACTGAACATCAATGAAAATGCATTATTGGGCGTCTCACCATTTCTAGGGGTGGTTATCGATGTTTCGTTACTGTCAGGGGTAGTTTTCCATTCGGATATTCTTGCCACAAATTTTTCATATTTTTTCAAAAATATTTATGAACTGAACATCAATGAAAATACATTATTGGGCGTCTCACCATTTCTAGGGGTGGTTTTCGATGTTTCGTTACTGTCAGGGGTAGTTTTCCATTCGGATATTTTTGCCACAAATTTTTCATATGTTTTCAAAAATATTTATGAACTGAACATCAATGAAAATGCATTATTGGGCGTATCACCATTTCTAGGGGTGGTTTTCGATGTTTCGTTACTGTCAGGGGTAGTTTTCCATTCGGATATTCTTGCCACAAATTTTTCATATGTTTTCAAAAATATTTATGAACTGAACATCAATGAAAATGCATTATTGGGCGTCTCACCATTTCTAGGGGTGGTTATCGATGTTTCGTTACTGTCAGGGGTAGTTTTCCATTCGGATATTCTTGCCACAAATTTTTCATGTGTTTTCAAAAATATTTATGAACTGAACATCAATGAAAATGCATTATTGGGCGTATCACCATTTATAGGGGTGGTTTTCGATGTTTCTTTACTTTCAGGGGTAGTTTTCCATTCGGATATTCTTGCCACAAATTTTTCATATGTTTTCAAAAATATTTATGAACTGAACATCAATGAAAATGCATTATTGGGCGTCTCACCATTTCTAGGGGTGGTTTTCGATGTTTCGTTACTGTCAGGGGTAGTTTTCCATTCGGATATTCTTGCCACAAATTTTTCATATGTTTTCAAAAATATTTATGAACTGAACATCAATGAAAATACATTATTGGGCGTCTCACCATTTCTAGGGGTGGTTTTCGATGTTTCGTTACTGTCAGGGGTAGTTTTCCATTCGGATATTTTTGCCACAAATTTTTCATATGTTTTCAAAAATATTTATGAACTGAACATCAATGAAAATGCATTATTGGGCGTATCACCATTTCTAGGGGTGGTTTTCGATGTTTCGTTACTGTCAGGGGTAGTTTTCCATTCGGATATTCTTGCCACAAATTTTTCATATGTTTTCAAAAATATTTATGAACTGAACATCAATGAAAATGCATTATTGGGCGTCTCACCATTTCTAGGGGTGGTTATCGATGTTTCGTTACTGTCAGGGGTAGTTTTCCATTCGGATATTCTTGCCACAAATTTTTCATATGTTTTCAAAAATATTTATGAACTGAACATCAATGAAAATGCATTATTGGGCGTATCACCATTTATAGGGGTGGTTTTCGATGTTTCGTTACTGTCAGGGGTAGTTTTCCATTCGGATATTCTTGCCAAAAATTTTTCATATGTTTTCAAAAATATTTATGAACTGAACATCAATGAAAATGCATTATTGGGCGTATCACCATTGCCTAGGGGTGGTTATCGATATTTTATTACTGTTACGGGTGGTTTTTGGTCCGGACATTTTTGCTACAAATTTTCGATGTTATTTAAAAGCACATACTTAAGATGACGAGTCTGAAAAAAATTTTGCCTGAAAGTTATGCTCATTTCTCATTTTTTCGCAATTTTCGCATTTTTTGACAGGGTGTAAAACTGAAGGTTTGCAAACCTTGCGTTTGCCGAATTTTTCATGATTAGATGCATCCTTCGTCTTCAAAATGCGACCTTGACGATGTCGATATGTTCATTTTTCTGGAAGTTACGATTTTTCAAAGTAGGTGGGACGTATATGTGTCCCACCAGCCGTTAAAGGGTTGAGATATATTATAATTCGATCAATAAATAAAATAATAAATTAATTGATAAATTTACAAAATCACCCCTCTCCATAATAATAATAATAATAATAATATTTATTATTATTATTATGAATAATATTAATATTATTATTATTATTTTTATTATTTTCGTTGAATTATTCAGCCAACGAAGTGACCTGCGACGAGGAGGACAATCACATATCGTATCACAAAGATCAGAGCGATTGCACGATGTATTACATGTGCGAGGGTGAGCGCAAGCATCACATGCCATGTCCCGTGAATCTCGTCTTCAATCCGAACGAAAATGTTTGCGATTGGCCCGAGAACGTCGAGGGCTGTCTCCATCATACCCAAGCACCACCAGTCTAATTTTCATAAATCCCAGAAAAAATAAAAAAAAATAAAAATAAATAATAAACCCAAACCAATCGTCCCTCGAGAAAAAAAAAACAAAGAAATTTAATTGCAGCGAGAGAGAGAGAGAGAGGAGAGAGAGAGAGGCAAAGGTAATTGAGAAAATTCGATTTTTCTTTTGTGTTTTCGTTTTTTTTTTCCTTCTCGTTTAATATTGACGAATCGCAAAATCGGACAATTGATCATCGTGCGACGATTACGAGTCAGTCGGAGATCCGACCGATCGTGAGAGTCAGAAAAACGATTAACGATAGCCAGGCCTTTGGCAGCCTCTCGTAATTTCCGGAACTCAGAGCCGATGCCTGGCACGCCGTATGAGGTGTCCCGAGTGTCAGTAAAACCTTGTCCGAGATGTACGACGGCGTTGTCTCGGTGCATACCGCGCGACCTGCAAGCGTGCGCAATTGTCGCGCGTCCGATTGCGAGGCCGTGTGTATCTGACGAGACTCGCGTAACCAGCGACGAAGCCACATGCTCAGCCAGGCTATCTCGCAATCGCATTCCAGAGGATTGCCGGAAACTTGAAGGCCACCTTGAGGGAGGGGAAACCAATAAAAAAAAACCCAAAAACAAAACAAAACAAAAAACGATTTTTTTACGCCAACCGGAAGTCGCAAGCTAGCCAACGTCAGGAATTCGCGTTTTTTTTTTTTGGTTTTTTTTTCTTTTTCGTATTGCACGACATTCGCAGAGTTCGACGAGAATTTTCAGCCCCAATTTTGCATTTTTTTTTTTTTAATTGTACCCACCTCACTTCGATCGGTTGAATCGATGATCGTTTGAAGAGAAAAAAAAATCGCAATGACGATAATTGATTTGTTTGGTTGGGTGCAAAAGGCGTGTTTCATTCTTTCTCGCACATCCCTTTATTCCCCTTCCCGGCCCTGTATATCTATCTCTCTTTTTATAATTATTATATTAAGGATAATTGTTATGGACTATGTAAATTGCTGGTTATCAAAATAAACGAGTGTACAGTAGATGAGATGAATTTGGAAGAAAATTTTGTGTACACGCGTGGCTAAACTTGGTTTTAAGATAATATAGTTCTCGTGGCAGAATATAATCGTATGATGGTCAATTTTTGGCAATAAAATTGTCGGAAAAAGCTGATAGCGCGTGAAAGTAGCTGGCAGAATTTTCCATAACCGCGCGAAAGATGTCTCTTTTGGCGCTTGAATCAAGTTTTTATTTTTTTCTTTTTTGCAAGTAATTACGATTTTTTTTTCGTAATCTAATTTGACTAATGCGTTGAAACATTTCACCTCGGCTAACCTCAAAGCATATTGAAAGTTTTTTTAATGAATATGGGGCATTCCATGCCAACTCAACCTACTATCGAAATTGACATTTTTTATTTGGTCTTAATTTTTTTTAACTTTTTGTACTCTATGAAAAAGAGCTCCATGATTTTTTTCGAATTTTTTTATCCAGCCGTTCACGAGATATGAATTTTTCAAAATTTCAGATGTTTTTTTTTTGAATGCTCATAACTTTTTCAAAAATGCATCAATATGAATGTTTTTTTTTTCAAATTGTGTGTTTTTCAATGAATTTTTAAAAAATTTGACGCAAAAAATTAAAAAAAAAAATGATTTGCTTGATTTTTTTCAATTCATAGATTAAAATCTGATTTTGAATATTGTTTATATCCTTCGATTTTTTTTGGAAAATTCTCAAAAAAACTAGTTCTTATTTAACAAATTTTAAGCCTGGTCGCGTCGTGGAAAAACGATTCTTTCTATTTTTTCAGAATTTTTTAAAATTATCCAATTTTTTTTTACAAAAAAACTTCATATGATATGATAATATGGTATGATTTTTAATGTATTATAAAATAAAATACCAATAAAAAATTACAAATGGAGGTAATCGGAAATGATGACAATGATAAGTCTGTATTAAGAACAAAATTTTTATTTTTAAATATTAAGCGCCGATAAAATTAAATTAAGCGCCATGATAAAGTTTTTGTAGTTTTTAAATTGTTGTGGCGCTCCATCCGAAAAGTAATATATATATTACTTTTCGTAATATATAGTAATATATATATTACTCAAAAATTCTATTGTGTTATTCCAAACACAGATGGATCTCTAACGATGAGAGTGACTTCTAGCTCAAACGAGAATTACTCATGTAAAATATTTAAAGGACAACAAAAGTAAAACCAAAAATATTTAAAAATAAAATTTTTTTTCTTAATACAGACTTATCATTGTCATGATTTCCGATTACCTCCATTTGTAATTTTTTATTGTTATTTTATTTTATAATACATTAAAAATCATACCATATTATCATATCGTATGAAGTTTTTTTATGAAAAAAAAATTGGATAATTTTCAAAAATTCTGAAAAAATAGAAAGAATCGTTTTCCCACGACGCGACCAGGCTTAAAATTTGTTAAATAAGAACTATTTTTTTGAGAATTTTCCAAAAAAAATCGAAGGATATAAACAATATTCAAAATCAGATTTTAATCTATGAATTGAAAAAAATCAAGCAAATAATTTTTTTAAAATTTTTTGCGTCAAATTTTTTTAAAATTCATTGAAAAACACACAATTTGAAAAAAAAAAACATTCATATTGATGCATTTTTGAAAAAGTTATGAGCATTCAAAAAAAAAAACATCTGAAATTTTGAAAAATTCATATCTCGTGAACGGCTGGATAAAAAAATTCGAAAAAAATCATGGAGCTCTTTTTCATAGAGTACAAAAAGATAAAAAAATTAAGACCAAATCAAAAATGTCAATTTCGATAGTAGGTTGAGTTGGCATGGAATGCCCCATATAGTGTATGTTTGCATAATTCCTAATTGATATTATTTTAATTAATATAATTTCAGCACGTACAGGGAAGTAATGAGGGCGGACAGTTTCATATTGATAAATACCCGGGAATAAATTAATTAGACCTATGTAGATTAAATTTGGATCTACGTACTTTTTTTTTTTTTTTTTTTTTTTTCGATCTACGTGGACCGAAATTTTAGAAAATCGTAGATTTATCTAGGTATCAAGTGAATCTCAATTGGATCTAAATCTAGTTTAAGTCGATTGATTGATTTAAGTATAGATAAACGGAGATCTAATAAAAGCAAAAGTGTTTGGACATAATATTAGGTCAATTCGAATCCACTTAGACCTAAAAAATAACAACGTAGATCTAAAAGATGTACATATCTACGGAGATGAAATTTCATCGAAAAAAATTACAACGTCGATCTCGATCAGAGCTACGTTGATCTAAACGATTTTTTTTTTTTTTTTCGGGATACTTAAAATTCATAGCTTGGGCTGTCAGCTGATCGGTTAGATCGTAGACTGAGTTCTGCTGATCATTTAATTCGAAATTTTTTTTTCGCCAAACATTCCACGAACCTACTCCTTTTTTTCTCCGATGTTTTCAAAGCTCTTAATCTCATGAACAAATTGATTATAAAATGAATCGATTTTCCAGTATTCGAGTGGTTTTATTGTTGAATTAAACTTGTGGGGAGCTGTTTTTTTTTCCCGTATATTATGCCTATCCTAAAACGGTGCTGCTCTGAAACTTGGCAGTATTAAACAAAGTGTATCAGGATTAAAATATTCCCAATTCACAAAATTATTCAATCGGTACCAATGTGCAAGGATCACTTCAACTGATGAGGTATTCCGATGAGTTCATTATTTTCAGGATTTTTTTTTAAATTAATTTTCCCAATCTTAGGGCATCCTACGCTCTTCTCGTCTCCGATCTCTTTTACCTCTTCCAATTTACGTACTCCTTTTTCTTGCTTGAGACCCCCCCCCCCCCCCCCCCAGAGTATTGTACACAGCAACTTTTTCTTAATTATTATTAACGCATGACATTTGCACGAGGGCACAGGGAAACATCGAAAAACCTGGCAGATACAGTTGGCTATCTTTTTTTCCGTTGAATGGAAAAAGTCATCGCGAAGTTATATAGTGTTGAGACGACGAGAAGATTATCAATCCAAACCATCGAAAATTATCAATGACGACGATGAAGAGAATAAAAATTCGAAAAAAATGAATGAAAAAAGTTCGGACAATTGATAATACTCACCAGCCACCATATTGGTACCGACAGCTTCCCACGATAAATTTCCATATATCACCGAGGGACTGAGCTCGTTTATGTGATTGTTTCGCAGATCAAGCGTCAATTGTGACATTCTTTTCGTCAATGTTAGAAATATATCGGGCTGCAGTCTTCGCACGTGCGTATCCTTGATTCGAAGAATCAATTCGCCACCTTCGATAGTGGAAAATGCCTCGGACGAGATAGCTTCGAGCCGATCTCCCGTTATCGTCAGTTCCCTCAGTTGTTTCGTAAATGCATCTTGTATCTGATGCTTCAGCACGCGCTCGGTTATCTCGATCTCGACTGTGCGAAGCGGCAGACCGCTCAGTAGATTGCGCAATTCTAGGCCATCGGCGTTTGGCCATGTCTGAATCCTCAGGTGTTTCAGATAACACAAACGCCTCAGGGAATCGTTATCGACCGATCTAGTTCTGTTCAAATTACGAAGATTGAGGGTCTCGAGCCTCGGATAACCGGCGAAGCTGTCTTTCGTCAGGACCTTGAAAATCATATACGAGGCTTCGTTGGAAAATTAAATGGTTCAAAAATATGAGGGAAAATCGTAAAAATTTTCATATGAGACATTGATGATGGCTCTGATGAATTTTTGTATTATCCAGGTCAGCCTAATTGACTGATAAGTCTTAATTGAGAAATTACCCTAAATAATATTTAATGTGTGAAACAGTTCAAACTCAATCGTTAATGGGATTTATCGTAATGCTTGAGGCAATAAATCATCGTGGATGAGAGTCGTGCAAGGCCTTCAAATGTTCGAATTCAATGGTGATGATTCTTCAAAAATATAGAATTCTTAAAAATTTCCGTGACATCAGTTCGATTATACGAGGATAGGAATAAATACCTCGATAGGATTGCCGGAAACGTCGAATTCTCGAAGAAGAGGAAGTCTGATGGCGGGCATCGTAGACATGGAATTATTCACGAGCAGGAGTATCTTCAGTGATTCGAGATACTGTACATTGTTGTCCGTGATTGCGAGAATATTGTTCAACGATAAATCCAATATGTTGAGTCGGGTCAACGGAAATGACGGAATTTTCTTCAAACCGCAATTAGCCATGTACAATTGTCGTAAATCCGGAAGATAATGAAACAATTCTTTGAAATTTGCTTGCAAATGATTGTGCGATATATTGAGGCTGAGTAATTTGCCCAAAGACACGAAAGAATTGTCCGGCAGTATCGTCAAACGATTTCTCGCTAAATTCAATGCCGTTAATTGTGACGTTGGAAATGCCGTAGAGTCCACGTGATCGACAAAATTTTCTGCCATATTGAGATCCCTCAGTGTGTAACCAAGCTCGAGAAACGACGACGAGGGCATTATGTTTATCTTGTTCTCGCTGAGATCGAGTATCTCGATTCTCGTGCCCTCGAAAACGTCCCGGGGCAATGTTCTTATGCGATTTTTCGCGAGATTGAGAATACGAAGAATTTTTAAATTACGAAATTGCTGGTTCGACAATTGACCGATCTCATTATTACTGAGATCGAGCTGCTGCAGCGAGCGCGCACCGTGAAACGATTGCTTTCTCAGTGCCTCAAGACGATTATCACGAAGATTCAAGGTCTCCAGATGAGCGAGGGCGAATGTATCTGCGGTCAGTTACGTTCATTAAATTTCCGAACTAATTACCGACATAATGAGGATATAAAGAGACGAGAGATATGTTGCAAAAAAAAAAAAATACAATTAGAAATTGCCGGAGTTTACGTTGGTCAACGAACAATACAGAAACCAAAAAAAAAATGAGCTAATTAAACATTTTTTTTGCATCCAAGGCTGACAGGTAAGATATTTTTTTCAGAGAGCACTTGAAAATGGACCATTGCGGGGTATACTGTGAAAATGAAACTTCCGGCATCATGTAAATTCAATTTTAGCAGATAAAATGAGGTTCATTTACGAATTAATTTTTTTGTTTATATCAAAGTAACATATCTCGAGATTATAATCCTACATTTTTAGCTCAAAATATTTAAAATCAAAAAAATTATGACTAAAAAAGACATTTTTTCTTCAATGAAGAAAAATATATATTTTTTTAAAAATAATTTTAATATATTTTTCAATGTATGAACTTCATCTCGAAAATTATTCAATATTTATGGACTCTTTATTTCTGAATTGCAGCTCAGGGAAAATTGCGTTGAGTCTGAGTGTCTCGTTCGAAAAAAAAGCGCAACAATCTTGAATTAAATGCCAGCAAAGACACCGACTTCGTCAATTACGAGTTCGACGATATAATTGATTTGATTTTACGAGAAAAAAAAAAAACTATTATCTATAGAAATTTTTCGTTATCCTCGAGACTCGATTGTGGGCTCACCTGGCTCGACGGCAGTCAGATCATTGTTTCGCAGATCCAAAGTTCTCAGATTCGGCATTCCGATGAAAGCATTAGCCGGAAGCTGCGTAAGATTGTTGTGACCAAGATCGAGGCACGTGAGATTGTTGATGATCGTTTGTAGATTGATCGCTGCAATCGCATTGAAACTGACATTGAGAGAAAATTCAGGACCACCACTGTCGACGATCGCATCGAGATCCAACGAAGCGAGTCTATTGAACTCGAGATGCAAAAATTTCAAGCTTCCCAATCCTCTCATAGAATTTTTCTCCAGCTTCGATATTCTGTTGTATGCCAGAGAGAGGGTCATGAGCTTCGGACAATCCTCGATCGCGCCGATCTGCAGATAACGTATTCGATTGCCGGTGAGATCGAGCGATCGCAATTCCGTTAAATTGTGAAAAGTAATCTCGGGCAGTGCCTCGATAAAATTATAACCGATCTTAACGTCACGCAAATCACGATGCACGCTCGAATGAAAGAGCCTCTCGGGAAGATAATGAAGTCTGTTGGATTCGAGATTGACGTAGCGTAATTTTTGAAAATTATAAAGAGCATCGGAACCGATCGTATGAAAGTTATTGTTGTCGAGGACGAGCCACAGAAGATTCGCCAGTGGACGCAGTGCCTCCTGAGGAAATACATCGGTGGCAAAGGCAAAGCTCAATTCGAGAATCTCAAGGCTATCCTGAATACCGTTGAACGCATCGTCGTCCAATTCCGTAAGATGATTGAACGACAGGCTCAATTCCTTGAGCCATTTTGCACCGTCGAACGCGCCCGATCGTAATTTCGTAATGACATTGTTGCGCAACAACAATATCTCGAGGCTCTCGGCCCACTCGAAGTCGCCCTGCTCGACGTGCGATATTTTGTTGTAGCCGAGATTGATATGCAACAATCTTCGGCAGCGTGACAACGAGGCTACGGGTATCGATGGCAAATTGTTCGTTGCCAACGAGAGTGCCCGTATATTATCAGCGAAATCGTGAAAACTATCGTTCGAAATCTCGTGGATATTATTGTTGGCGAGATAAAGATAGGTTATGCGCTTCAGGCGTCGTATGGCTTCCGGTACGGTCGATAATTCGTTGTTCTCGAGATTCAGATACTCGAGACTCTCGTCCAAGCCGCGAAATGCATTATCGTCGATTCTTCGTATACCGTTCGACGAGAGATGCATTCGCCTGATCTCCAAATGGGCAAAAGTATCGGGACCGATAGCGGCGATTTTGTTATTACCGAGATTGAGATCGAGTATCCTCAAAGTACGATTTACATTATCCGCAAATGCTATGCTTCGTATGGAATTCTCGCTTACGTCTATGAGCTGAAGATTCGTACTTTGAAAATTTGGAAATTCCAATATATCGATCTGATTGCCGCGTAGATTGAGCCACGTTAATGATTCGAGCTTGCCAACGCTCTGGGGAAATTTCTTCAGGAGATTGCTATTAAGGCTGAGCGTGTGAATACGCGGTGATAATGTACCGTCCGGAATATCTTGAATAAGATTTCCATCGAGATTCAGCCATGCGAGAGAATCGAATTTCGCGAAATTACGCGGTATCTCGGTTATCGAGTTGTCACCGAAAAATGCGCTTGCAAGGGTATCCCTGGCGTATCCCCAATCACCGTCCAACGATGTCAAATGATTGCTGTCGTCGCGGCGGACAACGAAGAAATTGCGAAGAAAACAAAAAATTTGACTTCGTAAAATTCATTCTGTACTCAGCTTATAATTAATTTCACATTTTAAAAAATATATATAATTATTAACCTTGCTTTGCCAATTTTTAAAAAGGGCCTTTTAAATTATAAGACATTGGAAAAGATTTTAATAAATGCTAAACTTCTCGCTAGCTATTTGTTTTTTTTTTTTTTTTTTCCCGCATCAGTGAAGCATAACAATCAGTTTCGTTCATAATTCACGCACGTGCGAGTGATCAACGAGGCACGAGCGACCTTTTAATGGAAAGAGCATGATAATTGGTGTATAGCGAGACTCTGACACACGATAATACGCCCATTTTACAAAGATCAAACGTTTTGTCCCGGTATTAATCAAAAAGGATTATAAAAAATTATATGTACACAATTTTTTTATTCATTCTTGTCTATCGCTGTGTATATAAATTGCGGAGAGTTTAATACTCTTTCAATATACTTTAGATCGGTACAAACGCAGATGGCTTATTTAATGGCTCATTGTGTAATCTCGGGAGACTTATCCCCGTAAAAAAGGCTTAATGGCCAGATATATTATATACATATATATATATAGTGGCCTACTATGCCATGTTATCCAGCACATAGTTTTAGTATACAGCCTCGATCTTATGAAGAGCCATATAAGAAGGCAAAACACACGCAAACATTGAGAGAGAGAGATGAAGATTTTCCTTACCTGTGCATATTGAGCCAGTTCAACTTTCTCAAATCGCGAAACGCCTTGAAGGGCACCTCTTCGAGTGCGTTGTAACTGAGATCGAGAGATCGAAGACTGTCTGATACTCCGCTAAAAATTGATGGACATTATTACTATTATTATTATTATTATTATCCCATATGATTCATCGATAAAGATTTTAGCGAACTTTTTTTTTTCGTTTCGTACGACTCACATGAGTGACTTGTCGCCGATGTTTGCCAATCGATTGCTCATAAGACCGAGACTCTCGACGCACGTGGAGCTCGCAAGAGCGTCGTTCTCGAGGACCTGCATCCCCGAGCTCGCAATGTCCAACTGGGCGACATAATTCACCGATACGTCTGCAGATATAACGCCATATTTCTTTTATTTCTCACTTTATATATCATATAAATGAAAAAAACAATCCGATGCTTATCAATGATTATTATTATTATTATATTGTCAACTAATTATCGTTGAAATGATTATCAATTAACCAACGAACCGGGAAATCTTGCGAACGGTACACCAAAACAGCTGATGTCCATCTTCGTAAAGTCCTTGTCATCCTGGACCCAACACAGGCACATTGTGTTAAAGTCGCAGGGTGTATTGTGCGTCTGAGGTATCGCCAATCGACAATTCAACAACACGAGAATGTAATAAAAAATATTTACCGCGCCCATCTGAAATGATCGAAAAGTTTGACATTTTACAATTAATAATGTCGAACTAATGATATATAAAAATCATTCTTATTATCCGAGGCACGCTCGCATTAGTCACTATATATAGTAAGGAAAATCGAATGGATAAACTGAAACAAACAAAAAAAAAAAGGATAATAAATATAAAATTATCCAAAGAACCGTATTTTGCCTAATTCTTCGAGAATACAATTTTCTACTCTACGATAAATATTTTATCGGAGCAATCTACCTTGCTCTATTATTTTTCCCTTCTGTTCGAAATAACCTCGATCCTCGTTCTTAAACCTCTCTCGTATACTTTTATACGCCCGTTCGTTGTACACTGGCCGGTTCATTCGTAAAATAAAAGTAATGCGAACGCGCGTCAAACGGACGCGATGATTTTTCGGCGGGATCTCATCTCTCGTTTTCCAGGCACCTGGAACTTTTGATGAGCGCGAGAGTGCGGAAAAAGTGCAACGATATCGCGTGGAATTACGAGAGAGGCCAGCGTACTAGAGGTGACCCGGTGGTGTGACTGACCGTGGGGAAAGTTGTAGAGGGAAGTTTTCGTTCAAGGGGTTGATCGAACTCGGCGCAGGTGCGCGATTACGAAACGCATGCGCAATTCAGCATCGTGCTCGTATTATGGATCGAGGACGCGTGGGGCCGGAGGGGGTGGATTTCCCTAAAACGTTTTATTCAACAAAATATATGTCACCGTAGTACTTATTTACTTGGCTCTGTGGATACATATAGATATGTATAATAAGGGTAGACAGCGGAGACGAAAATACAACACGATAAAACATATCCAGCAGTCTGCTCGAGTCTGGCACCAAGAATAGCATATGTGACCGCTGCTCAATCATGCCTCATGAGTATGAATCGAATTAATTTCGAATATACTGTCTCTGGGTGACCTTATTTCCCATCCCTGAAACTGTCCTTACATCACGACTAACTTATCGATACCTTCTATTGATAAAGTTTGGTTGAAGACGACAAATTTATAATTTTAAAAGCTCAATGGAACATTCCAAATTATTGCAGTGATCATAAAACATTACCATCCCCTTTTATTTGATTATGTACATATTGTAGATTTTTTTTCAACGCGGAAGAGAAAGAGTTCGAAACGCATTTCAATGATCCAGCTGAGAAAAATAATTAATCGAATTAATTTCGAATTTATTGTCTCTGGGTGACCTTATTTCCAATCCCTGACACTGTCCTTACATCACAATCAACTTTGAGCAATACACATTATCGTGTACTTCGATATCTTCCATTGATAAAGTTTGGTTGAAGACGACAAATTTATAATTTTAAAAGCTCAATGGAACATTCCAAATTGTTGCAGTCACCATAAAATATTACTATCCTCTTGTTTGATTGTGTATATTGTGGATTTTTTTTTTCAACGCGGAAGAGAAAGAGCGTTCGAAACGCATTTCAATGATCCAGCTGAGAAAAAGAGGATTGAAAAATCAATGAAATCCGGGTTTACAATGAATATTTATCGACTGAGACGTTGATTGAATCACAATATATTATTCTCTTAATCGACTTACGACTCATGTACTATATTAACCCTTTTTCGATCGAGACGTCATATCAGCAGTTAACCTCGGGCCCCATCAGAAGATGAATGTATTTTAGTATTGAGAAGTATTTGAAAGTGGAGGGAGCTTTATTGGCTCCCGGTAGTTCGATTTGTCTTGTTGCCCGGGGAAAAAATAGTCTAGATCTACGTGGATCGAATTCAGATCTGATGCGTAGTTATTGGTTATGTAGATCTGAATTTTGGAAAATCGTAGATCTACTTGAATTTCAATTAGATCTACGTATATCTTCGTTAAATCAGATCTAAATAAATCTACTGCGATTTAAGTAGATAAACGAAGATCTGGTATAAGCAAGAGTATTCGAACATGACCTTAGGTCGGCTTGAATTTACGTAAATCTACCGTTAATATACGGAGATCGAGGTGGATCTACGATTTCCCAAAATTAAGATCTACCTAGGTCAAATTTGATCTATGTATATAGATCTAAACGATTTTTTCCCGGGTGGAAAGTCCATTTTTATTAAATCATCAAACAGTGATATACCCACAAATCGTTTTGCATGAAAAGTCAAAGTAGATCACGAAAATCACCTCAAGCCTCCCGGGATATCGTTATGAACATCGGCATAGATCGAGATGAGCTTGATTCGAGATCGGAGCAGTCTTGCCATAATTACAATAACTACTTCCTCAATCCGTGATATCGCTATAAGACGTTTAGTTTGAAATCACGAAGATGATCCCCCCGGAGTATCATCGTGACGACCATCAATACAATAATAATTATTATCAATGTTGTTGTTGCTATTATATCGAATCCGTCTCCCGACGGATTTGAAATGCATAGAATCCTTTTAATCATCATCCCCAGGCTGTTCCATCGCAAAAACGCTTATGCAATTTGCAGAAATACACACGTCCTGTATATGCGATAATTCATAGGAGACGGTTGAACTTAAATCGTTGAGGATTGAAAAACAAACGTCCCGGACAGCCGGTTAATTTACGACGTCTCCATAACTTCGTAATCCGTTCCATCAATCATCGGATCGACGCGTCCAATCAAAACATCCAAACAAAATACAAAAAAAAATCTTCTCCATAATATATATGCGTGTATAATCGTGTATTTGCAATCTGTATTATATCTCACCCTCGTCTAATTATTGCGAAATACCTGGATAAAACACGTGGCTACGGTGATCCAAACAAAATGTTGCAATCCAAACGTTTTTACGGGTAAAGTTGAGGGAGTTACGCCCTTTTGCAAGAATTCCGATGAAAACGGTATTAACATAGTTTATTCATAAATAGATTGCTCGAAGCAATCTCGCGCGTTTGTGTCCTCCATTCGAGATCGCATAATATATATATTTGAGCCCGCGCGCATGTGAAACTCGCGGTGCTAATCGAGTGATCGAATCTCTCCGGCTCGAGTATTACTAGATCACGATCATCATGAGCTTGCCCCGAGACGGATCGATGAACGAATCCGTCCCCCGAGGTGATATCCGGCTAAACGGCTCACGGGCATCAGGCTAGGCTGTCATATACTCTTTACTTTCGTAATTATATATATATACATATATGTTACAAGCGTGTAATCTTTCTCCATCTCCGGTATCTCGCGAGAATTTATTTATTCCAAGATTTTTGCTTGGATACATAAGCTCAAGAGACAGCAATCTCAAAGTGTGTCCGCGCGATCTTACGCGATTGTCTCCGCCGCAGGGAATTATATGAGGATCGAGGCGAGCACGCGTTACCCATAGAGATCATCGATATAATACTACGTGAATTTTTTTTTTTCTAAACGCACGATAGTGGGTTGGTGAACGTGTGAAAAAATTCCGCGGGGATATCCGTGCGAGTGCGAGCGTATATTTCAAGTGACTCT
This sequence comes from Rhorus exstirpatorius, assembly GCA_963564615.1. Classification (NCBI taxonomy): domain Eukaryota; kingdom Metazoa; phylum Arthropoda; class Insecta; order Hymenoptera; family Ichneumonidae; genus Rhorus; species Rhorus exstirpatorius. The sequence goes on along the minus strand of OY751316.1, from coordinate 30,917,047 downwards.
GGGATTGTCGGTGTTCTGAGATTTTTTTTTTTCGCGAGTTAACAAAATTTTTTTATCCAAATCACCGAACGGACTGGCGTTTCCATTTTTTATATATATATCTTTTTATTCTTCTGAAAAATCATTGGAAATATAGAACTGAATGACAGCCTACTTCGAAAAGTAGTGCCAAAAAATTTTATCCGATAAAAGAGCTTTTTTCGATCATGCTTATTCTATACGAAATTGAAATTTGAAAACATGACCCACCTTTTGTTTTGTAACCATTATTGTTATTATTATCAATTAAGAAATTTAATCTTTGGCTTTTTCCCTTAATGTTATGATGATTTTTTTTAACTTCACGCATATGCATGATATTCGATCTATAGCTATTGTTTCATTGTGAACCCCTCTCCGATTCAAGACCTCTTTCATGAGATTCTTGATGTTGCCACGTCAACGGTGAGAGTCAGCGGAAATGCTAATTTATAAGACGGTGTTTAATCATATATAGTTGCTGGATATAATTGCCAAGGCCAATCTCTGACCAATGAAACTATCCCGCTAATCCTATCGATTACAAATGATTACCAATCGGACATGTGTGCAAATATATTACAATAAATATATCAAGCATGAACAAATCTAGATCTTAGCTAAAATAATAAGACCTGTGGATCCAATCAAAGTATAAAAATAATAATCCGAATTCTGCTTTGTCCGTCGACGAAAAACCTAAAAGTCTTCGTATCTTTGGTCCTAAACGAGGGGCACACCCGTCTCCATATTATGTCCTGAAGCCGATCTAAATCCACCGGAACGTATGCGGGCCTTCATATGCGCCGAAATCAAAGTGCATCTCTAATAAAATTGCTCCACGAGATAATAAAATTGCTACACGAGATATTGAAAATCTTTTTTGTTTTGTTTTATAAGGAGAACAAAGAATGCTCTCTGAAAACACGATTTCGTTCTTTGCTACTGCGAAGTGGCGAAAGGGGATGATCGTTAATCTCGAAGCTGGTGAGATCGATGATCGTAGAAAAATAATGAAAGAAAGATCGAAGCTTGGATATTGCTTCCTCGTAATTTTCGAAGATTCACGAAGCTTCATCGATGAGAAGAAAGAAAAATGATGAAAGAAATTAAGAATTTGCTCGTCGAGAGAGCGAGTCTTGGAAAACTACGGAAGAAATCATGTAAAAATTTCAACTTGTTTTTGTCGTAAAAATCCAAATCCAGAAGGCAAGAATTTTAATAATCAAAAAACGAAGTAGCCAAACAGATCGATGGATCAAATGGCTCTTCTCGATAAGCGGACGTGTCGACGTGCATGTTGTACATGTATATATATATACACGTTATAATGGAAAAAAGCGATGGAGGAGGCTGCTCGCTGTCAAAAAGTGAAAGGTTGTCTCCCTATACGCGAACCATACAAATGAGGGAAAAAAACACGCACACACGCACGAACATATGTACGGTAACGCGTATAATATATCCCCACGCAATCTGGATTCTCCCGCGAGGTTTGTGGAACTCTGAGAGCTGATGATGGTCTCTATCTGTCTCCCCGCAGCCCCCGCGACACGCGGGCATCGGAGATCTTCGCCGAGGAACAAACTATACGAGTGTATAGCAAGAGCGACGACAGGCACATCGTTCGAACGTCACGACAACCGGGACTGAACGTTTGTTCACGATTTTTTCTTTTTTTTTTTTCACGTCGCGATCACCGCGACCAAAAGATCGGTATCGCGATTTTTTTCGCTTGCCGATCGAAACGAAAGGGGTGACAAAAGGGAGAGAGAAGAAAACAAGGAAATCGGCGAAAGATCGGTAAATCCTGGGTGCCCAAGAGACACTACGAGGATCACACGTGGTTAAGGTCGAAAGGATTGTTTTTTTTTTTTTTTTTTTTTGCGATAAAATACGATTATTATGATCGGCAAGGAATTCCAGCGTTTGTGGGCTTCGTAGGAATGAAAAGCTCGTCGATCGATTCGCTATTGAATCGATAAAGCCGATACGAATATAGTGGCTAACGCGCGGACGCGCGATGGCCGCGTCCGTTCAATCGTGATGCTGTGCGTGCTTTTTTATTATTCATTTTTTCTTATTAAAAAATCTCAATAATATATTCTTCCGCGTCTGTTTCGTTTTCATGAAATTTTTTAATTTTTGAAAAATTGGCTCGATGGACCGTCGATCGTGAATTTTTGACAATCGTACCGATCGCACACTCCTCTTCCGATGTATCTAAACATCGTTCGACTATATATGTATATTTATCATACGTACACATGTGAGAAGTGAAATTACGAAAAAAAAAAAGAAAATAAAATGGCGACGAGTTACGAGACATCGCCGAGATGCATGAGCTCGATGGAGGAAGAGTGCCTCATAGAGAGACGAAGAACTGCTGCACTGAAGGAATGCTCGGAATTGCTGAGGATCGATGGAACAACGAAGTACAGCCGCGAAAGCTTCAGAAAATTGTTTCAGGACGAGGTAATTTATCCGACGAAAGTTGGACATTTTTTTTAACGCTCATAAATCCGCTAATGGATATTATTTATCGATATATAGCAGCGTTGTACGGGGCATTTAAGGTCGAAACAGCCACCTATACAGTTTTGCAGTAATTTTATAGGGGGCTTTACGATTGGACAAAGTAAAGTTTGTTGAATAAACAATCGTGTTTGAGGCTTAGGACGTGATTTTAGTTCGAGAGAATCGCAGAACAGTTTCATTGGGTCCGGTTTAAAAATTTTTTTAATTCCATCTATTAGAATTTTTAGCAAAACGTTACTCGAACTATAAAATTTATGCATCCTCAATCGGCAAATTATTTTTTCATAATGCATTGTTAATTTTTCCTTAATGAACTGACAAATTAATGACAAATGCCAAAAGTAATCAACATCGAAGTCGTTAAATTGGTCAAAATTTTTCGTAAGATTTAACAAATTTAAAAAAATGATTAGCATAAATTTGAGAATAAGGTCCACGGTTAGTCTCTCAAGTCTCTCGAGTTAAAAAAAAATGCACCGAACGATGTGGCAAAATGAAACCTGCAAATTCGTTCTCTACGGGAAGAAAAACCTTCCGGCGGACAATTTTTTTTTTTTTTTTAATTCGAGAAAACGTTAGTTCATTTATTTACGGTAGCTCCGATTTTTCATGGAATTCTCCATGCACGAATCGTTCATATTTTATTCGGAGATGATGATGGGTGAAAGTAGCGAGAAGACTTTTCTTCGTCATCGAGGCTCCGATATTATATATGCGTATATCCAATGAAACGACGATTTTGCATAAACCATAAAAACGCGAAAGAAAAAAAAAAAAAAAAGATAAACGAAATACCTGTTTGGATCTTGGTACGAAAATTCTCACGTCAAAGTGAAAAGTTTAGCAGGAAAAAAAATCAAACAAAATTTTTGTATCCGACGTAACTTTCTCGCCGTTGCTCGTTAATTTTCCTATTAAATTTCCGGATTTTACGCGCAGGTTAGGCCTGATTTTCGATTTATAGAGAGATTTAACGATCGTGTCGATAAATTTTCAATTTAACGATGCATTTTACGAAGTTTAACGGTCGAAAAGTTTTTGTCATTTTTTCTTCTTCTTCAACCAGTACCATCACTGCGTGTGCATTAAAAATAATAATAATAAGACTAATAAATTCACTAATCAATTCAACTAATCGATGGAATTTAAAATTAATGATTTTATTGGATCCGAAAGCGTGAAAAATGTGAGAATTTTTAGCGTAACACGCCCGGGTCAGATCGAATAGGAAGATTCTTTTCTTTTCGAAACTTTGAGCGCGAGTAATCGCGTCTTAACGATTTTCTTGGACAACGATGGTGGACTTCTTCGACGACAATTAGTGGAGCCTCGATAAATAATTGTTTGTCGATCGGGCGAAATACGAGCGGACTCACACACACGCATACACACATACACACACACACACGATCGTGTTACGAGCGCGATCTATTCAGGGCCCCCATATCCTGAATGAAGGTGGCCGATCGCCCGGGGCATGGAGACCTTGATACGCCTCAAGCGTCTCCGTGTCCGATTGCGCGATATATCTTGCCCGAAAGGAACGGATATTATACAGATAGGGGTCCCTCCGGTTTTCTAGATATACGAAAACTAGTTTATGCCTTTGTATTTTTCAATTTTTTTAAGATTTTTTTTCGAAGCGTATACCGATCATGCGACGTATATATGAGAATATAAATCGTTTTGCGAACGAGCGAAAAAAAAAAGAAAAAAAATTCCCAGAATTTCGGAGTAAAACCTAGATGTGACGTTTCTTCATTTTTTTTAAAATCAATTTATTAATCTTTTAATCTTTTTTAAGGACGATTTTTTTTTTTTTTTTTATTAATGACGTATATGAATCGAACCTTCACCTTCTTATCAATATTCAACGTGATCTTTCTTCACGTCCATTCTAAATTCGGTGATTAATCTTCTAGTTTGAGGACTTTTGCAAATTTTCATGGTTTTCTCTTTTCCGATTGAAGCCTTTTTGTCTCAGCAACAACAAAGATAATCAGGCGGAGAAGCTCGAAAAAAATATATCGACTTCCTGTTTTTATTAGCATAAATAGGCATGGATCGCTGAATTTTCCGAATTTTCATGTTTCGTTCCTCTCAACAAAAGCCTTTATTTTAGCATGAAAAATGATAGGTAGGCGAGAAAGCATAAAGAAGTTGAAAGATTCGTGACAAAAATTCCAAAATAAAAATGATTTTTATTAGCACGATTAGGCATTAATCGGTGACTTTTCCGAATTTTTGTGTTTTCGAAAAGCCCTTGAACTTGAAAATTGCGAAAAATCGACTGGAAATATTTCGCACCCACGCAAATATCCAACGATGAAATTTTTTTTTATTAAAAAAAAATGATCAAACTATATTGATTTAACGAAGCGGGATTCTGTATGGACGTACTCGGGGGGAAATTTTCGCCAAGTTTTACTGCAATTTGCTGCACGTAAGTAGCAAGAGCATAAGCAATCCCGTAATAACAGTACTCAAAATAGTGTCGGTTAAATGCCACTTCGACCTTACAGTAAAATTACCATTATTAACGCGCTGCATAAATGGACTCGCATCGGGATGTTTTTTTTTTTTTTTTCTATTCTTTCTTCACACCACAGAATTCAGGATAATCGAATGATAATTGCCGAGCTCGCGATGTGTCACAAATGAGAGGATAATTGAGACGAGGCGCTGCTACAGATTTATCGAAGAATGGGATCGTGCTAGTAGATACGGTCGTTGGTGGACGGGCACGCTATTAGCGTGCTAAGCCGCATATATATAATTGCTCACGCGGACAGTCTGAACGGTTTGATAAGCCGAACGTGGCCCTGTGAACAGGGGCCATGAATAAATGCAATGAATTTATAAATCTCTATTAATTTTCAACTGTCAATGGAAAAGGAATGGATTTGCCGAGATAATGGTCATTTAAAAAAGAAAAAAAACGTCAATTTATGGAATTTTTTTTGATGAATTTAAGAAAAAAAAGGATGCTTAGTACCATGGAATTTCTCATATACGAAAATAAGGATTTTTTCCTGACTTTTTTTTTATGATTCACAACAACGGTAAATATTTTTTTTTTTCAATGTGAGTCTGGGACTTTTCAAAGTATTGCAATTATTTAAATTATTTTATTATAGCTAAAGCTACGTCAATGAGGAAGCGAAACAAATAAAGAGGATGAATTTGAAAAAGAAAATAAAAATACAAGAATGGAAATACAATCAAGTTTCTCAATAAAATTATTTTAATTTAGCAACATCCGTACGTGAGGTACCTTTCTTATCCATTTTTTTTTTTTTTTTTTTACACAAAAAGGAACTTTCAAGCATATCACTTTACAAAATGGAAGTTTTATCTCCGAAAATTGACATTTTCCTTTAACGAGATTCGTGAAAACTTCAACAGTTATGGGATGCTCAGCCCTTACGAGTGACGTTTTTTTTTTTCTTTTTTAATAAAAAAATCTACCTAACCAAAGTGATGTATCGTAGAAAAATCATATTTTTCTTCAACAAGGATATATCATATCACTTTACAAATTACGCGTAACTCGTAATGGATATATTTTTTTAAAAAATAGCTACTCTAAAATTGAAATAATAAAATTTTCAGGCTCATTCGTAAAATTTCATAAAATTTTAAGGGAAGCCTTGAATCTCATGACATATTTGAGATTTTTTTCATGACTTTCAAAGTCGTTGAACATCCCCTGCGGTATATTGTGTGACATTTGTTATGGATACCTATGCATATTAAAGTATAGATGTCCGTCCTATGGCATTGACCTATTTCTCAAATGATCTCGTAAAATGAGAAACACGCACGAGGGTTATTACATCGTCTAAATGTACGGCAATATGACGAATTTACGTCACGAAGAAAAAGAGAGAGAGAGAGAGAGAGAAAGAGCAGGCGCAGGCGTGCCGAATAAAGTCACGACCTGGTAATATTATATACCCGGTACGTCGAGACAACTTTTCGAAGGCTTTTTCGGAGTGATCGAACGCCCCATTGTCGAACATACAATTATTAGCTACCTATATAGGTACTCTCGCGTTACCAAAGAGCCCTCCTCGTTACGAAAACAGGGACAGTAACAAGATTTACACCTTAACAATTACACACGCACACACACACACGAACATACAAACACGCATATATTCATATGAATGGATTTTTTTTTTTAATGGTCCTTATTATTACACGAAGTATACTTGCAGTACAAGCAAAAAATAAATCCCGAGCGTTTATTATATCGTATAGCAATATGTATAATATGTGCATATAAGTATGAGCTAAACAATTCGAAGGTTCTGAAACGAGAACGTCCAATTATCCCTGTAACGTTTTTTCTCGAGGAGACATAAAATATATTCGATCGACCACAAACAACCCTCTCTCGTTAAAGACTCATAACTGCACAATTTTATGCGCATAACAGCACGAACTGTATCATCGTTTTGATTCTTCGTGAATATCGAGCGTCAAAAATCTCGGTATGAATTTCGCATCAGGGCTAGTAAATTCGATCAACTTTATGTTAAGGAGGCACGATCATTGCTACGAATCCAACTTTCGGACTTGGAATTTTTATATGTTTTTGATAAATACTTTATGCGCCTATTGCCAAAGTTTGAGCTATATTGACCGTTTAGTTTTTTTCGTAATAAAATTGCAAAGTCGAGCAGTTTGAGTTACTAAAGCACGCCGTCTTATATGGTACCGGTCAACCGGAAGTGCGGTGATCACGGTTTTGCTGCTTACGTATTCAACTACACCCGTTGGAAAACTGAAATTTGATAGGTCAGATATAATAGATATTGTAAAAAATTGAAAAATTACTCTTCACCGTGTATTTCAAGCGCACTACATCACAAAAAAGTTTCAATTTTCCGATTGAAAATGGTCAGAACTCCGACTCCCTCTTGTTTCATGCATGCCCCTTCGCTCACAGCGGCTACGTTTCCGCTTATTCCCCGCCCACGCAGAAGTGATCGTACCTCCTTAAGAGCCATATTCAACGATAGAAATTTGACTCTTGGCAATAAAAAAAAAAAAACGAAAATATTGCCTATCAATATTGTGTAATAATTTCGAATTCATATTTTTGTATTTCGATTAATGCTGTAATTTTTGTCCTTAAATTATTTTACAATTCTACAAATTGTAATTCAAATCTATGGATTTTTATTACACACTCGTTGTAAAGTGTATTTCGGGGAGAAAAATTACGTAATTTACGTCAAAATATTCGTAAGTTTTATTAGCGCTTTTAATGTCCTGAATCGCAATGTAATTTCTGGTAGGTATTAGGACGAATTAAAAACAAAAAGTTTGCTCAAAATTTTATTACATTGTGGAAATTTTTATGAGATTAGCCTTTATATGAATGAATTACGTTTAAAGTATATTTCCGGTGCAACGAATCGTCATACTTATGAGCACAATTATTATTATTATTATTATTATTATTATTATTATTATTGTTGTTAAGCTCATAAGTTAGGTATTATTATTATTATCGAAATAATGACCGGGTAAATGTGAAATAGCGAATAAAATCGAAGTTGTGAATCGTACACCTCGGGGCTGTGAGAATATTTATTACACAGAGAGCTGACGAAGAAACTTATTCGAGAATCTCTCGGAGTGTGATCGTAGCACACGCTCGATGATCTTTCGAACGCTTTGCAAGTATGCGGGATTACTGTATAACAGCGTCGAACTAGAACACGCGAATGATTCATATAATTTCAAGAAATCTCTCTAGCTCATTCACGCTGCATATATATATATATATATATATATATATATATTCCATGTACATATTTCATGTTTAATTAATCGTTATATCAGTGCCTCATGTGTCGCGGTGATTGGTGAAATAGAAGGTGAAAAAAACAACAACAATTTTCAGGCTTTACTGGGACAATTATTCATACTCTTCGATCAGGACAGAGACGAGCTTCTGAAACAGGAGGATTGGATAGAATTTCTGAAGGCAAGGCTCACGTGAGTGCGATCGTTAGTTTAATTGAAAAATAAATAAATAAATAAATAAATAGATTACTAATCGATTGATTTTTCAAAATTGGTGTTTTTAAAAAATAAAAACGGGTGCAAGCTATCGCGAGTTCAAAATTTAAGATTGCCGAATGTTTTTTTTTTTTTTTTTTTTTTTTTTTTTTTTTTTTTTTTTTTTCAATTCAATTATTGAATTTTCATTTATCGACGAATCTTTATAAATTATATTCTCGTCAATCAAACGTCGGACTTGAATAAATTTTGGATGGAAAAACTTCGATATTCCTTTCATAATTGTCATTATTATCATTATTTTGTTGAATCAAGAAATTTAATTGAAAAAAAAAATTAATTAAACCGACAGAAACGAAAAACAGACGGACTTCTTAGATCAGATCGAGAGCGTGGCATACGTATTATGCGGCGACAAGCCCCTAGACTCGGATACCTTTCGTCAGATATTTTCCGCCAAAGGGGTGAGTCTAAATTCGAAAAAAAAAAAAGTCATCCTTTATACTGCGCGTTTGTAAATTGAATCACAGAGAGAACGTGTATCAAGCATCTCTCTGTGAACGAGAGAGTAACTTATACGTAATCCATAAATAACCATAATATATACGACTATATGCACCGCGTATGCGTGTATATATCTCATTACTTGCCAGCGGCCATTCACACTCGCAAAATGTGTCCCACGTGGGTGGTTTTTTTGCAGCTCGTCGACAAGCTGTTTCGACTTATCGAACAGGAGAATACCGGTTACGTGGCTCCTGCACAAATAATGGAATTTATCGCTGACATCAGCAGCACGAGGTAGAGAAATCAATTGAAATTATCATGCCCCTTCATATTTGGGTGTATGAGGAATTCCACGTTAATTGGGATAATTAAAAAAAAAAAAAAAAAAAACAATAAAATCGAAATTTCAGTGACTTCGAGAACCAAAAGTTTAGGACAATTACGAAGAGACGATTTGATGGAAAAATTTTCTCAATTAAGTTTATCGAGGTTCAGGATTTCATTGGCTCGGAAAAAAAAATAGATTGACCAAAAATAATCGTCCTACTTTACGTATCCCATAGGGAACAGGCAATCGAAATTTAAAACTTTCGAAAAAATTCCTAATTTTTATATAAATTTGACAATTTGATGTACAATCATTTTTTAAATTTAAATATTCCTCTGTTTGAATCATCGATATTTTTTAACTCACATAAAATACTTTTTTGCTTCCTCATGGAGCAAGCTATGTTTTCATGAAAAAAAAAAAAAATTTTCGAGCAAATTAAAAATTGAAATAGAATAGAAATAAATTAGAAAAAGCGTGCAAATTAGAAATTTGCACATTCCTTCCTCATTATTTTGATGCCAATGTATTCAGTCGATGTGTCAAAAAATCGAGAAAAAAGATTTTGAAAAAATTTCTGAACGTGTGTGTGTGTGTGTGTGTGTGTGTGTGTGTGTGTGTGTGTGTGTGTGTGTGTGTGTGTGTGTGTGTGTGTGCTCGTCTTGCAAAATTAAAACAATTATATATCGCGAACGCCTCGATAGATCGGACCCAAATTTCGCACGTAAGTAGAGCAGCAAATCCTCATTCTCTGATTCAATTTTCGTTGAAATCGCTCAACAATTTCGGATTTTATGGAATTTTTAATTTTTCAAAAAAAGTCTGCGCGGTCGCTCAGACTATCATAAATTTGCAGCTATCGAGCTAATTTTTTTTTTTTTTTTACACAAATAGACTTAGTCGCAAGCATATGGTTGGGTATTGAATTTGGCAAGAATCGCTCGAGGGGTATACATTTGAAAAAAATTTTGAATTTTTCAAAAATATCTCCAACGCTCTAATTTCCGCAAATTTTTGACTATCGAGCCAAAAGTCTGTAGATTGATAATTTATGGGACACGCGTGCATGGCAATGAGATTGACAAAAATCGCTTGAGGTTTTTTTTTTTTTTAATTTTGAACTTAAAATAATCTCCAATAGCTCTAATTTCCTCAAATTTTTGGCTAATTAGTCAACGGATTTTTTTTTTTTACACAAATAGACTTTAAGTCACAATCACGGTTGGTACTGAATTTCACAAGAAACGATTGAGGGTAATTTTCAAAAAATTATTGGCATTGTTGTAAATGTCGTTGAAAAATTTTTGTCCATTATTGTATTGTTATTGAAATCGAATTTAAAAAAAAAATACTAATTTTTTTAATATCCAATAACCAAAATATCAAAGTAATAAAAAAGTTCTTTACTCTACTTTTTTTTTTTTTGTTAATCCCTCATATTTGTTTTTTGGTCAATAGATCTCGAGCAGGTTTTGACAAAAGTAATCTCGAATGGCTGGAAGAGATATTCAAGCAAACGGTGGGAAACGAGAGAGAGATACGACGCGAGGAGTTCAAAAAAATCGTAACATCGAAAAACGTAGGGAAAATTATAAACAAAAGTATCTTTTTTTTTTTTTTTTCAAACCAATGCACATATATTTTATATATTTCGGTATCTTCGAATTTTGATGAGAATTGTTTAATCTTTTTTTTTTTTTCGTTAAAAAAAATAGCCCTTCTTCACAGAAAGGGTATTTCAGATATTCGACAAAGACAACTCGGGCTCGATATCTCTGCAGGAATTTCTCGACGCTATGCATCAGTTCGCGGGCAAAACGCCCGATGACAAAATACGATTTCTCTTCAAGGTCTACGACATCGATGGTGAGTAAGACATATGTTTAAATTTTTTAAAAAATTTCCTCAAATTTTCATTCGTATTACTGCATTTTGTTAAGCAAAAAATGATAAACTTTTTTTTTTATGGTGCATTTAAATCAGAGAAATTTTTTTCTTTAGACAATAATAATGATATTTCATTTAACGAGCGGTAATTGTTTTTTTTTTTTTTTTTTTTTTTCTTTAATTAAATAAAATGCTTCGATGAACGAAAGGTGACGGTTTGATACAGCATCGCGAGCTCGAGCACGTGATGCGAGCTTGCATGGAGGAAAATGGTATGAAATTCAGCGACGAGCAGATCGAGGATCTGACCCTGGCACTTTTCGAGGACGCCGATCAGGGCAATCGGGGTGAAATTACATTCGAGGCATTGAAGAAACAGCTGGAGAAGCACGATGGTCTTTTGGAAAATCTCTCAATCAGGTAATACCTATACATCCATATATACATGAGATATTTCAGGCCAATTAATTATTATTAATAGAGTTATAACAAACGAAAAGAAGAAAAAAAATTGATTGTCACCTTTTATTTCGTTTCTTTAAAAAAAATTCACACAAATTCCATGTCCCAACACGAACATTTTCAGCCATAATCCAAAATACCAATATTATTTTCCGATTTCTTAACTATAAATGTATTTGGTTCTTTCGTGTAATTTTCTTTTTAAAAAATCCTATCTTATTTTTTACGAAAAAATTCTCGTAAATTCTCTGTCGTAAAATGGAAAGTCGAAAAAGATTTTTTTTTAATTGAAAATTTAAAAAAACAACAGAAACCTTTCACACACTGGACTTTGGCTCAAGATTTTTTTTTTTAGGACACGGAACTTATTTGAATTAAAAACAAATAAACAGGGTGTTTTTTATGAACCTAAAGAGGTTTTTAATATTTTAAAAAAGAAGCGATTACTGCGGATTATCTGAATAAATTGAGTTAATTTTTTCGTTTAATTCTAATTTAGATCTACGTTGTTAATTTTTTAGATCAAATTTGATGTGCGTAGATCTAAATTTTTGAAAATCTTAGATCCACCTAGATCTCCTTATGCAACGGTAGATCAACTTACATTCGAGTCAACCCAATATTATCTTCAAGCACTTTTACTTATTGGATCTCCATTTATCTACTTAAATCTCAGTATATTTATTTAGATCCGATTAGATCTAACGGAGATAGATCTAATTGAGATCTACGTAGGTAGATCTGATTGAGATAAGAGTGAATTTAGATCTACGCAGAGCTAAAAAATAACTACTTAGATCTAAATTTTATCTGCTTGGATTTAAACTATTTTTTTTCTCGGATATGTATAATTACCGATCGGTGGGAAAATAAATCGTTTTGATCCAATTTAGATTTACGTAGTCATTTTTTAGATTAAATTCGATCTGCGTAGATCTAAATTTTGGAAAATCGTAGATCTACGTAGATCTCTGTATGCAAAGCTTGATTTACGTACATTCGAGTCAACCTAATATTATGCTCAAACACTTTTACTTGTTTGATCTCCATTTGTCTACTTAAATCTTTGATTTGCATAGATCTGAGTAGATCTAACGGAGATCCAGGCAGATCTAATCGATCTTGATAAATTTGATTGAGATCGAGTCAGATCTAATTGAGATCCAGGGTAAATCTACGATTTTCCAACACTTAGATTTACACGTAGATCTAAAAAAAATAACTGCATAGATCTAGGGTGACTGAACCAGTGAATGAACGCATAAGCCTTTTTTCTGTTTCGATAAAGCCGTATAATTTAACTTATTACGAATTTCTTTATGAGCTAATTAGATCTTATAGAACAATGTTCGCAGAATATAAAAAAAAATATTCGAAGTGCCCTGTTCGCAAGGATTTTGTAAAAAAAAATTATAATGAACGAAATTACCAATTTCCCAGTGAATAATGAACAAAAATTCCAATGAATGAACTCTTATCTTTCCAGTGAATGAACGTACAATGGAACCAGAGATGCGTACGCATACTCGTGCGTTTTGAGGTTATGAAAAGCCTTTTCAACGCTCGTTCAATCACTGGAAATAGGTTAAAAAGCTGGACCAGTGAATAAACGGCCATATATCGCAAACAATATTGGGTTTTTGACCAAAAATTCATTAATATAATTGAAGCTTAGCAATGTGTAACGTTGAAAAAATTATTGCATATGTTTTAAAAAGATTTATCGAGGTGTATTATATTCTGGTATTCGATGCACAGTCAGATGGTTATAACAACATGGCTGTCTCTTATGAATATGCGCCCCAAGTACGAAAAAAAATCCATAGCATCGCAAATCTTTCACAGCGTCAAATAATATCACTACTAGATGTTTTCTCAGAATTTTCACTTCATTATGAATACGAAATTCTTCATAATTCATTCGAATTCCTGTTCATTCACTGGTAGAGGTGTTCATTCACTGGTTCAGTCACCCTAAATTTGATCTGGGCAGGTGTAAACGAATTTTTTTTTCCTGAGCATCGAAAGCTTCACGAATCAATGATAATTCGCAGCATAGATCGATGGATGGTGCCACCAAAGCCCGTAAATTCGAAACGTTCGTTATCGACTGTTCTACGAACGCTCACACCCTACCAACTAACGAAACCCTACATGAAGAATAATTATGTTTACATCGTCTTTATCTCGTTCTTCATACTGACGAACGTCTCTCTCTTCGTCTGGAGGCTCTACGAATACAGAAAATCTGGCATTTACGTGATGCTGGCACGTGCCTGCGGTACGTAATTATATCCATTCATTTCGATAAATCAATTGATCGTTCATCAATTTATTTATTACAATTAATTAATTTACTTAACACTCGTTTAAACGATTTTTCACGTACATCTGATTATTCCACACGATCCCATTGATTCTGTCGACTGATCGAGTGTAAAAAGAAAAAAAAAAAATTATTGATTACCCGCATCGATTCAGGCCAATGTCTCAATTTCGATTGCACCTTTACCCTCGTACTGATGTTACGACAGTGCATCACTTTTCTGAGAACTCATGGCTTCAGTTCCGTACTCCCGCTCGATCAGCACATATATCTTCACAAAATGGTCGGTGTTTTCATCGGTGTTCTCAGTCTGGTTCACACCGTCATGCATCTTCTGAATTTCGGTGAGTTTCGCATCCCCGAAATTGTTCCGAATTAATAAATTTTCACACGATAAAGCTTCGGTCTTTTCGCGACTCAAAGTCCGCAAAGATGTTGCAGCTCCGATGAACTTCGTTCGAATTGATTGATTTGAAGGGTCGATTTTTTTTGAAAATTCAAAAAGGCTTCAAAGGTCTTCGTGAAGTCGATCGTTTGAATTTTTATGCGGCGATTATTTCGTCGTTTTTTTTTTTTTTTAAGACTGAATAATTTGACTAATTAATTAAATTGATTAAATGAATTTTTCATTAGGAATGATCGTGGTGAATGACGAAGTTATTAATAAGGCAAATTACACGATGTCCGAGTGGCTCTTGACCAGCAGACCCGGACTATTCGGGCTCGTAGGCGGTGGCGCTAATCCTACCGGTGTCGCATTGATCATCATACTCATCGTGATGACACTATGCTCGATGCCATTCGTGAGACGAGGCGGCTGCTTCGAGGTGAATTTTCGGTCAAAATAATTCGTTGCTCGATTAAAATTAAAGAATCGTTTGTTTAAAAACAACGTTTTTTTTTTTTTTTTTCTTGTTCCCCATATTATTTAAAATTTATTTTAGTTCGTAGGTTTTTTCAAAATTTGGAAAATTTCGAGCCCATTTTATCGGGATACCACGAAAAATATCCCTGTGTACGTTGATCAATTAATTTTTTTCAAGTATCGCAATAACTTGTCGCAGTCCACTTTGCCTCCAGTTTGTATTTAATTTTTTTTAAGGGTATTTCATTTTTTTAAAATTTGTATTTAATTTTTTTTTTTTTTTTTAATGAAATAAATTAAATGTGGAAGGCCCGAAGCTAGGCGAATTTCGGGATTTTTTTTCGTAAGGAAGAAGTTGCTCTACGTATTTGAAATTTTCACATAGTTTTGTTTCACGTTCTTACTATTTGAGACGATTTTTTTTCCCCTACGAAATGGATTGAACTTGAATACGGTTTAAAAATATCAAAAATTTACGAAATGGCACACTTTTGAAAATTGAGTTAAAATTTTTCACGAACTTTTCAATTTTCGCAATTAATAAAGCACATTGTTATTAAAATTTTCAAGATTATGTCAGTTCAATCCCTGGGGAAAAATGTTGAGATAATTTGTACAAAATTTCATTGAGATTGGTCAATTAGTTTTTGAGTTATCTTGCGCACCAATCTTAAAAATGTAGTTTTGAGAAAAACAAAAAATTTTCTTAAATAGTAAAAACATGAAATAAAACTATGTGAAAATTTAAAAAATATAGATTAACTCCTTGATTACGAAAAAAATTCCCGAAAATCGCCTAGTCTTAGGTCTTCTGCATGTATGCCCCCCCTTAAGTAAAATTCATCCTTTGTAAAATTAATTTACAAAAGTACAACCACTTCTAAGCTACCAGCACCGATTATATCAGTTCAAAGTGGAGGACTCGCCGCAAAAAAAAATTCCATTGTTAAATAAAATAATAATAATAATAACAATACCACTTGTCCTCAATTGAAAAATGGACGAGTAATTGATTTCCATTTGTTTGTTTTTGTTTTTCTCATCTCATCGTTCGACAGATATTTTACTGGTCTCATTTGATGTACATACCATTCTGGATACTCATGATTTTTCACGGACCAAATTTCTGGAAATGGTTCGTCCTACCCGGCACGATTTACATAATCGAACGTGTTCGTCGTCTCGTCTGGCTACGTTCGCAGCGTGGAAAAACTTACATAAGCTCTGGTCTTCTTTTGCCATCGAAAGTCACGCATTTGGTGATCAAGAGACCCCATCATCTCGATTTCCGACCGGGCGATTACGTTTTCGTCAATATCCCAGTTATAGCGAGATACGAGTGGCATCCGTTCACCATCAGTAGCGCACCCGAGCAGGAAGGTAAGTTCTTCCTGATTAAATTTTATTTGCGAGAAAATAAATGAAAAAAGCTCAAATTGGCAGGAAAAAAAAGTTAAACAATTCAATAAATTGAAAAAAAAAATTAATATAAATTATATTAATTTTACTATGCGTATACCATAAATGAAAATTTATATGCAAGTAAGTATGCAGTGATATTACGTAATTGGTAGACACAATAAGATCTCATCAACTCTGAGCACAATGAACTTCACAATTAATTGCTGAATTTTACAAATGATCTGAAGTAAAGGGAATTAAACATCAATATACAATTGCATATCAAATTTCTAAAAGAAATAATAATAATAGAATTGAGTATTTGAATTCTGGAAATGCATAAATTGAACTGTCAAGAAAGCGACGAGTCATTTTATTCCGCTCTGAAATACAAGAAAAATTTGTCAATAATGTTGAAGGAATTTCAATTGAATAGCTGAATTTTTGATTTTTTAAATAACAAACTAGCATGTAACGGATTTAGATTGGCAAGTTTCACAAAAAAATATGAAGAGACGAGTCTATGGTCGAACCCCTATAATGAATACAACCAACTGCCGATTTGATATTGAGAACAAATTTGCCCTTTCGCCATCTAGCGGCGTTCCCCCCAAACCATATTTATCTACAAACGTACTAATTTTCCAAATTATACTAATTTACGTACACATATATATTCAGAATTCAATTTTGAATAATTTATTTCGCACTGAACTATAGCATCGATTCACAGTAATTGAAATTTGAAAAAATTATTAATTTACCGATTCAACGTAACCGAATTTTTATTTCATTCATCTTATTTTCAAAATTTGTATGCACTTCGTATAGCAAATTTCACGAAATAATTTACAAGACACTTTTCTCGCTCAGTGTGGTCGTTCACCATACGATACTTTTAGCTGGTCCACGATTTTTTTTTTCCCCCCGAAACAACAATTGTACGAGCGAATAAACAGCTTCGAACGATCTCGAACGTGTCCAGTGTGAATCGAAGCAGTTTGGTTTCTTCGATAATATTTTTTTTTTCTTTTTTATCACGATCAAAGATTACATGTGGCTTCACATACGAGCCGTTGGCGAATGGACCAACAGCCTTTATTCCTATTTCGAGAAGGAACAGCAGAGACTCCATCGTGGCGAAGTTGTTCCGATCGAGGCTTGCCAGTCCGAATTAGTGCGAAAACCATCGTAAGAAATTTCACTCGATCCCTTCGATTCTAACTCCCATATATATTAGGGTGGCCCTTAATATCGGTAAAAAAATTTTTTTTTTGTCTTACCCCCTAAATCGATTCGAAATATTAAAAAATGATTTTTAAGACTGATATCCGCCCTTAATTTTAATATTAACAGGTGCCTCAAAGGCCCTTAAACCGCTTGACTGGTGGAAATTTCGGGTAGACAAAACTTTACTTACTATCAACTTGAAATTTGGTATCCGGGGGTTTTCTGGGTCGCTGACTACGAATCCGCACTCAAAATTCAGAAATTCAAGATGGCGGATCCAATATGGCGGATCGAAAATGCAAAAAGACATTTGACGAGAGCAAAAGTTAGTACTCGAGGGTTTTCGGGGTCGCTGATCACGAATCTGCACTCCAAATTTAGAAATTCAAGATGGCGGATCCAATATGGTGGACCAAAAATGCAAAAAGACATTTGACTAGAGCAAAAGTTGGTACTCGGGGGTTTTCGGGGTCGCTGATTACGAGCACTAATTATCGTTCGCATCAAACGACTTTTCGGATTTTCAATCCGCCATATTGGATTTACCATCTTCAATTTCTAAATTTAGAGGGCACATTCGTAATCAGCGACCCCGAAAATCCCCGAGTACCAACTTTTGCTCTCGTCAAATGTCTTTTTGCATTTTTGGTCCGCCATATTGGATCCGCCATCTTGAATTTCTAAATTTGGAGTGCAGATTCGTGATCAGTGACCCCGAAAACCCTCGAGTACTAACTTTTGCTCTCGTCAAATGTCTTTTTGCATTTTCGATCCGCCATATTGGATCCGCCATCTTGAATTTCTGAATTTTGAGTGCGGATTCGTACTCAGCGACCCAGAAAACCCCCGGATACCAAATTTCAAGTTGATAGTAAGTAAAGTTTTGTCTACCCGAAATTTTCACCAGTCAAGCGGTTTAAGGGCCTTTGAGGCACCTGTTAATATTAAAATTAAGGGCGGATATCAGTCTTAAAAATCATTTTTTAATATTTCGAATCGATTTAGGGGGTAAGACAAAAAAAAAATTTTTTTACCGATATTAAGGGCCACCCTAATATATATACATATATTGTTTTATTTTTTGTTGCTGCTTTACTCTTCGTTGATAAGAGTATCGAAACAAATATCAACGACGATTATCATCGAGAAAAAAGCTTCCTCGGCGTCACTTGACAATTCACGAGGATATGACAATCCACGCTTCGTCTCGGACAACGAAACGACATGCACATCGGATTCAACGCTGAATCGAAAATCTTCATATTTGGCTCCACCCTCTGGTAATCAATACAATCCTCGCGTAGCAGATGCGCTAATTTTTTTTACGAATAAAAGTTTCAATGATCGAATAATTTTTACAATCGACGACACAGGCCCAGCCGAGCTCATCAGATCGTCTCGCGATAGAAAGCTTCATCAGCTTGTTCTCGGCAGCAAAATGCCACTCGAGAAGTCCTTCTCGATGCCTGACATGCAGACGAAGTACAAAAAACGGCAGAGACTGATAGCGTTAGTAAAAATAATAATAATATATATATTTTTTTTTTTAAATATATGTGTCCAAAACCAGCCAACTTTCTATTTCTATTTTTTTTTCTTTCGATATCACGACCAAGTATAAGTATAATTTGACCAAAGAAGCAACTCGATGCATCTGTCACAATTGTGTCGACATTGAAAATCAAATTTTTTTTTTTAACATTTTAATTCTTCACCTTACGGCCAAGCAAGCAAGCTTGAAACTTTCCCAAAAATATTCCTCGACGCAAAAGCTCAAATAATATTCCGAAAAATTGAGGCACCACAGTTTAAGCTGCTTTAGCAACATTTAAATCTTAATCATACTCCAAAATAAATTCTTACATCCTCATCTCTGATAATTACAGTCAATTTTGAAAAAAAAAAAAAAAACAAATCAATCAATTACCCAAGCAAAACGAAAAAAAATGTCTCTGCGTTTCTTAGACTCCGCGATTACATGAGATCCGAGTCGGAGAGAAGTTTCGACGAGTGTCAGATAAGACGCGCCAGGCTCAAGTCCCTCGGTCTTGCATATCTGAGTCCCCAGAACAAATCGCTCGCTCAGAGCTTTCGTTACATGAGAACCAAGCCCACGATAATTGCCTTCAAGACTCCGAGCTTGGAGAATTGCGAGTACGAAGTGTCACCGAACGGAAGTACGATAAATAATTAATTTTTTTTTTTCCCCTCTTCGGTGATTCGATCATTTATTTTCTCTTTTTTTCTTTTTGCCATTTCATGAATCGTCGATATTCGTTTCAGAGAAAAGCAGCGAATCGTCCAGCAAAAATAATGTGGCGATTTCACCTTCCGGTTCATTGGCCGTGGCTGCCGAAGAGGGTCGATTGAGTGCAAAGCTCGAGAACGTCGAACGAAAGAGAAGTATTCTGACACTGGGTAAGAATCAATTCAACGTTCAGCCGGCAATAAATTATCCCGTGGGAAAACCATTGGAGGCAAGTATCATCGAGAAACAATTTTTAATATTTTTTTTATTTTTTCCAATCTCATGAAATTCCAAGAGATGGAAAAAAAAAAAAAAACTTGTAACGATTTAATATCGACAGATACTTCTGGATGGTCCATATGGTGCCCCGTCGAGTCATATATTTCAGGCACAGCACGCAGTTCTGATTGCCACCGGGATCGGTGTTACGCCTTTCGCCTCGATTTTACAATCAATAATGCACCGTTACTGGAAGGCACGTCACACTTGTCCAAAGTGCCAATTTTCGTGGGCAAGTGAGATACCACCGACCGTTATGAATTTGAGAAAGGTATCGAAGAAATGTTTTCGTTGTTGTGGTTTTTTTTTTTTTTTTTTTGACCAATTAAATCTTGTTCTCACGTTAATTAATTTCGTTTCGATGAATCTCATCTTGAAAAAAAAAGGTGGATTTCTTCTGGATAAATCGTGATCAGCATTCCTTCGAGTGGTTCGTGAATCTTCTGTCACAGCTGGAGATGGAACAGGCCGAGCTGGGAATAACGATGGAACGTTTCCTCGAGATGCACATGTACATAACGAGTGCACTCCAGAAAAATGACATGAAGGCGGTTGGTCTTCAACTGGCATTGGATCTCTTGCACGAGAAGGTGAAGCTTATGTAACTTTTATTTCTCAACTGATTCGTCTTCTTCTTGATGATAATTTTGTGATGATTTTGAAAGACTGCGGAGATAAGATATTTATAAATTGTATCAGTTGTCGTATTTATCAGTATCGGATTGGAATATTCGCGTTAGAAATAATTTGTATTTCGTGTCGAAAGTTATTCAAAAAACTCTTGTTTCGAAATTCTTTCTTACAACTGCAATTTTATTGGAATTCATTTCTTACTGTTCACATTAAATTTTCAGTATTGAAGCGCAATATTTATTGTTGAGCTTAAAAATTAATTATTAAACTTAGTAATTACTATTGAATTAATCGTGAATCGAGGTCGAAGAAGACCTCGAAATAAATTGTTTCTCACCCTATCCCACGAATACTGGTTTAAAAAAAAAGCTTTCCAATTGATCATTGAAGTTTAATGATCACTGATACGGTTGAATCGAGTGATAAAACTTGCCTGATGACTATTTAATTTGAACTAAATATTGAAATTTAATTTTTATCAATGGAAATTAAATTACTACAATTTAGTTCGAACGTTGGCAACTGAAATCCAACGATGACTGTGAATTTTGGATTTTTTTTTTTCTGTTTTGTTGTAAAGGAAAGACGAGATTTGATAACTGGATTGAAGACGAGAACGAACGCGGGCAGGCCCAATTGGGACAAGGTGTTCCAGCAGCTTCAGGACCGCAAGAAGGGAAAAGTCACGATTTTCTACTGCGGTCCGCCGCAGCTTGGAAAAATTTTACGCTACAAGTGTGATCAGTTTGGTTTTAATTTTCGAAAGGAGACTTTCTAGATTATTTTCGTACGTACGGATCGAGTTCTACAGCGAGATCTCTGAATCAAGAATGGTCATTGATGAGATTCGGCCAAAAGTTTGATGCCTCGTGTGAAAATTAACGCTGCGGCATATGATTTGTCTCTCTCTCTCTCTTTTTTTTTGTGATTTTTTTTTTTTCGATTGCAAAACGGAGAAAAATAAGAGAACGAGAAATGCGATCGGAAAAATAGGCGAGTGAGACTAATTGATAAATAATTTTCGTTTGGTTGCGCACCCACGAGTAAATTACTCGATAGCTTTATACTGCCTTGAAGTAAAAAAAAAAAAAAAAAAAAAAAAAACACATCTTTCGGATAATAGAAACGTCATGATTGAGAATGATGACTCAGTTGCGTCACGAATATTACGGATTTATTTCATTCATTACGAGCTGGCCTGGCAATTCGCTAAATTTATGGCCTCGTCGTGAAAATAGTTTTTTTTTTTTATTTTTACGTTTTTTTTCTTTCTGTTTCTCGTCGTAAAGTATACGTTCGACTATTCACTGAAAAATAGATCTAGAACGAGCAGAGAACAAAGGATGCAAAAAATGAATTGTATTATATGCTGTGTGGCATAGTCACGCGATGAAAAGATTGAACTTTCGAAAGAAGAAGAAGAAGAAATCTCAGAGATTCGATGAAAGTAAAACTCGCATGGAGAGATTAATTTTTTTTTTTTCTTCCTTGTGCTCGATACGAAAAGTTCTCGTTATGCAGGTAATTAACCGAGATGACGTAAGTCACGAGCATAATTTTGTAATTCACGATTTCTGATATATTTTTTTTTTGTTAAACCGTAACACACGCTGGAATTGTATAAATTTTTTTTTTTTTTTTTATTGAAGAACTGTGGATGCAATTCAACTCCGAGATATGTGTTGATTTTTCGTGTAATAATTATAACGAGTTGTGTATTTTGCAACACTTTTTAGCGTCTAACTGTTTTTCTTTGCACTTTAGCTGAATAATTTTTTTTTTTTTTTTTTTTTTTTGACATTGTACTGTACGTGTTTCGTAAATATTTTAGTCCTTGAATTCTCGTTATACTATATCGCGATAAATAAATTATTCTTTTCGTCCAAACGAGAGTACATATTCATCGAGCAGTTATTTATTATTTTTCCTTTTCCGCAGCAGCAGCAAAGGGAAGGAAAAAAAAAATTGACAAACAGATCTAACCTTCTGAGAAATCTCTCGACACTTTTTTTTTTTTTTTGTCTATTTCAACTGTTTCATGATCCTAAGGGCTTCGTGAATCAGCCAGGACGTCAGAAGATAGACGAGGGTCCGAATTTCCCTTTCCGACATTATGAACTGTTTTTTTCCCGATTTTTTAGTTTTTGTTTTTTTTTTTTGCTCAAAGAGACTAAACTTTACTCACTGATTTTGGGGAATGGTGTGCCCGACCACAGGCGTTATGATATCGCAACAAACGACTGTTGAAATTCTCAATGTGGTCGGAATAAAATGTGAAATAATTGAAAAAAAAAAAAAACAAAAATTTTAATCTGTAAATTAAAAACTTGAATATATTGCTTCCTCATTTATTTCATCTTAATCGCGAAACTCCCTCGACGAGCAAGTCGATTTTACGATCTTGGCTTGCTCATCGAGAAAGCTGCGAGCAAGGTAAAAAAAAAATTTACACGAAGCAATGAGCAAATTATTGAGACTTTAATTTGACAAAAAAAAAACTGAAACTTCGGGTTCGATCATTTTTCTACCGCATAATATTATACTCGAAGGGGAAAAAAATTAAATAAAATTAAAACAAAGCTCGAGTGTCACGGAGAAAAAAGAAAAACAAATTATTTTTGTACTTTTTCATTTTTATCGTAAAAATAATGGATCGGTGAAAATTTCGAGAGAATAATTTTCAATTTATTGGTGAAAAAAAAAAAAGAAACGAATATTTCGAGAAAAAAAAAAAAAAACTACAATTTGTTAAAGTACCTTTAGTTCCGGTTTTTACGAATCACATGGAATTTGTCGTTGAATCGATCAGCGGAGGATCGTTGTGGGGTTTTATGCGATTAACGGTGTAATTGAGCAAATGAAGATCTTGCATGAGACGCGTGAGCCTCTTGAAGTGTCTCTCGGTGTACGGTATCATGGCCTCGATCGACGATGCCAATCCCGAGGTCTGCAAATCCTCGCTTCCAATGTCGTTCAGCAATGTATTTATCACAAGCTGGAAAAAATTTAAATAACAATTTCCCGGAATAATTGAAAAATTTTACCTTTAATTCGTTATAAGCGCAGCTTTGAACGAAATTTTTTGACGCGACGAATTTACCTGAGCCGCATGAGAATTTCGACTGTTTGTGTTCCACGTAACCGCGCAACGCAAAAGTGCCTCTTTGCGAATTGGCTTGAGCTCGCTAATAGCCTCGTTCAATTTTTCCCTTCCCTGTTTCATTATTGCATCGATTATTTTTATAACCTGATAGGGTCTCTCGAGTTTCAATGCTAGCCTCAGTGCGTCACTGAGCTCGTTTGATTTCAGCAAATTCGACAATTTTTGCTCCTCGAGAATCAATTTTTCATGCTCAGCCGTGGCTTTTAGACGATTTTCCTGTGTCACGTCGCGCCAAATTACCAGCAACGAATCACTTCCGCCGCTGATCACGCGACTCTCGTCTTTGCTGACTGAAATTACGAATTATATGAATTAAATTGCGACAAAATTGTCGAAGAATTATCGTGAAAATATACGAATTTAACATTAACTGTAATGAATATTGATTTTTTTTTTTTTTAATTTAATTAATCGATGTCATTGAGTTAAAAGTGGATTTGAAAGACTTTTTTTTTCCCGGGGGAATCGAAGTTAATTAATTTGTACCTGTTAGCGCCCAAGCTCTGCTCTCGTGCTCTTCGAGGGTAGCGACGCATTCCGAAGTCTTGATGCTCCAAAGTTTGAGCAAACCATCGCCGCCCGTGGTGATTATTTGCATACCCCGCGATAAAAATTCGGCTCGCAAAACCGACGATTCGTGACCCTCCAATGTCTGTCGTCGAAAAAAATCGCATCAAGAATATTCACAGTCATGAAAAATCGTTGACAATTATAGAGGATATCTGATAACGATTTTTTAGAAAACTAAACTTATAAACAGGGCAAGCATCATTTTGTTTTTTTTTTTTTTTTTTTTTTTAATGGAAAATCATTAAAAAAATCTTTCAACGCAATTGTAGCATGCATAATGTGCGACTCGGAGGAAAAATTCTCAAAGTTACTTTTCCGAAAAAAAGAATATCGAAAAATTCCTAAAGCAAAAGAGGAAATAAAAATTTTTATCTCGTATAAAATGAAAAATTTTCAAACTTTATATTTTCGACTTATCCGGAATATTCCTTTGATATGATACTTCGATCGGAGAGAATGAAACAGGGAAAAAAAAGAGAAAAAAAAAAACGTTTTTAAATTAAAAAAAATACCTTTAAACAGTTGAGCTCGGTGAGTGACCAAAGTTTAATCGTGCAATCGGCCGATGTTGTCATCAATACTTGATCGATCGGTGAAAATCTGACGCACCATACGCCACGTCGATGTCCGCGAAATACACCCAACAATTGTAAATTATCGCTGCTCCATATTTTCGCCGTTTTGTCCTGAGATCCGGATGCTATCAGCCGATCGTTCGGTGAAACTGCCACGCTGTTGATGTCCTTTTGATGTGCCAAGACCGTGTGCTCGGCATTCAGAGCCACGTCTTTGTCTGCAACGATGGGGGGGGGGGGGGGGGGGGTTTTCCTCAAATTTACCTCCGTCTCAATTTCAATAGAATTCAATTTCAATATATGTAATTTATAATTTTCGATTGACGTTAAGAAAAAAATTCGATCGCAACGTACCCGTTGATGAAATTTTTTCCGGCAAACTCCAGAGCTTGAGACACGAGTCCTGGCTCGCGGAGGCGAAAAAACGTCCCGTAGCTTGAGAAAGCGCGACCGTTCCGACCGACGATGTGTGCCTAACGCCGCAACCGACGCAAGACATCTGCATTGTTTCCGGCGACATGAGCCAAATTCTCACGCTATTATCCTGCAAAATTCATTCATCGAATACGAAAAAAAAAAACATTGACGCCAAATTTCATGTCCCAACGGGGGGGAAAAAAAAACGACTTGCTTATTTGAAAGAAAAAAAAAAAAAACAAATTAATTTTCAATACCAATTGTCGAATGGAATTCATGAAAAAAAATTGCCAAAAATAAATTTCAATGTAAATTGGGTGAATTAAAAAAAAAAAAAACGTTTTGTCAGTTCCGGAGGAGAGTTACCTTCGCCGATGAGACGAGCAAATTACGATTAGCGGAGGACGTTGCCAGTGACAGTACGATGTCCGTGTGTCCCGTCAATAATTGACAGCTCATTTTTGTCAATTCGTAAAACTTTATGTCCGAACTGTTGGTCGCCACGGCGAGATGACTGTCCGTTTCGCCGAGATACGCGATATCGAGAATCTCGTCGGTATATCCTACAAACTGATGGCAAAACGTTTTTTTTATATTAATAAAAAATATTAATAATTTATATTAATAATTTATAAATAATAATAATTTATAAATAATAATAATTTATAAATAATAATAATTTATAAATAATTTATAAATAATAATAATTTATAAATAATTTATAAATATTAATAATTTATATTAATAAAAAATATTTATATTTATATACGTTTCGACGAATAAGAAAAACAAAATTTATGTGCTCCGTTTGTATTATTTTTTTTTAAATTTCATCAAATTTAAGAAATATACCTGTTTGTTGCAGTCAAAAGTATCGATGGAATGCATTATGATATTGTGATCGACGGTGATCAGAGAAAAATCCTTGCGGACGGGATTAAAGATTAATTGAGTGACGGAAAGACCGCCTTTCTCTTTCGCCGCTGGGACTATTGATCTTTCCTGAGTGTAAATTTGACGTCCCGTTCTCATTTCCCAAACCTTCACGACACCTGACACAAATATAATTAATTAATACGTTTATAATAATAATAATCATAATAATAATAATAATAATGTATTGCGATTTAAATCGTTAAAATGTCCAAGATACATTTCTTTTTTTTTATTCGTACCCTTCTCGCCTGCGCTGGCTGCATAAATATCGTCGGGCTTCATCTCCTTGACGATGCGAAGCAATCCGGCATCTTTCGGTACGATAAAAGTTCCCTCGATGGCCTCGTAAACCGGCAATACGCGAATCGACGCGCCTTTCTCAATGTCCCATAGAATCAAAACTTTGTCACGACCCGAGCTGTAAAATAATTTTCAAGAAAGCTGTACGGAGAGTTTGATGTAAAAAAATTTTTTTTTTTATTCATCGATCGGCAAAGTCGCGCGCGATACCTGATCAGGTGAACGCCATTTTCGTGAAACGCCAGAGACGTAACTTTGCTGAAATGACCGGCGAGCTTCAATTTCGCTTGTCCATTCTTCGTGCTCCATGCGTTTATCTTCGTGTCGTCGCCGGAAGCGAAGATAAGCTCCTTTCTCGGATCCGGATGAAACGCTAGAACGCTCACGACTCCGATGAGCCCTTTGAGATTGTGTGTGCACGACTGATGGCTGAGATTCCAGAGTCTCACGCCGCCGTCGCTACCGCCGGATGCCATTGTTTCGCCATCCTCCAGCAAAACTATTTGGGCCACCGGACCGATGTGTATGGATTTCCATGCTTTTACGAGCTTACCATCTAATAATTTCGAAATACATGGTCGTTATTCGTGAAAGTAAAAAAGAAAAAAAAAAGTAACTTTCAAAAGATTTCAGCATAAATGTGTAAAACTGTGATTTTTAATTAAATTTGCAAAAATTGCGATTCAAAATTTGTATAACTGTTTGGATAATCAATTGTTTCGAGTTAATTCTTTGGTACATGAAATTTTTAGTGAAAAATACTATGTAGCATGTAAAAGCGATGAGTATATAGTAATTATAATTTAATTAAAGTTAATTAAATAAATATTAATTAAAATTTAATTAAAGTTAATTAAATAAATAGTAATTAAAATTGAATTAAAATTTAATTAAATAAAATGTAATTAAAATTTTTAATTTTGTCTATCTCAGAGACAAATAATTGACATTCTAGTAGTGAAAATTATTTTTAAATTCAATGAATAAATAAACATTCACCTTGCCAAATCCATAATTTGAACAGACCGCTCTTGTGTTGCGTGACGGCGTGAACATTGTCGGGACTGATGGTAAAACTGTTTATGGTATCTTCCTCTTGGTCGTTTTGTGCCTCGCCCAAACGACATACTACCAGGCCCTTGTTGACCAATAGGACTGATATTGTACCGCCATTCTGACACAATAGGTACTCTCCGTCCGAGCTCCACTGTACAACGAGCGAGATCGGTAACAATTTATTTCGCAACATGAAAAAAATTTTAATAGGTAAAATAAATTTTGTTATATTTTTTATTCGCTGTAAAAATTTGGATGACGCATTCTACTTGACGCTAGACAGTCATGAATCAAATGTATCTATTCGTCAAGATTTTATTAACAGTAGAATTATATTTTGATGAATTAACATTTATTAAATTTTCTAGTTCGAGCTCGTAAAAAATTTTATAATATATGCTTTATTAACAGACAGCATAATTGTAAAATGAAGCATCATTTGACTCTTGGGACAATGCATTTTTGTTGAAATTAACAGAATTTTTCAAATTATAATTATAGCCGTATAGATTTAAGAAATAGAATAAATCGTCAGACTTACGCAGACTTTTCCACCGGTGTAAAATGCACCATGTTTTGACTCCACATCAAATCTATGAAGAAATTCGATTATCCATCAATTTATTCAATTGCTTACAGGCAAATCTTTCATCTCTATTCTAATTACAAATCACATTTGAACACATTAGCATAGCCATAACCTCAAACGAAAATAATAATAATAATATATCTGTGAAGCACGAAAAAATAACGATAACGAAAAATACTTACGCTTCCTTGAAATTATTTACACTCATAATTAATTCGCTGCAATAACTCGTAAAGCACTGAAAACATTTGTCAACGCGATAAATTATTACTCCACTGTAAATTCACGTTGAAACGACGAATTTCGGTGTAGTCGGACTGTGCACGTGCACGTGGACAGCAGACCACCAAGAAACAGCTGATTCTTCAGTGATTTGCTTTTTCACCGCTAGGTACGCCAACAATTACTCTCTCAAAGCAATATTATTTTACTCTAAAACACAATAATTCGGGTTTAAATAATTGTATTGTCGGCAAAGACAATTGAAAAAAGCGTTTAAAAATTTGTAAATAGAGGCGACTATTTTTCTCGTACCCAAAATACAATTTATTCATGGCTTTTCTCGCTTCGCAATGTCGTTCTCGGTTGTTATTGAGCAAGTTACTAACTCGTACATCTCTCCTATCACAAATACCGGATCGCCGGGTAGCAGTCAGATCTCAACAATTTCCCGAGTATCGTGTGCTCTTTGATTTCGATAAAATCAAGAGCGCCAGTAGATTCAACAGAACAAAGCTGCAAGCGACTGTTCTTTATGTCTGCGGTGTACCAACATTGTTCGCCAGTCAGGCACTATTTAACTTGGTGACACCGAATACCGTTTGCAGTTTTGCATTTATCGGTAAGTTTTCAATTGCATAACGAAGTTATATATATATATATTTTTTTTTTAAATTATCGATTCAATGTTTAGTTACAAAAATGTATATCTCGTAGAATCCGGTCCGATAAATCATACGCGCATTCTATAAATATTCAGATCTACAAAATATGAACGAATTAAAGTCAAGATCTTCACGAATTAGGGTCGAACGATGAAAAATTTATTTATTTATTTACTTAATACATTATTATTATTATTAACAATACTATTATTATCAGTAATAATAATAATAATAATTTCTGTTGCTGATTTCCTACTCGCGCTCCCCCGGAATATTATCCCAATATTTGGCGATTTGCCCATTGAAGATTCTAGGGGCTATGTAATCATGGCACCTCCTGCCTAAAGTTCTCATTTTTCTCGGTACCGCTAACTTGCACATGGCATTCACCCTCATCCACCTTTGATTTTCTTTCAAAGTTTCTTGATCAAGCTATCCATCTGTACATCCCATCGCAGATACCGATCAATTACTATTCCCAAGTACTTTACACTATTTACACTTTCTATCATAGCCATATTTGCATTTAAATTTTTCCCGTAGCTTTGCGTGCCAATCTCTATTTCTCTCACATTCGGCACACCATCCACTCAACAGCCAAAATTTACGCACTTCGTTTTCTCAATGCCGAGCCTGAGTTTATTTCGCGAAAACTCGAGAACCATTGAAAAATCCTCGCGCTATCCCTCTCTACCCCATTCAAGAGCGTATCCCAGGCATCTTCGGTGTAGGCAACTACTGCGTAATTCACACAGGCTATGATCTGACCACCCGCATCAACTTTAAACAGATCGTTCAGGTAGATAATAAAAAGCAGCGGTCCTCAGACCGTCACCCGCGCCACTTAGAAATCCATGGTCATGCGACGTTGAGATTTGCATAGTTGGAATGCAACGAAAATAGATTTTTTAAATAAAATAAAAATAATTTCCAGTATCGTTGATGCTTTACTCTCATATTTAGACCTCGGATGGCGAAAAAAAAAAAAAAAACCGAAAAAAAGGGCTCAAACGATTTTCGACTTCTCGAGACAATAGTGGAAATGATTTTTAATTTTTTTAAACTTTATTCTCGTTGCGATCCAACGATGTAAATTTCAGTATCATACGGTCGTATAGTTACAGCTAGGCCCGTTTATAGTTACGAAATGTGCGCATCGAATGTTTGATAAAAATTTTTTTGCCAATCAAGATCCAATTTCTTTTATATTTTTCATAATTTCAGGCGCCGCAGTAACGATATTTCTTCATTCCGTTGGTTTTTTATTCAACAACGTTATCGGCTATATTTATATCAAGGACGATGATAAAAACGTAAAGATCTCTTCGGTGGGCTACTGGGGTCAGCGAATCGACGTGGACACGACGCCCGACGATATTTACGCGTTCAGCGATTCATCAACGAGATGGAGCAATCCCTGGTATCAGCGAGTACAGCTGATAAATTCAAAGAAAACTTACAAACTTTATCTAACGGCGGGACGAGTACTCGACGACGAGATATTCAATTGTATATTCGGCAGAGTAATTTAAATAAACGAGCATAATCAATCGTATCGGCGTACTTGTATTTATTTACAAAAAAAGAAGAAAAAAAAAAAACATTTTACACGGTTGAAATTATTAAGTCCATCTGTAATGAGCGTAGGCGCGATTAGCCTCGCACTGCTTGTGGAGATCCTGCTTTTTTTTCACCACGCGACCCTGAAATTAACAAACGTGTATTTGTAAATAATTTAAAAAAAAAAAAAAAAAAAAAAAACGAAATCGGAAAAAAAGATTGAGAAATAAAAATACTTGGTTATGAGCGGCGTCGACGAGTTCCTTGGCCAGACTCTCGGGAAGATGAATTTTCCTCTGTTTGTCCTTACCTGCTTCTATGAGCCAGTTCATGGCGAGAAAACGTTGTCTATTTTCGAGAATAGGTACCGGAACCTTGGAAAAAAGAAAGAAAAAAAAAAAAAAAACCAAGTTCCTTTATTTCCGAATGGAAACGCAATTGGGAGTATAAATGAAATTTTTTTTATTTTAAAATCTGATAGTTTAGGAAAAAATATTTAGTACGTATTTTTTATTTTTTTTATTTGAATCAAAATTGCCGTTGATATAACAAATTGAAAAATATAACATTATGACGTCACGCATGTTACGCTATATCTATATATATATATATATATATATATAAATTTGTAATTTTTAACGAAAAATAAAAAATACGTCCTCATTATTTTTACTTACTCTTCATTATGCGCCCCGATGATTGAAAAAAAAAAAAATTTCATTCATACTCCTAATTGGGAGTATAAATGAAATTTTTTTTATTTCAAAATCTGATAGTTTAGGAAAAAATATTTAGTACGTATTTTTTATTTTTTTTATTTGAATCAAAATTGCCGTTGATATAACAAATTGAAAAATATAACATTATGACGTCACGCATGTTACGCCATATCTATATATATGAAAATCCGTGAAATTAAATTGCCTATATGCATCTGTCATTTTTAACGAAAAATAAAAAATACGTCCTCATTATTTTTACTCTACATTATGCGCCCCAATGATTGAAAAAAAAAAAAATTTCATTCGTACTCCTAATTGTTACGAAATTCGATCTCGTTTTTCACCTGATAGGTGACGCCACCTCGTTTCATCTTTATGAGTTCCATGACGGGTGTAACATTCTCCAGCGCCATGTGAAATATCTTTGTCGGATCGAGTTCTATTTGTTCGCGATGCTCGGGCTTGGCCGCGTGATAACGCTTGAGCTGCATGCGCTTAACATTCGCGAATGCCCCCTCCAATAGCTGTCTCGCCAATTGCTTCTTGCCCTTTCTCATTATGAAATGAATGAATTTCCTGATAGCGCGAGATAATTCATGAGGATCGAATTTTTTTGTACGATGAATATTTTAATTTATATTATTGAAAAAAATATCGTTAAGAAGAAGAAAAAAAAGTCCCTGAAATACATATTTTGTGAGTGCATGAATTCGAAAGAAGCTAACTCGATTGACGACGCTGCCGCCTATGATTTTATCGCTTCTGAGGATCGTATCGTTTTTTTTTTCATGGATTCAATGAATACGTACGTTTTTTGGGCGTCATGAAATTCGGACGAAGTATCGTCGGTGGTAGCAGGTAAAATTGGAACATGAGCGATTTTTAGAGTTTCGCCGGATTCCCTAAGAGCATCTTGTTCCGTTTTTTTGTAAGTCGGTTTTATAAAATTGGTTGGAAATACGCTGTACGTTCTCGTTGAAATGGCAGTTGCGAGTCTAAAATCATCAATTTTATTTGCCCACGGTATTATTGACGTGAATACAAATAAATCGATTTCAAAGTAATCGTTTTTCATTTTAGAGGTTATGTTTCGTATTTCTCATGCAGGAGGATTTTACTGGAGCAACTTCATTGTTTATCCTTGATTTAGGAAATACTCGAAAGTAAAGTAATTTATGTAGTATATACAGTACCTGACAGGTGCCACTGATTTTATAATAAATGATAATCGGCCCGTCAGGGCAGCGACGTTAACCATTTTTTGTTGCTCCGAATTTTCAGCTCGGGGGGGGGGACTGGGGACTGACTCGATTATCAGCTGGGTTGGAAACACTTCACACGATACCCGTGACATGAGAGGCATTTCAACAAAGTTTCGATTTTTTAAATTTCCAATTTATGATTTTTGAGTTTTTTTTTAACGATTATCATGGAATCTCGATTTGTTCTTGAAAGTCAGCTTTATAACTGAACGAAAAATGCTCAGTAGACAGAAAATATGCGATACAAGAATTTTGACGTTTCATAAATATAACTATGAAATTGTGATGACTAAAAAATATTTTAATACGCTCTATTTATTTATTGCTTCAAAAACTTCCTTTATGAGTCAGTATTTGGATTATAGCCTCAATATATTTGTTACAGTGAAAGTTTTCATAGCGAAATTTCAAAAAATTCACGATCTTACACACTTCGAGTGTAATTAAATCGATTATTGCCAAATCAATAGTAACAGGAGTATATTTAATATTAATCTTTTTATTTCAAAACACAAAATGTTCGCAGCTTCCGAAATTTCGGGTTTACAAAATTCAAATAATTTAAATCGGAGATTTTCCGCCGGGTGGCGCTTCCTGACAAATAAAAACGGGGGGCGCGTGCGCGTCGAGTTGCGCGCATACGCTTTTTTCGTTTTCTCCAAAGAGTAGGGTTTTCTCCTCCTCATTCTACCTTCTACCCCTGCATGAATGTGTGTGCTGTGTGTCGTCTGCATGCGTGTATGTGTTTCTTGTCACACAGTTTTTCATCTCTCGGTTTCGCGTGTTCCGTGGGGGCTACCAAAAATAATAAAAAAAAGGGCTTTCCTCGTTGGGCCTCGAGAGATAAGAGAAGAAGAGAACTGCTCTCAACGCGGTTGATTGTAAACTTGTGGATAAA
Source organism: Rhorus exstirpatorius (assembly GCA_963564615.1). Classification (NCBI taxonomy): domain Eukaryota; kingdom Metazoa; phylum Arthropoda; class Insecta; order Hymenoptera; family Ichneumonidae; genus Rhorus; species Rhorus exstirpatorius. The sequence continues at coordinate 30,883,357 of OY751316.1, read as the reverse complement.
CATCACACATCGTCCGAGTGTGAAATTCGATCGGGACCGTTGGGGATATTCGGCTTTATACGCGATATATATATATATATATCCCCGTGCTTATAAAAATCGCAATTTTTTTTCTCGCGAATAAACGGGGCAATACGGGAAGGACGTACACGCGTTAAAACGTGCATGTCGGGTGCGTGTGAGTTCCCGTACGGGGAAAAATAAACGGTGAAAAAAGGCAGGAAAAAAAAAATATTAAGAAAACTAAACACGAAAACCGACGATGCTCTCGTCGTTAAACGCATATGCCAGGTTGATAAGCTCCTGTGGTAAGGTCTCCTAAGAAAAAAAAGGAGCACCTTTGACAAGTGGTTCGTTGACTTTTTTTGTTGTTGTTGTTTTTTTTTTGTATTCGTTTTTTCCGGTTTATCGTCGTAGATCCGCGCGTGAAAATTACCCAGTGAAATTATTTGTTCATCAAGAAGCCTCAAAATGGCAGAGAGCCAGGGAAATTCGTCGAATCAATTGAACCAAGGTATCTAACGATGGATAACGAGATTTTTAATATCCCAAAAGTTCACTATCTTCGTAAACACCCTCTCCTGTCCTTTCTGTATTCTCGCCCCTTCTTGCACGCTCGCGATCCTAACCTCATTGAAATTTCTACGATTTTACGGTCGACACTGTCGAACAATCGAGCTTGACACTTGCCAACTGTCAAATTTTTGCGATTATGTTTTTTTTTTTCAGTCATTTTCTTGCGACCTAAACAAAACCGTATTTAAGAATATCCGTAATACGCATACTTAGAAATACCTCCACGCGCCTATTTAATCTTTCGGCAGTTTTTTTTTTTTATAATCGACGACTCAGTTGACATCGATATTGTCAATTTTGCGGAAATTTCGCTCATGAAAGGTAGTCGGAGAATTATGCCTGTATTTTTTTTGTTGGCAAACGGTCAATTAGCATTTTTGAAACTTCCGACATAGCTTGGAGTCGATTCGAACGCACCTTTCTGTAATTCTCTGCGCTATATTCATTCCACGATACTTTTGTTTCCTCCCCATTCGCCAATTATTATCCTCGGGCTCCAAGAATGGCAATTTACTTGAATCGTGGAAATTTTTCGAAATTTAATTCAGGCGATTGTTATTTCGTAAGGAAGGAATTGAAATACTTTTTCGCAGGTTCTGGTCGTTCCTTCAATTTTCAACGTTTGGATTTCCGATCTAACAACGATGTCCAAGAAGAGATGTCCGGTAATAATTTAAAAAAAAAAAAAAAAAAAACAATTATTGACTGCACAAAGCTCAGCGTTAAAATTACAGCATAGAACTTGATGTAGAAGGATTGAGAAAAAAAAAATAATAATAATAGTAGGCAACAAGTTTTGGTATAAATTTTTCAATAAAAAATATATGCTTAGATGTATTTTGAGAAACGAAAAAAAAATTCATCAACTTATACGCACGTTATCATTGTTAATGATGTACAAATGTTTTTTTTTTTTAAATAAATTAAAGCTGAGAAGCGACGGCAGCTCCAGCTCAGCTTTTCAACGCAGAGCAGCAGAACGCCGTTAACAAATTCCACTAGTTCAACAAATTCAACAAATTCAACCAATTCTACATACTCGAATTCCACGGGGGCAACTGCGCGCCCGTCCTTAGGGTAATGAAAGAAAACAGAATTAATTTACGAAAAAAAAAAAAAAAACAAAATCACTCGAAATCGCGACCAGAGGCATAACAAATTATAAATTGTAGATTGTACGATAAGTTTTTGATGAAAAATTTTACTGCTTTGCTACAAAATAGTTGAATCGAATAAAAATTTCTTGTTGACTTTAGCGGACGCTGATAATCGTAATTCGAGAAGGTTTCAGCGATCGAGTAATAAAATTTGAGAAAAAAAAAGAGCTCAATACTCGCAGAGCGCGGCTAACGACAATAATTGATTATATTAGAATTTTTTTTTTTCCACCGAAATGTTTCTCGATGAAAATTGGCGATAAAAAAAAAAGTATTTATAATTTAATTCAGATTATCCCGGCAAAACTGTACTCCGCCTGTCGCGCCTGTATCCCCGATGCCTTTGCCGCCGTTACCTCTGCCGAAATTGGCGGCGAGGCCGCGACCGATAGCCCAGCGTCAGGGACACTTTCCCGAAAAAGCCCGTGATAAATTGAGAATGTGCCAGTCTATGCAGTCAACGGGTAAATTACAATTATCGCCGGATTGCGTTTACGATTTTACGAGCGAGGATCTTCAGGATCAGGGTGAAATTGGTAGAGGCGGTTTTGGTACTGTAAATAAGATGATTCATAGGGTAAGCGATACCTGCATGGCTGTGAAGGTGAGCAATTAATTTTTTTTTTTTCAATCAATAAATTCAATATTTTTGTTCAATTAATGTATTATTTAATTTTGCGTTTCTGACATAGCAAGCGATATGTAAATTTCAATTTTCACGTTTTTTTTTTAGTTTTTTCTTTCATTCTATTGATTTGTTACGACAATTAGCCTTATATAAATATCTCAGTATGGAGACTCAATATGACTTTTTTTTCTCTTTAAAAAAGCATCGAATTCGTATGCATTTCTGAAGTATTTTTTTTTATTTCATTTCAGAGAATTCGCTCGACCGTCGACGAGAGAGAGCAAAATCAATTATTGATGGATCTCGAAGTCGTTATGAAATCCAACGAGTGTCCGTGCATTGTGCAATTTTACGGAGCTTTATTCAAAGAGGTGAGATAAAATTATTCGTCTTACATGTATTCCCAATAATTGCTTTCTTCAATTGAGAACGTATACGCAAAGAGAACGTAAATTTGGCATCGTTTCATTGTTACGTTTTATTTTACTTTTTTGTTTTTGAATATAACTTGTCAACGAAAATTTGATTCGCGAAATAAATTTGATTTTTTCGTCAGGGAGACTGTTGGATCTGTATGGAACTCATGGATACCTCGCTAGACAAGTTTTATAAGTTTATTTACGAGAAATTGATGAAAAGGATACCCGAACATATTCTCGGCAAGATAACCGTTGCAACGGTCAAGGCGCTTAATTATCTCAAGGAAGAATTGAGAATCATTCATCGGGACGTGAAACCGAGTAATATACTGCTGGATCGTCGTGGCAATATAAAACTCTGTGATTTCGGTATATCCGGACAGTTGGTCGATTCGATCGCACGGACTCGCGATGCCGGATGCAGACCGTACATGGCAGTGAGTAAAAACAAAAAAAAAATACTTTTTTAATTAACGTAAATGTACCAGTGGCCGTACACGTCCCAGTGGTCGCGCACCATCACAAAAAATTACATTTATCAAGCATTTCAAGATTAATATTGAAATTCTAATAATTGCAAGGTGATCGACAATAATTCACTAATACGTATAAGAAAAAAAATCAACTAGCGTCTTACGCGAAATATAAATTATTTTCATGCGTTTATTCCGGCCCGCGTGTTACGGAGGCCGTATCAACGGATTTCTTATCGAATATGCCAAGGAATAATGAAAGATTTTTAACGCTCATCGCTCAGATTGTACGGTGTATTCGAGATAAATTATAGCTCATTTTATTCAGGAAAAAGTAGGATTTTTTCTATGCCGCAGTTAAACTTTCCGTAAAACTCAATTGAACTATGTAATCTTCGTGTTTTATTTATGGCACAAGCAAATCATAAGCTGTACCCCCGTCAAGACACCGTTTTAATTTAATCCTCGATTTTCCTGATCAAAATGAAGTTTTGTATTTTGAATTAATCGGTATCCATTTTATCGTGACGCGCTACTGAGTTCCAAAAGCTGATTCTATCGAGATTTGAGAATCGATGCTCATCAAATCGGGCTTTTAGTGTTCGAATATCGTATTGTGCGGAAACTGATGAATGTCATACTGTGCGGCTACCGGGCCTGTCGAACTGCGTGCGTCTGTACCGGTCTCCGAACGATGTCTTGACAGGGGTACAGCTTATGATTTGCTTGTTCCAATCATAGAACACGAAGATTACATGTTTGAATTGAGTTTTACAGAAAGTTTAACTGCTGCATGGAAAATCCTACTTTTTCCTGAACAAAATGAGCTATAATTTAGCTCGAATACACGCGTACAATCTAAACGATGAGCGTTAAAAATCTTTCATTTTTCCTTGGCATATTCGATAATAAATCCATTGATACGGCCTCCGTAACACGCGGGCCGGAATAAACAGATGAAAATAATTTACATTCCGCGTAAAGACGCCAGTCGATTTTTTTCTTATACGTTATTATATTATATACAATATAATATAATACGTATTGTCGTTCACTTTGCAATTATTAGAATTTCAATATTAATCATGAAATGCTTAATATGATGGTGTACGGCCACTGGTACATTTACCTTACACGACAAATGAAAATTTATGATTTTCACGGATTGATTTGTGCGACGTGACTATAAAAAACAAAATTAGACTCGTTTTCGAGTTTATTTGTAACGTTGATCGTCCATTTTAGCCCGAAAGAATAGATCCCCAACGAGCGCGCGGTTACGACGTACGCAGCGACGTTTGGTCGTTGGGTATAACGCTGATGGAAGTTGCCACGGGTTATTTTCCATATCCCAAGTGGAATTCCGTGTTCGAGCAGCTTTATCAGGTCGTACAGGGCGATCCGCCCCGTTTATCACCCAACGAGAATGGCAATTCTTTCACGATGGATTTTGTCAATTTTGTTAATACCTGGTGAGCGTCTCATCTCATTTTTCAAGCATTAATTATAATTATCCGTGTTAATATATTCTGCTTCAGTTGCTCAGCACTGTATACAGAGGAGATCAAAAGGTGGAAATTAAAATCACGACATTGCTGAATCCTAATTTTTCACCACCCACGAATCCTTTCTTCGTTATAAAGTCACCGTAATTTTACGTCATACTCTGATTATTTTCGCGTAAACGTCACTTACGTTCAAACAGTGTAAAAATAATGCGCAGCGTGTTTTCGCTGAAGAATATCTTTGGGTATAACGTCAATTTGGACTCTATTATTTTAAAAAATCATTCCCGAATTGAACCAAGTCCATGGACTATAATAATAATAATAATAATAATAATAATAATAATAATAATAATAATAATAATAATAATAATACTCGCTAAATCGTGCGGGTCCTCACTTTATTTTCTCGATCGTTCGCAGTTTGATCAAAGAGGAGACTCAGCGCCCAAAGTACAACAAGCTACTCGAGCATCCGTTCATAAGAAGATCCGAGGAGGCGCAGATCGACGTGGCCGCTTACATCGGCGGTGTTCTCGACAATATGGAGCAAAACGGAATAACGCCTTTCACCACCAATCAGCCTTAAATCAGAAGAAAAAAAAACTGATTAAAGAGAAGTTAAAAAAAATGAGAGAAAGAGAATTATAGAGAGAGAGAGAGAGAGAGAGAGAGTAAGAGAGAGAGAGAGAGAGTGAGAGAGAGGGTCCTCATTACCGCGACATTTCCATGAAAAAAAAAACTTTCGTTCGTGATTTTACGTAGAAATGACGAAAGAAAAAAGGGGGGCTCCCAATCGCGTAGCCTAGATATTGAGAATCGTTCGTTGACTCTTGTCTCCATTCCGGTGTCACGTGACTGTCCTCGTGTCTCGTAATTCACCAATTTTATTCAGAAAAAAAAACAAATAAGAAAGAAAAACGGTAAATGAATTTGAAACTAAACAAAAAAAAAAAAAAATGGTAAACAATTAACGAAATACTCGTACGCGTTTAATAGCGAGTAGAAGTTTCGTCGTAATGAGATTTCGGAGTCGTGTAATCGTCGATGTCTAGAGAAGAGCAGAGAGGGAGAAGAAAAGATGGCAAGAGAACGAAATAATTTTTTTTTCGATTCCTAGCGTAAATTTAATTTCGCAATCGAGATCACTCAATGAGCCCATCGCACCGCTGCTTAAAATTTTTAGCCCCTCCCTTGATTTTACGCTCTCATTTGTCGCAAAAATTTTCAAAAGCCCATCTCAGATTAGACACATTAGCTATTATCACCGAAACGTTCTTTTTTTTTTCGTAGTTCTCGCTACAATCGATACGTATGGTATACGAGTTGAAAAAAAAAATAATATAAATATATACGATCGCGTATCTCATGCAGACCCAGAATGCTCTGCGTGCCCTTTATCAATTAAAAAAAAAAACAAAAAAACAACAACAAATGACTTTTGAAAGTTCTCCATAATCACATTTTGTAAGAATGAAAAAAAAAAATTTGAAAATTTACGAAATCGCGTACGATCCTATCGTTACAGCGATTATGAGAGAACATTTACGAAAAAAAAAAACAAACAAACAAACAAACAAACAAACAAATGGCCCTTGCCAAAGCAGTGCAAAGTGCTCGTGAGTTGTTCTCGTTATGGCGATTCTATTAGGACAAGCTCATACCAACGTTAAAGAACGTGAAAAGACAGAAAAAAAAAGCAAAAAAAAAAAAATACTGTAATGTAAGTACGAAGAAATAAAAATAAAATGTCTATTGCAATATGAGATTTTGACGGAATATCTAGGAGCTCTTATTTGACGAATTATAAGAATTCGAAATTTTTTTAAAAGAGAGGATTTCTAAGACGGCTATCTAAAATGAAAAATCTTATTTTCAAAAATTCGAAAATGAAATTTTATATTTTTGAAATTATTCAAAGTTTCGCTGCTCGTAACGTATGAATTCGTTATGCGAGGAGACTATTGGGATGTGTGTGTTTTTTTTTTTTTTTTTAATTATTTTCATGTTAACCTTATCGCTCGATTTTTAACAAGCGGGTTCAATGTTCTGCGAAAAAAAACTGCGGGTCCGGGTGTCCGTTACTGCTCAAATGAAAGATACAAAAAAAGAAAGAAAAAAAAACGTTCAGAGTCAATGAACTTTGTCGTTATCGGAGACACGGATTACCGACAGTGGCGCTGTAGTCGCACAGATGTCCTTGAGGCTGCGTATACGTTTTTCATATTTGGAGGTTAGAAAACGATATTTGCAACTCTCAGACGACGAATATAATTATTATCGAGTATATTTTAACGTAAAATAGATTGGATTGGGGGAATTTGCTTTTTTTTCTCTCAAACTGACAAGTTTCTATTCAATTCTGCCAGTATTTCCGGCAATATCGTCTCGAATTTGAAGATTTTAATCACCATCTTGTTTAGTTCCGAATATGACCACCAGGCGTCTCGTTTTTTTTTTAATCTTTCCAACAGTTCTCACGAAACAAATGCCAATTTTTTTAAATTCGTGAAAATGACAAATACATTTGAATCTCAGCACAGATTAAATGAGATAAAATTTTTCTATCGATCGATAATATTCAATGTGGAAAGAACGGTGGGGGAAAAAAAAAAAAAATTGGTGTTTCATAATTTTTAAGCTTCCGGGTCTTCGTGAAAATTTTGAAAACTTTCCGCGAGAGGCGCTGCTGATTTGAGTTTTTCAAGAAATTTTTAGCGAGTCTACGTATAACACATTTTGCCACCAGTTTATTATTATTACACGAGGTTACGGGCGAGCAAAACGATTATATAATTAAGAATGTAAATATGCATTCTCTTTTTTTTTTTTTTGCGTGTGGCAAATACAATTGGCATATGCAAACACCTGCCGCAAGACCACCGATGGCGTGTGCGTCTACCGGCAACCCGGGACATACGAGTGATAAGATGGCCGTGCGAGGTGTAATAAGAAACACGCACGGTAACCAGGAGAACAGTTCAAGTCAGTGACCAAAGGGATGGTTCTCATGGCGGACGTGCATGCTCGTCTCTCCCGGGGGTCTTGCGTGGTTATTCCTTTATTATCTCCGAAAAATTGAAAATTCGTCTCGCGAAAGAGACAAAAAAAAAACGTAACGAGAGAAACTTTTGGCCGAATCAACCGTTAATTGTAAATCGCAATGACGTGCACGAGTTTATTTACTTCCGTTAAATTTTCGTTACGTTGAACATATATTGTGTGATCTTGTGATTTCTTTGTACTTTGTTCGTGAAGAAAAAAAAAACGTTATATTCACGATCTACTTTGAGGATTGCGTGCTCGAGGCAAGGTGAGTCCTGTTAAATTTGTGAAAATAATTTTTCGTTCGGTAAACGACCCAGAGGACAGAGTAGGAGGTCTGAGACATCGCGAAGGCGATATATGAATTCTCGAGAAAGACTTTTGGGTGCGTTCCTAACAATTTTCGGACGAAAGGGCGTTCTCGAAGACATCCGAAACTCGTAGTACGAAGTTTTCGTAATGTTATTTTGACGTCTTTGCCGCGTGTCATTCTCGATGCTGCGTGAAAAAAGGGGATGACATTTTTAACCTTGCTGATCATATTCGAAAAGTCAGCCATCTTGTTTATTTTAGTTCTACGAAATATTCGAGCTAACTATTTTGATTTAAAAAAAAAGCAAATTAAAACGTATGCGACATGTGTTGCAATTTTTTAAAATTATTAATCGCAAAAGGCCTTGGAAAATCTAAACTTTGATAATAAACCTTACAACGAGATGCCATTCAAGGGACGACATATATTAAAAATTGTTTAATTCAAGATGTAGATTTTTGTCGACGCGTGCAAAATATTTCGTGCATTGAAAAAAAAAATAAGAACATATCACAACAAAAGTTAAGGGGTCGCGTCTGACGGATTTTAATGATCGGTGAAGTAAAAAAAAAATCGTACTTTTGAATGAATTTCGCGGTTTATGAATTGCTTTCGTCGATATATATATGTTGAGGGATTTGGAAATTTTCGATAATCGATCGTTTCTTGATAATGCAAAAGTGAAAGCAGGAGAATGGTGCAGAGCTGCTGCTGCTGCTGCGGTCGTAACGGATCAATTCTTTTGAATATTTTATCAAGTCTCCGCCCTACCGGAAACTACATATACGCGTATATATACAGCCCGCAAGGCTTATATATCCGTCCTCGATCCACCCGGCTGTTATATTTCTCGCTCTTATTTTTCGTGTCCAGTAGAATATGTCCACATCATCCCTCGGGTGTGACCTATTGCCGTGGCCGATTCTATCGTCATAACACGAGATATCATATCACCATTTATACGTGTATATATATATATATATATATGTATATATACATTTATACAAAACCTGTACTACCGATATATATTTCGTACGTCCTACTTTATGCTTTCTTTTACTCCGACCACTTTCAAGGATAAATCCATAAAAACGACCATCTCGCATCGAGCTTTATAGAGTCAAAGATTCAAAAGTTCCTATGTCTCAAACTTGACCTCCCGGGGAAAAATCGTTTAGATCTACGACAGTTATTTTCTGGATCAATTCTGATTCACGTAGATCAAAATTTTGGAATATCGTAGATCTACCTAGATCTTCGTATATATGAGAATAGATTTACATATATTCGAATTGTATATTATGTTCAAACACTTTTGCTTATTAAATCTCCGTTTATCTATATATATAGTTTATAATAGATTTACTTGAATCTGAGTAGATCTAACGGAGATCTGGGTAGATCTAATTGAGATATATAACGGTAATCTATAAGTATATCTAATTGAGTTCTAACGGTGATGTAGGTAGATCGAATTGAAATTTGGGTAGATCTAATTGAAATTTAAGTAGATCTAATTGAAATCTAACGGAGATCTAGGTAGATCTGATTGAGATCTAACGGAAATCTAGGTAGATCTAATTGAGATCTAAGTATAAAACTACGATTTTACAAAATTCCAATCTACGCAGATTTAAATTTGATCTACGCGGATCTAAACTATTTTTTCCCGGTCCGACCAAAAGCGTTAAAACCTCGACGCTGTTCGTGTCAATTGAAATCGCGGTCTGTCAATGCTCAGAATTGATTCCCTTATTGACCGCACTTTATACCTTATCAAAAATGAACACTGAACGATGATTGTAACCTAAAAAACGTTTGGGGATTTGTCGTTTCATACAGCACCAAATTAAGCGCATCTCCATGATGACCCGAATGAGAAGCATTAATTAAAAGACTTCTTAGTTTAAAATTTACGGTGTGTTCATTGAGCTTATATTGAGCAAATTCACTCGTAGCACCTGTGCCACTTGGAGTATGTGACCCTATATATACGTGTGTGTATGTGTGTGTGTGTGTGTGCAACAACGCACCCTCACGTTTGGGGGTCTAATGACGTTGATTTGGGGTGCCCGGCTAAGCGCCAGATCTCTTAGTCCACAGGTAATGTACATAACAGTCTGCTTGTGCGTATAGAGTCCATGCTGTTGATGTAGTGAGTCACACACAACCTGCGAAAGCTGGTGGACTAGCCACCATCAGCTTGGGGGTGCGACAGGTGCTGCTACCATGCTGACGCTGCCGTGGGTACTCTCCGTTAGCTGTGGATTATAATCCTGGGGGGCTTGAATATGATATCTTTTCAGTCATCCCGGCTTATAACGATTAATGTATCAGTGTTCAAAAATCACTTGAGCCAAAATCTCCCTCTCGCCTTATACTTGCCTCATTTCTACTGAGAGCCCCTTATACTTACCTCATATCCACTGGGAGCCTCTTATACTTGGAGTAAAGCCCAAAAATCACTTAAGGCCAAATCTTGAGTCCGCCCTTTAGGAAAGGCGCACTTGAGGCATCTCTTCCGCCTTACACTTACCGCATAACCACTATAGAAGTCCCTTGTACTTACCTCATAACCACTAGGAGCAGGAGCCCGGTACTTTTGATTCTTTATTATCCAATTGGAATCCTGTATGAAGATCTGAACGGTTTTGTTCACTTCCTTTTCGTTCCTATCGGTTGCTATCACAGGCTGTTTCTGCAGGCAACCCTTATGAAGCTTATTGTTCAACTCAAATCTAAGCGTACTCCCGCCAGTTCCTATCAACACTATAGCGCTCGATTTTTCAAAGTACCCAAACATCGACCACCTGTCGATGGTCCCCGCAGGTTTCGATACCGAGTATAGGATTGTCGAAAACTGAGCCCACGTCAATTATAAATGCTTGCATCGAAAGATTTTGTACATTAGTTTGCATTTGGGGTGGATCTACAAGCTAAAATGAAAGTGCAGTTTGAACCAGTCTGCCAGTGTAGCCTTCACATCCAGCAAACATGATCGTGACTTGCTTCAGTCAAGCGCAACCAAAAAATGCGTCAATGATCATATTCATCAACCACATTTTAAGGGAGCTTTTTCGAACAAAAGTGCCCCTCATGTCACAGACGCCAAAGAGCCACGAGTGGCGCGGAGGAGCCTCAGATGCTTCCTTTTCCTTAGGTGTTTATACTTTGTTCCCTGAGCTGAAATGACTTACGATAGAAGGCGGGTACCTGGACCATCCCTACGGAATTTCAACAAAAATGAAAAATGACTCTCAATGTCAGCACACTTAAGGGAATCGTTAATACCAAAAGCGAATGAGAAAATCTCCCAAATATGCCTTGTTTGATAAACTTTTCCATCGCGCCCTCCAACCTCCAGTCTATAATCTGGAGATTTTGTTCTTTTTTTCTTCATTATCTTGGACCAAAACAACGTAAATGATGTAACCGATCCGTATTTGCGATGAAAAAAAAAAAAGAAAAAGAAAAACGTTGGTAACGGGGCGAATGGCCAGCGACTGTAACGCCTGGTCAGTAAATGACCGGTGTGTAACACCGCAGAGCAGAGCTGGCTCTCGCCAGGAGGGGGAGGAGGACGGATGTTCCCAGGAGATTATTGATCGGCCTCGCAGATACTTCCACTTTGACGACGGGGTGGACGCGACAAGGACGAGAGGTCGAAGCGCGTATCGTGGAGAGAGACCGACGCGAAGCTTTACCAATATATATATTTATTTATATGTAACTCCAAGGGTTTAAGCTCTGTGCCCGGGCTCTCATTCGCAGGCTCCTCACCCTATCCCTTACTATTTATAGAATAAATTGCGTGTAAAATGAATGCCGGCTTGGAGAAATCAAAAGGTCGTAACTCATATGCTTTATAGCACACGTGAAATAAGGCCATTGCGACATTTTGCTTCTCAAGTATAGTAGTCTTAGGTCGAGTGTATCTTCATCTTTCTTCTTTTCCCGCCCTTCGGCTCACCCTCGCGGTTATAAGCACGTGCGTGGACGTGCGTCGTGATATAGGAGGTTGGAACAACCCTCGAACGAGACGCCCCCAGATCATGGCGGTCGCGTCTGCAGGGATGAATTTGTAACATAAGAAAATCAATTTTCAACGTGAACAATTCATGAATTTGTTGTTCCGATGATGAAAAATCTTACATACTGCCACTTTCTAAGTCGGGTAAACTTTTTTTCAATCGAATTTCAAGTCCAGCAACCTCGAAAACTTTCAATAAAATCAATTGATTTTTGATAAGCGTTGATAAAATCAAGCGTTGATAAAATCAAATAATCGTCTTTGCCCGCGGGGAAAAAATAGCTTGGATCTACGCAGATCAAATTTAGATCTGCGGTCATTTTTTAGATCTACTCAGATCAAATTTACATTTACGTAGTCATTTTTTAGATCTACTTAAAAAGAAATTCCGCAGATCTAAATTAGAGCTATAATACGTAGATCCGAATGATTTTTTCCCGAGTTTGTTTTTTCCGAAAATAATAAATCTCATTACCCTATACTGACTTTTCCGTGACTTTTTGAGTCACAAAATATTTTTTTTAACCGAATTTAAAGTCCTGGCAACCTCGAAAACTCTCAGTCAACGATTGTTTATAAAATCGAATAATTCTTTAGTCTTTTCGTCGGCCATATTGAGTCCACTATCGTTAATTTCGAAACTTCGACCTTCAATTCTAAATCGGAGGTCTCATAAATATCTTGAATATTCAAATTTTGAAGATTTACTTCGAAATCGGAAATACAATTCGTTAAACGCCGACGGTGCTGCAGCCAACTGTGAAAATAATTGTGAAAATAATAATCATGAATCGAAAAATCATAGAATTAAGATGAATAAAGTAACGATAAATGAATACTCAACTCTTTTTGACAGTTAAGGATCGATAAAAGTTATTTTATACATTGATATAAATGAAATAAATTCGTTTTTATAGTGTACATAATTCGCAAAGAAGTCTGGGCAACGAACGGCGCGTATTTCTTACGATTGGTACCGTCAAGTGTCATAGCCAACAGGCGCCAGAGAACAGTCGAGCTGTCAAGAAAATTTCGCGCTCAACCTCTAATCTAACTGCTCCGGCTCTACAGCGATTTTGCCATGCTTATCCACTCTTTACATCCCTTTACTGCGAATAACTATAATGAATTCTGTGGGTTCATTGAATAGTATTCATAAACTAAATACACAATCAATCTGATTTTTGTCATGCTGCTCAATTCACCTATACTGTATTGAAATGATATTTTTTTTTAAATTTTCTTCACATTTTCTCCGGAATTATAAAGGGGAAAAAATTGCAACTTCTGCTTACGCCATAAGAACGCGTGTTAAAAGAGCCTCGTCAAAAACTAATTTTTCATATGAATGGTGTAGGTGAAAATTCCCAAATAATTCAGGCACTTTTCTACAGTAGTAGTGAATATCTGATAACAAAATTCAGATTTTTCTGTGCATTTTGCTCTGCCTGGTGAACCTCCTTAACTTCGGTGACATAGTTTTTCCATTCTTCTATTTGTATCATAAGGGATGCAAAAGTATAAGAGAAGCATTAGAAAAAGTCTTGGGATCATTAGTCGAAGATTTCTCGTATTATTATTATTATTATTATTATTATATATTCATATTTATATGCGCGTGAGTGACCAATGTGATCATATATACGAGAGTGAATATCTCTCGGTGTCTTCGATCTTTTTGGTGATATATACCACCGCACATGTCGACCAATGACGAAGAAGCCACGCGAACTGTCTCGAGCGCTATATTCGCGTCGTCATCAAATGAACGGGGGCGTTTTTACCCTCTCTCCCGCGGGGATATATTATCACCCCTTTGGGGTGAATGCTGCCTCCCGCATGAGCTCGGGAGAACTACCCCGAGCCAAAACGATCAATGGAGGTGAAAGAGAGAAGAGAGCCACTCGGCAGACTTTCCCGATATGTATATTATCGATTATTTCCTCGCAAAGTTTTCGCATCATCTGCCATAACTATTTATGAGTGAGGGTTGCGGTCGGCATTTGAGTAAAAAAAAAAACTAATCAGAATAGATTATAGTGAGGAAGAAACTATTTATGAATGACTATAATGTAGTTATTATTTTTAGAATATTCATTCATATATGTTCAATTCGTCATAGAAACATTCTTCATGTTTTTTTTTAATTATTTTTTTTGTTTTATTATCGATGGAAATATACGAAATTACCAAACTAATAAGGGGATGGTCAGGATTCGAACAAAAGATGAATTCACGTAAAGGATTTTTATGAGTAACGAATTATCAATGATTATCGCGAATAAAAATGACAACTGTAGCACAATTTTTATTCATTAAGAGCAATTTGGAATGATTATTCTTCCCTAAAGTAATCGCGATATTATTTTGACGATCATTCGTGAATTATTATTTTCAAAAAAGCGTGCAAATTCGAAGCTTGCACATTGCTTCCTCATTCCTTTATCTCGAATACAAAACTCCCTCTCTCTCTCTCTCTCTCTTACTCTCTATAAGGAAGTCGAATTTTCGATTTTAACTTCCTCGTATAGAGGAAACTTTAAGAGTTAAAACAAAATGAGGAAGCAATAAAAAAGTTTCTAATTTGAACGCTTTTTTCCAAATTCAATTTCCGAATTCGAATAGGCGCACTTGCATCGATTTCTTCGAAAATTAAAAAAGAACTGTGCAAATTATAAATTTGCACATTGCTTCCTCATTATTTCATCTTGTTCACAAAACTCCCTGTATGATCAAATTGGGAGGTTTTTTTTCAATCTTGGCTACCTCACAAAGGGAGCATTGTGAGCGAGATAAAATAATGAGAAATCAATGTGCAAATTTCTGATTTGCACGCTTTTTTTCGGGATGCGTGATATCAGCAATGGAAAAAGTTTCGTGATTTTTTAAAAAGATATAGGATAGGTAGTAACGAGTTTTCAACTTCAAAATTGGAAAATTTCATAACATCTGAAACCGTTCTTCGATTGTTGCAAAATTCAATATTAAACATTACAAAATCTGAATCACTCGAACGATTTACGGGTAAATCTACTACCAATCATCCTTACATGATATTCAATTTATGCCAAATTCAATAACAAACATCCTAGTCCCATAACCCATTTGTGTAAAAAGTTTTGGTTCGATAGACTAAAATTTAAAAAAGTTGGAGCATACTGATGGTCATTTTTGAAAAATTTAAGATTTTAATAAAATCTCGACCCCTTGAGCGATTCTCGCCAAAATTAGTATCGAACATTTTTATCCCCTAGCCTATTCGTGTAACATATTTTGCCTCGATATCTCCAAATTTACGAAATTTATGGAGTTAACGGTAATTTTTCGAAAATTAAAATTTTTTTTACAATATTCTGTGTAAAAAAAAATTCTGACTAGATTTCTTCTATTTCTATGCCAAAAATATTTTTCAACACTATCCAGTTGATAAAAAAAAACTATTTATTTGACTCAAAATCCCGGCAATTGTAGAAGCCAGAGCAAAAAAATGCCTATAACTGATGAAAAAAAAAAAAATGGAAAATGTATAAAATCTAAACGAGGCTCGAGCGATTTCTTCCAAATTCAATGCCAAATAGTGTCCACGAATGGTCCATTCGTATAAAAAATTTCGGTACGATTGAAATTTTTGAAAAAAATTAAAAACCCCTCTTATTTTTTGGAACATAATATCCTCGGTCCGAAAATTTTTGTTAACGTCATTTTTAGTTTTTTTTTTCGATTACTTTGAGTGGTTTGGCATTTAACATTCGTTATATAAATTTAGAAAAAACAAATTAATTTCGATAAGAATATACTTATGAATTTTTCGTCGTACGAACTCTGCGTTTCCTCATTTTCCCCCACATGTGCATTATGCGCATTAATGGACAATCTCGCATTTCCATATCTACATCGCGTCATCGTCGAATAGTCCGAGACCACGTGTCGGCTGTTCATCGGACCGAACTTATAGCTGTAGTTTATACATATCGAAGTGAAAGAAAAAAAGAGAAAAAAGAAAAACTGTAAAGAGGAAAGAGAAGTCACGCGCGCGTGCCACCAGCTATATATACCAGCTTTTAATGCCGCTGTCTTTCTCTCTGTCTTTTCCCCCTTCTGCACTTCCGGTCCTTCGCGGTGGGCACCCGTTTCGCGCGGGTTCCGGTGAACCACCTGGTGGACAGCGCAACTGCATATTCTCGCCTTCTCAATTCGACCCAATGCATATATGCATATCATATATATATGTGTGTGTGTGTGTGTGTGTGTGTGTGTGTGTGTGTGTATAATTGAATGACTTGAGTTACCGTTCGAGATGCATTTTCAGGCTCAATGAAGAAATTTCTGTCTTATTATTATCGTCTTTACTCCAAAAAGCCTCGTACGATAAATTAGTCTCGTCGAATTTATCAAAAATTTCATCAAAATCGATTAAAAGAGAATAAAACAATTCAAATAATCAACGGATTTTATGAAAAAGCTTAATAATGAATTTACGACAAAAGTTAACGAATAATAATAATATAACGAATATTTATAGCACGATATTCGATAAATGTAATAAAAATTAATTTATAAAAAAAATGATTGTAACAAAAAAGAAACTTTTTTCAAACGTTCCCAAAGAATTTGCAATGGTTATTCTTGCACAGTGAATAATAATATTTTATTTTTATTATTGAATCGCTATGAAAAATTAATTATTTTATCAGATCTATTCTCCTGTAATTGTGATCATTTTCAATTATTAATTTTTACGCGTGACCTTTTTTTTCGCCGAGATATCGAAGAGTTTTCCTGGCAATAATGTTTATCCACCTGTCGCAGGTGAAATGCAAATACACAAGTTTAGTGCAAACTTGAAATTATAAAATTGTGTGTGACTCAAACGCAACCATCAATTTCGATATGTAATGGATTGACCCAGTGACGCACTGGAATTCCAATCTTCAATCAGTATATTAAAATTTTCACTATAGCAAGATAAAATATATGTATATATAATATATATATATATATATATATATATATTATATATATATACGTTGGGACTTGACACACACAGCAGGGAAATTCCAATGGTTAGGATCGATTCTTTCGAATAACACGCAAACTCTAACACATACCACCGCACTCACGACGTTTGTGCAATATAATTATGTGCAAATGTGTATATTGAGCATCGCATAAAAGAATAAATAAAAAGAAACTATAAGCGCGTAACGATACAAAAAATGCAGAATTTAGGAGACTCAATCAAGGACACATTGAGCTTCGAGATGTCATAAGTACGTCAGACATGAGTAAAAATTAAATTTCCAATTGTAATTCCAATTGAAAGTAATAATAATAAGAATTTAACGATAATAATAAAATCAAATTTTATTTCTCGAATTTATATTCGAATAATTAATTTTTTTTAATTGCCATTTTACGATGTCTTGTATCTTGCAATTTTTAATTGAAAATTAAAAAAAATCCAATTTATTCTTTGTTAATCAATACATAACTCAATATATATATTGACAAATGTACTAAAAAATTTGAAAAAAAAAAATTGTTCATGAGACGAAACGAAGCAGAAGAAGATGTGAATTAAAAGTTCAACTTATTCCAGAGACAAAATTAATTGAGAATTATTATCGAAAATTCGTGAAGCTCAATAAGCAATTACCGTTCTCCAATTTGGCTCTGAAAATCTTCGAAAATTATGAGGAACAGATGATAACACACAGTCTATACGTGTGAACGGGCAACTTTACCTCGATTAATCAAAATTTCAGCTCGAGTTCTGTCTCGAGCTATGGAAATTCTATTTTTGAAAATATAATAGTAGCAAACAAACACGCCCGTGTTCAGACATTTATTCTTCTCGAGATATCATTACTCGATTATTCGGAACAATTGTGAAAAGTCCGAAAATGAATTTAAAAAAAAAAATTAAAATAAAAATAAAATCCCAAGCTTTAAGCCCTCGTAGTTGAGTTAAGCCTGCGGCAAATATTTCCTTTATATATATCATGCAGAGTAATTTTACGAGTAATGCAAAATTAAGACAAACGTTCAAAGTCCTAGAAATAAAATTCTGTAAAGTTGGAAATGGAGTAGGAAAACTTGATCTTGGTGATTCTTCCCATGTACAAATATATATATATATATATATATATATGCACTAGGGTGTGCGGAAAAAAAACAATTTTTTTTTTTCGGTTGCATCCACCAAAAAAAGTTGAAGTAAGGTAAAAAAAGAAGAATCCTAAAACGGGAGGTCAAAAAAAAATTATTTCGAACGGCGCATTGCATTTGAATATTTTCCATAAGAATAACACAGGAAAATATTGGGATTTCTGAATGTGGTAGTGCAACTCGTCAGAAAAAAATCACACAATGATGTCATTAACATATTCTCATGGAGAATCGAATTCCCTACAAAAAAAGTTCTCACGAAAATTTAGCTCGGAACAACCGTTCGAGTGGAATATAACGCTAATGAATATAGTGGAAATAACGCTGTCTGAAATTGAATTGATAGGAAAAAAAAAGTAATTCAAAAGGCTGTAAAAATCGAATTTTTCGCTTTACGAAAAAACTTTTCGGGGGTTTTTTTTGTAAAGAATGTTCTGCTCTAACAACGTCGCTTTGATAGAAGCATATAACGGTTCATTAACAAAAAAACGAAGAGCAGCTACAATATTTAATGGGCATAGTGCAAAATTATCGATAGAAATACCCTAATTGCAACAAACAGACTCTTAAAAAAAGAAACGATGATTATTAAGCATTATAATGTAAAAAAAATCTATTCTATCTTATTAAACCAAATTCATTGAATAAAGCTTTTCTAAACACGATCAATGATGAACGTCGTTTCTTTTATATTTCTTGTTGTACTTGATTTTTTTTTGTATAAGAGAAATATTTTGAGAACAATATTTCATGCAAGTATGTTAGAGCAGAACATTCTCTACAAAAAAACCCCCAAAAAGTTTTTTCGTAAAGCGAAAAATTCGATTTTTACAGCCTTTTGAATTACTTTTTTTTTCCTATCAATTCAATTTCAGACAGCGTTATTTCCACTGAATTCATTCGCGTTATATTCCACTTGAACGGTTGTTCCGAGCTAATTTTTCGTAAGAACTTTTTTTGTAGGGAATTCGATTCTCCATGAGAATATGTTAATGACATCTTTGTGTGATTTTTTTCTGACGAGTTGCACTACCACATTCAGAAATCCCAATATTTTCCTATGTTATTCTTATGGAAAATATTCAAATGCAATGCGCCGTTCGAAATAATTTTTTTTTGACCTCCCGTTTTAGGATTCTTCTTTTTTTATCTCACTTCAACTTTTTTTGGTGGATGCAACCGAAAAAAAAAATTGTTTTTTTTCCGCACACCCTAATATGCACGTGATAATTGTTCCGAGGAGGGAGACTGGAAAATATGAGGGTTGCTGTTCAGGAAAGCGAGAGAGAATGAGAAAAAAATGTAAAAAAAAAAAGAAATACGAAAGGGCGAATGAGCTGCGAGAACCTGTGAGGGGGTTCTATAGAGGTCCGGCTGGTATATATACATGGTCCACCTGCGAATAAACCCAGCACCTGTCGCCGCACGCGCGCATGCTACTCAGTCCATCCACATATATGTATATCGACTGCTACAGTACATGTTCTTAGCACACATATATATATGTTAATACATACAGTGAGCCAGGGGTAGGTACCACGAACCTTCACTGCTACCCCTGTGACCAGTCGGTCTCAGGGCACCCCTGGTATCGGAGACACCCCCGACTATATATCACGAGTGCATCGTCGTACTCCTCTACCTACGAATTATTTAACCGTTTTTCACGATTAAATTTAAAAAAAAAATCATCATCCCCATTTCGTTAGTGAACAAGTAGAAAAAAAAATCTCGCGTGAAATACGTCAAATCCCCACGACGAATTGTCGCGTATCCTCTCGCGTTTCTGTCACACTCGCGAAGCGCGGTGCGAGACCACGGACAAGAAAAAAAAAAAAAAACGACGCAATATAGTGACCGCGACGAGGTGGCGAACTCTGAAATCGTTAGTCATTCCTATTTTTTTTTTTCTTTCTTTCTAAATCTCTTTATTTTTTTAATTTTTTATTTTTATCGTCTCGGTGTTTCGTGCTCCACGTTGAAAGTTTCGATCGATCGTGGTGTAGTTTACATTTGGAAGAAAAAAAAAAAAAGAATTCATAATACAATAAGGTTCCGCTGGTTGGTCGCGATTTCATCGAGGGATGAGAATTTTGCAACGAGTGAGAGAAATTTCATTTTGTTTTTTTCTTATTATTTTTTTTTTTTTCCAATATTTTACACATTTGAGATTCGTCTCGCCAGCTCGATCCTCTCATTTATTGCTGAATTTATAAAGAAATTTGTGTACAGCTTTTTTTTTCCTCGCTATTGAATGAATTAATAGAAGAAGAAAAAAAAATAATAATTTCATTGATCTTTCTCTTTTGAAAATTATCGTGCAAAAGGTTTTGGATTATGAGCGATGGTGAAAATGAGAACGGACGTGGATGATATGATAGGGCTTGAGGTGACCATGGATCATCGTTGGTCGGTGACGAACACGATCGAGGTGAGCACGAGCAGCGGCAGCATGGAGTGCGACGAGGATTTCGGTGTCGAGGCCGAGCTCACCAGCCTCTCGTGGCTACAGTCCCTCGATATCACGAGCGCCTCGAGCCTTCCAACGCCCCCCTGTTCACCCTCGCCACCGCCGATCGTTCGTCGACCGAATAAAAAAATGTCACCGCTTCTCAAGGCTGAAATTGGTGGGTATATTATTTTGAGTTTACTGAAAAATACTGAATTTACTGAAAATACTGAAAATACTGAAAATACTGAAAATACTGAATTTACTGAAAATACTGAATTTACTGAAAATACTGAATTTACTGAAAATACTGAATTTACCGAAAATACTGAATTTATAGAAAGCACTGAAAATGCTGAATTAATTGATGCCACAATAGATAAATTTTTCATTGCGAGTTGGTTGTGCATATCGTTCTTTCCCAAATTTATTGGGTAAATACATTACCTTATTCAGTTAACCGAATTCATATGAATTTTATTCGATTTAATTTATTTACGAACTTTCTCGTACGAATTATCACTGAATTACCAATTAAGATTCAATGAATTCAAATTACACTACGAATTTTACAACAATCCGCTTATCCCTCGTGGCAAAAAAGTATACTGAATTTTCTTGCATGTCTTACCTGTGTTCTTGCTATTCAAGATCTCGCAGAGAATGCCGAAAAATATCAGGATAATCCAGATGCGAAGCCACCATATTCATACGCGACCCTCATTTGTCTGGCTATGCGAGCCAACAACAACAAACTCACGCTGTCGAACATTTACGCGTGGATACGCGAGAATTTCATGTTCTACAAACACGCCGATCCGGCCTGGCAGGTAAAATATATTACAAAAACAAAAATCATTCGTTCACATCAACCATAGTTGCAGGAAATTTCGAAGAAAAAAACATCTTTTATTTCAGTCAACAGTCATATATAACTTTGAAAAAAAAACCCTTCAAATCATTAAAAAAGTGTTTTTTTCTTACTTTTTTGTTTTTTTTTTAAATATTATTTCAGAACTCGATAAGGCACAATCTCTCGTTGAACAAGTGCTTCGTCAAGCTGCCAAGATCGAAGGACGAGCCCGGTAAGGGTGGTTTTTGGAAATTGGATCTTGAACGGCTCGAGGAGGGCAAGAGAACCCGAAGACGAGCATCATCGTCGCGACGTATTCGAGCGACGAAGAAAATCATCGCCAATGACAATAGCAACGATGATTATAACGGCGATTCGAAAAAATTGAGAATCCCTCTTTACGAGACACCGCCGAGCAGCGTGTCGCCGCCAATACCTGACAGCCTACCGGAAGTACCGGAATCCGTACAGGTCAGCCTGACCGAGGACGATCTCACGGGACTCCTGATCGCTACCGGTGGCTGGGACGAAAATCAGCTCGATCTTCTTGACTCCCTGCTGGAGTCACTGTAAAAAAAAACAAAAACAAAAAAACCCCCAAAAAAGCATGAAAAAATTCAAATGAGAATCGAATTGAAAAAAAATATATATACAAATATAAATATATATATATATATTAGGGTGTGCGGAAAAAAAACAATTTTTTTTTTCGGTTGCATCCACCAAAAAAAGTTGAAGTGAGATAAAAAAAGAAGAATCCTAAAACGGGAGGTAAAAAAAAAATTATTTCGAACGGCGCATTGCATTTGAATATTTTCCATAAAAGAATAACATAGGAAAATATTGGGATTTCTGAATGTGGTAGTGCAACTCGTCAGAAAAAAATCACACAAAGATGTCATTAACATATTCTCATGGAGAATCGAATTCCCTACAAAAAAAGTTCTTACGAAAAATTAGCTCGGAACAACCGTTCAAGTGGAATATAACGCGAATGAATTCAGTGGAAATAACGCTGTCTGAAATTGAATTGATAGGAAAAAAAAAGTAATTCAAAAGGCTGTAAAAATCGAATTTTTCGCTTTACGAAAAAACTTTTTGGGGTTTTTTTTGTAGAGAATGTTCTGCTCTAACATACTTGCATGAAATATTGTTCTCAAAATATTTCTCTTATACAAAAAAAAAAATCAAGTACAACAAGAAATATAAAAGAAACGACGTTCATCATTGATCGTGTTTAGAAAAGCTTTATTCAATGAATTTGGTTTAATAAGATAGAATAGATTTTTTTTTACATTATAATGCTTAATAATCATCGTTTCTTTTTTTAAGAGTCTGTTTGTTGCAATTAGGGTATTTCTATCGATAATTTTGCACTATGCCCATTAAATATTGTAGCTGCTCTTCGTTTTTTTGTTAATGAACCGTTATATGCTTCTATCAAAGCGACGTTGTTAGAGCAGAACATTCTTTACAAAAAAACCCCCGAAAAGTTTTTTCGTAAAGCGAAAAATTCGATTTTTACAGCCTTTTGAATTACTTTTTTTTTCCTATCAATTCAATTTCAGACA
Source organism: Rhorus exstirpatorius (assembly GCA_963564615.1). NCBI lineage: Eukaryota > Metazoa > Arthropoda > Insecta > Hymenoptera > Ichneumonidae > Rhorus > Rhorus exstirpatorius. The sequence continues at coordinate 30,860,170 of OY751316.1, read as the reverse complement.
GCGTTATTTCCACTATATTCATTAGCGTTATATTCCACTCGAACGGTTGTTCCGAGCTAACTTTTCGTAAGAACTTTTTTTGTAGGGAATTCGATTCTCCATGAGAATATGTTAATGACATCATTGTGTGATTTTTTTCTGACGAGTTGCACTACCACATTCAGAAATCCCAATATTTTCCTGTGTTATTCTCATGGAAAATATTCAAATGCAATGCGCCGTTCGAAATAATTTTTTTTTTACCTCCCGTTTTAGGATTCTTCTTTTTTTACCTTACTTCAACTTTTTTTGGTGGATGCAACCGGAAAAAAAAATTGTTTTTTTTCCGCACACCCTAATATATATATATACAGCTAAAAATTGATCGAGAGACAGCAAGAATTATGCCATGACTTTATAGAATCAACGGGAGTATACAATTGCAATTTTACATTGTCATATTGTAATGAATTTTCAGTTTAGAATTGCGATTTACGTTTTCAAGAATCGCGACGATAAGTTGATGATAAGTGCAACGAAAAATTGGCTATTATAATTCGAATTAACGATACTATTTACGTATTTTATTTGCCTCTAAATTTCGAATTTTATTACTTTTCGTATATTCTGAAAATCGTGTATGATATGATGAAAATGATCATTTCAAGACACAGCCCAATTGTTTATTGCTGAAACTGCGCTCTATATGCATCATCGAATTTACGCATCCCCCCCTAACTCTATAACCGACTAAACTTCACACGACTAAAATCCTATGCGACTAAATTCTACGTTGATTCAACTCTACCCAGAAAAATTATACGTTGACCTGACTCGACGCGACTAAACTTTACACATGACTAAACTCTACGCGATTAAATTCTACGTGGATCCAACTCTGCCCGGTAAAATTCTACGTTTAACTGACTCTATACGGGACTAGAAACTCTAAAATGGCTGGAGTTATTACACGACTAATAAAGTCTACCTTGGCCCAACTCTACGCGATGAAACTCTACGCGACTATAAGCTCTACGGACATATAAATACGCGTGTATTTCACAAACACCCCGTGTGCCTTTCGAGCTACTATTATAGCCCAGAAATATTGAAAGACTCAACATTTTTCGTATTATCAATCGTGCGGAGATCGAAAAGTTTATCATTTTTTTTTTTCACACTAAGTATATTTATATGGCGACATACATGCATATACATATAAATATTGTTGCACGATCAAACGAGAAAGTTCTTTTTAAATCGCGGGTTTTGCTCAAGATTAATGAAAAAGCGTATTTCACACTTCTTCAATAACCGTCCAAGATATATTAATTGTAAATATATTAACAACTCAAAGAAACTGATAATATAACGTGTGCGTAGTTCAATTATCATCGTTTCTCAAAAAAAAAAAAAATAAAAAAAAAAAAAAACGAAACCAAAGATTGCATGAACAAATGTCTGGAGGAAACGAAATATGATCAAGCGAATCAAATGAATAATTAATTTTATGACAAATATTATATAAATATAGATAAATGAGAATAATACCAATTATGATATATATACCCTGGATAAATATAAAACGTGTAAAACCTTTGAGATAATCAAAGTTTTTATTTCAAGTGTACATTTACAGTAGAAATAATAATAATAATAATAATAATAATAAATATATACGTATATTATATGTGAGACATTCTAGAGATTTTCAGCAAGGTGACAACCCTCACTATAATTTTCAGAATCCTATAACTATTTTATCATGAAAGAGTGCGCACACTATAGGAGTATCTGTGATTTTTTTTCGGATTTTTCTTATTTGCTCCATATTTTTCAATTTTTGAAAAATGACACCCAATTTTTAACTGAAAGTATCTTGAAACATGTGAACCGTACAAAAAAAAATGTTCTGCTCATAAAACCTGTGATTGACACAAGAAATAAGGAAAAATTGGCATATCACAAAGGCCAGGAATTGCGATTTATACGAGCCAATTTTTGCATTTGATGCAAACATATGCGGAACATTTTTTTGTCCGGCCCATATAGTTTTCAAGATACCTTGAGTTGAAAATTGTCATTTTTCAAAATATGAAAAATCTGGAGCAGGGCTCATGAAAAAAAATCTGAAAAAAAATCACAGACACTCCCTAGTACGCAATAAAACTCTTTGATAAAAAAAAAAAGTTATAGGACACTGAAAAATAGTGAGGGTTTTCACCTTTGCTGAAAATCTATGAAATGCCTCATATACGTACATCCATGCATGTATATATTTAAAAAAAAATATGATATGATTATTGATTTATATTTTAGAATCGAGACGAAATACAAAAAAAAACGTCAGTGTGATATATCATTTAAATTGTGTGAGCGTTTTTGTTATCCGTGTATGTTTTTCGCGCTCTGATTCACACGCCTTTACGAATAATCCGTCCAAATGAAAAGTATTTAGTATTAATTATACTCGTTGATCCTCAAATAAACATTTTGATTATAATGGTGGGGATATTATACACTACAATAAAGTATTATCTCAAAACATATTTATAACGTGCCTTTTTTGTAATATATTGACGAAATTTTCACAATTCTCTTATATAAAACTGTGAGCAATAATTTTGAGAAAGAGAACCATAATTTCGATCGATATATATACATAACGTTGAAACGAAATGAAACATAATGACATTTATTTCAATAAAAACGTGCTCGATTTTAGTATTTAAAAATTAATAATAGTGGCATATGTCTTATGTATAATTTATATCGGTAGTATTAAAAAAAAAAATGTGTATAGTCGAATAACAAAGTGTAATGCGAAATATAGAAGTGACGATGTGATATTTTTCATTTTATTCAACCCCAGCACACGTTTTTAGATTATTTATTTATTTTTTAGATTACTGACAATACTCGTCCTTACATTTGCTAAAATTATCCGGCCAAACGAACAGACCTATTCTTTTGTCCTAGCACCCGCGCACCCGCGCGGCAAAAATGACAGCTGTCAGCACTCGGCACAGAACTTATGTTTTATCGTCAAAATAGGGCGGAACAAATTTTTAAAGGTTATGTTCAATTCATAAATTGTAGCGGAAGAACTTGTTTTTTTAAAATTAGTTTTACGCTGAATCGATGTTAGTGCGTGTATTATCGTGATATAAACAATGACGGATATCAGACAAAAAGTTATTGACAAATTCAACTCGGATCTCAAGAATCTCGACGGCATAAATCAGTTTCACAAACAACTCGAGATCGAGAAGAATGCGATCGAGGCATCGGTAAGTTTTTCAAAATTAATATTGTTACAGTTCTGTTCCTTTATTTTTTGCTTCCTATTTGAAATTATGAATTTCACGTAAATAAAATAATCGATGCATAAATCGACCGTAAAAAAAAAAACTTGCTCAACCGCACAGCTGTCCATGGCTTCGACCGAAGCACCTTCGAAAGTCAAAGCTGCTCTGGCTTACGTAGATCGTATAATCGGTGAAATCGATCCATTTATCGAGAATGGCACTAAGCTCTCCGAGACGATAAACAATTGTCTCAAGGAGGACAACAAGGTGCGCGAGGTACGGGATATCATTGAGAAAATTGGCGAACTCGAAAAGGCTCTAGCTTACTTTTGTTTCGTCAAGTTTATAGAGAATATGAGGTGACGGAACGATTTCATATATTTTTCGAATTTCATAATGCTCTATCCGTTCTATATAAATTCGACTGAAATAACGACGATATTTTTGTTTTTTTATCAGCAACGAGATGGAAATGTTTGTACTCGCGGAGGACGACGAATCCGCGATTAATCTGTACACAAATCTCACCGACATAAGCTGCCAATTGCGCTCTTCCTCTTGTCATCATTTGTCAAATTACGTCAGGGATACTATGCACTTTTGGCACAATCATTTGAAGGAGAAACTATCCGAGTGAGTTATACAAGTGTACTTCCATCGTTTATGCAAAATTTGCCTCAAAAAATTATTCATTATTTTTATTTATCCTTTCGGTGCATCCCGTTTACCGATCACAACGTTGAAGAAGCTTTTTTTCTATAAATTGACACTAATAAATAAATTATATATTATTATAATGAAAAATATATTAGAAAAAAAAATCAACGGCGATCAATATCAACTTAATATTATTATTATTATTAATCATAGTTATGAAAAATGTTATAATACAAAAAGAATAACAACAAGCGATATAAACTGTTGCAACAAATTATGGAATTTTAAAATAATTCCATAATTGCTTTTGTGTACGACGCAGAGAATACAGCGAGGTCTTAAAGTCTCTTAAGTGGCCTTTCTGCGGCTCCAATGCCACAGTCCTGACGACGCCTCTGCCGGATACGATGAGCAGATTCAAAATGCTCACGGAATATCTGTTGCAGTTGCATCTACCGTATCCTTTGCTCCAAACTAAAAGAAATATTTTGATAAAATTTGCGCTATCAACATTGCTTCGTTTTCAGTTGATTTGATTTAATTGTCAAGTTGATAAAGTGATATATTTCCTTGACATTCCGACATTCAGAGAAGAAACGTCAAAGCCCACAGTAACGTCCAGTCTTCTCACGGATTTTGCACCGGTCAGTTTACCCGTTATGCTACTGGTACGACCGCTCAGGCAAAGATTCTTCTACCATTTCAGCGGTACGAAGCAGACGAATCGTCACGACAAGCCCGAATGGTTCTTTACTCAGATACTAACGTGGATCAAGCATCACGAGCAGTGGATACACAAAAATGTTCAACCGGTCGCCGATGCCACTGGTCATAATCACATTAATATTCAGGTATAGCCTCTCATAATTTTTTTGCCCATTGAAAAATCTAAAAAAAAAAAAAAAAAATAAGTTTCTTCCAGTATATCCCAACATCTGAATCTTTTTATCGAGTCTCGCCAGATTTCAATATCAATCAATGTCTCGGCACATCCGGACATTTTTTTAATGTCTGTTTTAGACTTTTTGAACTTTTTTGACTACTTTAGCATCGTAATCTCGGATTTCTTTTCCCCATTGGCGCAGATCTTCCTTTATGAGCATGCAAAGTTGTTTTTATCTCAATAATTCATGATGGATCGATGATTTGAAAAATTGAATGTTAAATTGCCCCCGTTGCGTGAGATTGCGAATGACTGATTTTAATTAAAATGAACAGTTCGAAAAAAAAATCCATACTTCTATTATTTAAAATTTAAAAAAATTACTGCAGGTTGAATTCATGAGGGCCCTGGTACAGTTGGCAGTTGAAAAATTACATTCCGAATTACCGGTTGTCCAGTACGACGATGCCCTGTTCGCGCATTTGGTCGACGAGGCGCTGGGCTTTGAGAGAGAACTTCGCGACACTCTCTTCTATCCGGCCAATCAACCAGCTACAGTGTTCGTTCTAACGCAGGCCCAAATTTTCGTCAAATGGATCAATATGGAGAAAAAATGTGAGTTTCTTTTTTCTTTTTTTTTTTTCCTATCTTCATAGAATTTCTCATTTATCTTCGGACAGCGTCATTCTGGAATCGGAATTTTTGTTTACTTTTTTCACTCTTCATCAGACGCAACCGAGAAAATGGATTCGATATTGAGCTCGGAAAGCGCTTGGGAAAAGCTCACGGGTCCAGATTCCGACGACATGAAAGTCACCGAGTGCGCGGATGCTTTTTTGACCCTGCTCATGACAATATCCGATCGCTACAATCATCTTCCGCAGCCTGGACATCGGTAAGTAAAATATTTCATATTACGCGAAAAAAAAAAAAAAAAAAAAAATCTGAACTACCAATTGTGACGATAAAATTATATATTCCCGATAGATTGCAGTTTCTCGAGTTACAGCTGGAGCTCATAGACGACTGGCGAGTCAGACTGTTGCAACTGCTTCACGAGGAATACGATGATCCTCTGGCTTCGCTCATGCCCCGTATACTGAACACGCTGCACTACGTATCGAGCGTTCTCGTTGACTGGGGTGTCACAGTTGTGAGTAAATTCTCATATGAAATTGAATTTTTTTTTTTTTTTTGGTTAAAATTGAATTAAATTAAAAACTCTCCTCATTCGGTCGCGTCAACTTTCAAAATCGACGAGATTTTTTGGTTCGTGAAATTTTAATAATGTACCCGACTAATTTCCAACGTGGAGATCCGTTCGCGTTGATACTACCCCAAATCCGAACGCTCGTCCCGCCTCAATATTTGTTGTATGCTTTTTTTTTTTTTTTTTCTTTAGCACTTTCTTCAGCTTCATTTCTTCAAGAAGCAATTCGAAGCGGTCGAGGCAGCAACGGACAGAGGTACGGAAGTCAGCGGCAAGGAAGCCGACGACGAGGATGGCTCGGTTTTCGACGAGGCAGTGGCTCTGCTGCTTAGGCTCGAGAACGAATTGGTCGGCGAGATTACCGATACCGTTGCGCTTGACGTTAAAGCCAAGAGCAGACCTTACAGAACCGACAAGTGGTTCGCAATGCAATCGGAAAAAGAGGTCGCATCTCTGTCGGTCACGCCGAGCGGTTGCCCGATGTTCGAGGAGCTCGCGATGCGTCTCCACGATCTGCGCGATGCTCTCGCTTTGCCAATTTTTAATCAAGCTTGGCGCAATCTTGCCGGTCAGCTTGATCAAGTAAATATTAAAAACAAAAACAAAAAAACAAAAAACAAAAAACTGCATGACGATTGAGGAGTTTCGGTACAGATCGGCGATGGGGAATAAGCGGAAATGAGGATGCGGCGGCCCGCGGTGAACGCATAAAACAGAATATAGGGGAAGTTCGGGTAGCCCCGGACACTTGAATAAAGTATATCAAAAACATATAAATAACAGGTTCTAAACGTTTAATATCATACCATTTACGATCTTCAGAATCTCTTTGATGACTTTAACAAAACTATAGATACTTTTTTCAATTGTGTGAATTATATAATAACAGAAAAACGTTACCATCCAATTTTGGGCAATGGGAAAAACGGCGGGTAGCCCCGGACACACATTTTAACGACGTTTTAATCGTTCTTTAGCTTTACAAACATCATAATACCAATGGATATTCGACGATTCAATGTTGACAGAGGCTTCGTGAGCCCAATCGCTGGATTATCGACATTCAATCCAATCTTCGTCGAAGGTTTCCCCACACATCCCCGTAGCCTCATGACGATCTTCATGGGAGCGCGTTCGATAGTTTTAGTTCATTTCTGTTCATTTTTTGTTCATTTCTTCCATTTTTTTTTTGAAAATTTTTCTTCGTTCTTTGTTTCAAAATGTCCGAAGGTACGCGACAGACTTGCGCCCGGGGCTACCCGATAATCCCTATCTCATATTATTATTGATATTTATCAAATTATAAACACAATCAAATGGAAAACTGTTATAAACGTAAAGCATACGTAATGGCCTCTGATACAAGTAATAAGTTCAGTCGTATTACCCGTGTCTTTTATATGAAAACCTTCTTCGAAGTCTGATGAGCGCGCACGAAAAATCTTGCCGATGATAAATTTCACAAATAAATTTTACCCGGTCAGCGCTCATGCCAAAATACTGACTTGAATTTGTTCTATGCACTACGGGGCACGTTAATATGCGTCACTTTGTTTACATTTTTGACTCTATTGTTGCATACTTCAAGTGTCCGGGGATACCCGCCGTCCGGGGCTACCCGAACTTCCCCTACGCAATAAAATACGCAAAATGCATAAATACGCAATAAAATGCATAAAACAAAAGAGAGTCTGACCATTCGTGCGCTATTACCCGTGGATAGTGAGCTTATGTTTTGGCTTGTAACTAATAAACCAGATGGACGAATCTGTTCAAATTTGTCGACAGTCATATCAAAGATCCAATAAAGATCCGACATAAATTTTATGCGGCTGGTAGTATTTCAATGGAATTGACAGCTCAAACGAATATTGCTCCCGTTTACTTCTCGCGTATAAGCCCAAATTTTCGAAAATTATTTTTACAAAAACGACACGGAGGATCGACTTGAAATTTGAGCAGTTCACGTTTCATGTATTTGTCACTTATTTTTTTAAAAAATTGAGTTGATGGCAGCATTTTCAATAAGTGTACCGAAACTCCTTAACTCCTCTCGTGAGGTTTACTATCGTTTGATTTTTTTTTTTTTTTTTTTGTCTTTGCAGTATCTTCTCGAGGAAGTTGTTCTTGTAAATCAATTCAATGTCGGAGGTGCGGCACAGCTGCAGTTCGATATAATCAGAAACTTGTTTTCCCTCTTTGGACTTTACACCAGCAAACCGGAATCTTATTTTCCACTGTGAGTAATTTTATACGACGATGATTATTGGATTTGAAAAAAAAAACCGTACGAGATTTCGCTGCGACGGATACAAAAATTTCTCAAACAATGATGATCGACCGCCGCGGATTGTGTGTTCTCAAAATCATTGAGGCTTCTCGCGAGAAAAAAAAAATCAAATTTATCAAATTTTACCTCACCTTGAATCTTGCAGAATGCGGGAGGCTTGCATATTGTTGAACGTTTTGCTCGGTTCGGCAATGCTGCTGCTTCAAGCGTTGGACGACTCCGGGGATACCGGGAGAGCCAGTGAAGTACTGGCCGAGTTCGGTGTTCACAAAATGTCGCCCGAGATTGCCGCGATGGTTCTGAAAACTCGGACGGACGTGGGTATGCGATAAAAATGAATCTTGACCCAAAAAAATGTATATACATACATATATATATATATATCTCTTATCCGATCTTAATCTCATTTTTCTTTATATTTATATTTTTCATGAAAAACTTGATATCCTACATTGACTTTGCCCGCATTAACTTAAGTAATTCGGCGATAAATACGACAGCAGTATTAACAATCTCACAAAAAAAAAAAAGGAGCACACACACACCCACACTGAAATCAGCACAATAAACTTATTCCACCGTTGTCCGCTCCAAGGAGCAACAATCTATTGAGCGGTAGTACGGCCATCGCCGTTATGACACCCTTGAAAGTGTCATTGCGTAATTTCGACGAGGAGAAAGAAGCATTCGGCTCGACGATCGTATAAACGCCAATTCTATTGGCCGTTGTCGCTGAAACGAGCTGTTCCTCGTAAATTGCCATGCAGTGCACAGGCTCGCTGGGGGCTTTTAAATGAAATTTCAGCTTTCCATCGACAGCGCTCCATACGGCTATAGTCTGATCGAGCGACGAGCTAACGATCGTCGTCTCGTTCAACGCTACCAATTGTAATATCTCACACTCGTGACCCTTCCACGATGCTATTATCAGGCCCGTCCGTATATCGAGTATCGTTAGAAAACCCGAGGCCTGTCCCAGCGCGATCCAATGGCCGCTCGGTCCTATCGCTATGCAGCGTATCAGACCCGTTGGATTCATCGATACTTTCATCTCATTTACATAACGAAAGCTACGACAATCGATTATTCTGATCGTTATGTCGGTCGTAGCTACGATAATCGCGGTAGACGGGGCTGGACCAGCAGCCAATGTATTAACCGCTACGGGTCTCGTGCTTTCCGGACAGCCGAGCAACGAGCCCATAAACGGATCCCAGCAGTGCACCGTACCGTCGCACGTTATCGCATAACGCAGCGATTCGAGAAAGCTCAGTGACAAAATTGATTTTTTATGTCCCGTATACGTGTACCGACACGACGAAGACGCACCACCGTCTCCCTGACTCCTCAGACTCCAAAGTTTCACGGTTTTGTCACGTCCACCGCTCATAAAACTGTTCTCATTGTCAAGCGCGTATATGCATCTAACGCTGTTCGTATGGCCAGCGTAATTCTGCAGCTTTATGTGCTTCATATCGAAATTCGTATCTTTCTCGGGACGTCCGATCTCGTGCTCCCAATAAGCCAGCCAATTGCCACGCAACTGTCTCACATTCGTGGATACCATGATATCGCGATTAAATATTTTTTCCTCGTTATCCGTGATTATCCGTGCGCGTTGACGCATCTTTGGGTCCGTTTGCACGTCAATCCTATTTCCCACAACGGAAATATTGCCAAAACTCGTGATATCTTTGACGATGGTTTCATTCGTCACGTTCGCGTCTTGTCGAACAAAGGAATCATCCTCACGATTATCATCATCATCATCATCATCGTCATTATCATCGTTATCATTGACATTTACGAATCTCATTTCTTTCTCATAATCTTGACACAAATCTCGCACCAAACGATGATTCTTCAGTATTTCCATCATCGTTTCCTCGTCGACGCGACGATAAAACAGAAGATAGGCACGATGAGCAAAACGTTTCGTAAATACCTGTCGCAATTCATCGCAAGCCTTGTCTCTCGCTGTATCGGCTATATCGTCGTTTTCCACCACGGGCGGTGAGTACGAGATCGATACATCGTTTACGGAATTCTTGAGCAGCCGATCGCTCGAATCATCGATTATCGTCCAATCGTCGGGTCTGCCGTGCGATGAATCATCGATTTTATCAGCATTAACGGACGCAACGTTGACGCGCGATCCTCCAAGCTCGCTGTTTCTTCTCGCCGATCCGACGAATGATTTGTCGAATGCAAGGAAAAAACGTTGTATCGGCACTGCAAGATCGCTTCTCGTCATCGAGCCACCGAGTCTCGTGCTCAGCGTGAATATGGCATCGAGATATTTTTCAGCCAGGGCGTTACGACCGGTCGTGCCATTTGGAAAATTGTATCTCGTTGTGGAGAGTACGCGCACGGTTGGATGCAGTATCGATTTGACGATTGTCTCCTGAAGTGCATCCATGAGAAATGCATCGCTGAGACAGGGCACGATGTGAATCAAAAGTGCCAGCGACGAGACGATACCACCCTCGAGATTTGGTGTTAATTTACGCTTGCAGAGAGTCAATAATTCGCACATATGTGCCAGATATTGTAGCAAAATAATTTGTTCACCGTAGAGGCTCGCTATGGCCGTTAGACATTCCAAAACTTTGATGGCATTGCGATCACCCACGAGAATATCGTCGATGGAGGCATCATTGTCGTTCGCTCGCTGAAAAACCGTTAAATTTGTATTTCCGGTATAGCAGAGCGTCAGCATTCGCAATAGATTGCGGGACAAGTGACGAGCCGTGAGTACCGGTCCTAAACGATGCGAAAGCCATATTATTGAATCGGCGCTCATCTCCGATACTTTGTACTCGTTCGTGGGTTCGTCGATCGGTGAATCGATCTCATTGACACGCAATTTTTCCTCATTTTCGCGTATAATCGGACGTGCGATATCCCCGATATCATTGAAATCCGCGGATACGAATGGACCATGAGACCTCGCGACAGCTTGAGAATCCACGAGTGGCATATCCTCGCTCGATGCTTTGCTGCCAACGTGACAGCCTATGCTGTTGAAATCTATCACGGATTTTCCAATACCGAGCTCCGTTCTACGGGGTATCGGTATTGTCGGTGATTTAACGCTACCCGCGGGCGGTGAATTTCTCATCAAATCGTCGGCGTACTCGTCCGCGAGACTGAGACACAGCTCGGCTCTCGGATCAACGACGGATGGACGCGCGTTTTCCGTTGGCGATGGACTCGTTTCCGTTTCCATTGTGAAAACTTCCTCGAAATCGCTGTCGCGAATAATCGCTGTCGCTTTATTGTAATTATCGTCGGCTGTTCGTTCGCAGGATGACGTGAAATTGTTGTCGGAATCGATTGACGAATCCTCGTCGAGCGGTGACAATAAGGATTCACCGGATTCATCGCAATTACCGCTCAAATCGCAGCTCTTCAAATTTCCATTTCTCGGAACGTCGGGGACAGATGTGCCGCGTGGATAATCGCGATAACCACCGACGGCCTCGACCAGCGGCGTAACGAAATTATCCAAAAATCTTCGAAGACCCAAACGTACGATTAGCTTGAGCAAAAAGCTACGATGATAGAGCCTAATCGTGCGAAATTTTGCCGATGAGCCGGCCTCGAGTACGTCGGCGTAACGTGGATTATCCATTATCGAGCCGTTCTCGTAGAGACGCAGAATCGAGCGGATGAAAATTTCGCAGCTTTCGCGCGGTCCGAGTGACTTTGCGATCGGATCAAAGAGATACCAGGCTGCGAGAACAGAGCTGTAAGGCTCGTCCATTATTTGCTTGACATGAGGTACTATGAGCCGTAGCATCGTTTCGCTGGCATTGCCGCTGCTGCGCGATAAAATTTTTTCAAGCTCGCGAGCCATCGATTTAACTCTGCACTCGCTTATCTTGCAGAGATAACGAATTTTCGTTTTCATCGAATTCTCATTATCCTCGTCGTCCCGAAGAGCGTAATTCAATTCACGCACGAGTTCGCTGTATTCCTGGAGCATCCGCACGAGATCGAAGAGACGCTTGAGGTACTTCGAGGCGGGATAGAGATTACCGGAAAGTATCGGTTGTAAGAATTGATGGGACGATGGCGGTGGTAAACCCATCCATGTTATCATTGGATAACGAAAATTACCGTTCGTTCTCGGTGCCTCGACGTTCTCATTCGAGTGCGCATAACTTTTCGGTATTATGTCGATTTGTAACAGCAATGAAACGGCATTTCTCACGCATCTTGGCAATTGTTCGGACGTTTCCCTCAAAACGTCGTGACAAGTCTCGAGTCTATTGGCGAACGAGACACGTCCGATGTTCCAGCTGGCGCGAAATTTGCCAGCTAAAAATATCTCGACAATGAGACAACCGATTATCTGCTGCTCCTTTATTCTACCCGACGCAACGATCTGCCTGTAATTCGTTATTCCAGATTGATGCGTAATCTCGGGCCTGTACGTACGATGTGACAGCTTGTTCATAAAAGCATGAGTCGTCTCGACTTGGAGTAACGCCGCAATGGGATTGTAATCTTTGGGCAGAACGATCGTTTGCGGTGTTGGCCTTTCGGGCCTATTGGCATTGTCCTCGATCGTCAGTAACGAGCCCCGCGAACGACTCAGCAAACGACTCAGGGCAAGTGGCGATGATCTTGCGACGTTTAACGTCGTTACCGGAGATTCTTCCTCCTCGATTCCCGAACTCTGACCCTCGTCCTCGCTTATCCTCTCGCCCGGTTTATCGCTCTCTGCCGATAAAATATGAAATTTCAAAGGGGGAGGGGGGAAAAAAAAAAAGTCTGCGAACGATCGCCGACCAATCGTTTTTTTCTTTCAACGCGCAAAGCTGACTCTTCGAGGAAAGGATCATTGCGATCTCTTGGATTATCTCGGGAGAGAAAAGCTTTGCGAAAAATGGAAATTTTGAGGAAAGACTCAAACTTGAATGATTCTCAAGAATTTATAACTCGACGCGCGTTTACTGGCTCATCAATGTAATGATATTTAGATCGATCAAAATATACAAAATATTCCTCCGGAAACTTTCGTTAGTCGTCATTTTTCAACTATTTCGAATATTTTCAACAGTCGGACGGTATCCCGAAAAAAAGAGGGGGAAAAAAAATTTCAGGAAAACAATGCATTCTCTTGGAAAAGGAGGGGAAAAAAAATCATCATTCGATCTCAAGTTTTTTTTTCTCAACGTACTCGTTAACTTTGTGATCGAAGCGGAGTTTCTCAATCGCGGTGGTATTTTACTCCAGTAGGGAGACGGCACGATTTTCTGAGGATGAGGCTGGGTGAAGAGTTGCACGACACCGGAACTCGTCAGGCACGTATGATTGTCGACCAATTGAAGACAAACGTTCTTCGATTTTATAGCAGCGACACCCGACAATCTGTATCCGAAATGATATCGGATATAAGCGGAGAAAATTATACATTCCCCCCCTCTCAAACTCAAATTTCTCAGAGAGATTATCAAAATCCGTATCTTCAATTATTTTCGCAAAACAAAATATTATCCGCAAAGAAATTTATCCGACGAATTTAACGATCCGCTAGCGGGTAATTTGAGTATGCATTTTTGTTTTTTTTTTTTTTTTGTTTTTTTTCTAATTGAAACATTTCTTATTTTGATCATCTCGGAAATGATATCGAACGTAAAACAGCGTGGAAAAAAAAAATGATGTTGAAATTTGCATCGTTGGAATGCAACGAAAATAGGTTTAAAAAAAAATTAATAAATCATTTCCAGTATTGTTTTTGAAGTCGAAAATCGTTTAAACCTTTTTTTTTTCAGTTTTTTTAAAATAAAATAAATATGAGCGTTGCGTACTTGTAGCCAAATGTCAGGTCTATCCAGTGATGGAGTCTCTCGGACACGTAGAGACTCTCGAGCGCCTCGCGATGCTTCTCGATGAAATCTTCGGGCGATCGTGCCCATCCTGGAATCTCCAAGTTCGGAAGATCTTCGTGGATGGACTGTAACGTAATAATAAAGCGAGGGGAAAGTCGGGATACTTCTTTAGCTTACAATTTGGTTTGAATTTCGAGTGACTTAAAAAAATATTGAAAAATTCCCAATTTTAATAAGTACAATTATTCTTTATCCAATTTTCTTAACGATTCATTAGCCGGTGTATCGATGTTAGAAACAAAAAAAAAAAGATGAATTCTCTCAATGTTCTTCGAAATTACCTTGAAGACACTGGGATCCGTGAAAAATTGCGGTATACACTCGTCGGGACTCCATTCGTGAAGTCTCTGAATAGAAACGGGATATTCCCAAGGTACCCAGTGTGATCTTACGTGCTTGCAAAGCACCGATCTTTCATAACGTCGCGAAAGATATACGTAGTACGTTATTTCGGATAGAACGTCCGATACGTGATGTCCAACCTGCAGCGAAAACAGAGTTGAAATAATTCACGAGTTGGAGAAAAAAAAAAAAAAAAAATGAGAAATGATGCCGGAGATGGGGAAAAAATTAATTTCTCAATTCCATATCAATATTGACATTTACATTTTTGTAATCTGATGAGACTTTTTTTTTATTAAAAAATGTCATGCTACGCAAGTTTACTAGAAATTTTACTCGGCAGCGAATTTATTTTCACAATTCATGATGCAGAAAATTTGTAAATTCAGTTTTCTAAATTTAATTTGTTCCAATTCGATTTTTCGTGTCTGTCGATGCATTTAATTTACAATTCAATAACATTTTTTCCCGTTTAAATTGCCATTTTATCTGATCATTCAAACATATATTATCAAAAATTTTGATAATAAAGCATGAAAATTGAAGAATAATTTTCGAATTTCAACGAATTACGAAAAAAATAAAATCTATCATTCATGTTTCAAAAATTTCATTCATTAATATATTTATTCGAATTTAACTTGCGTCGATTGTTTGCGAATCGAAGGTAAGATCGAGCTGCCTGTCGCCCTTGTTCAATCGATATTTCGACTTTGTTAGATCACGCCAGTTTCTGCCGCAGCGTGAACCGAAATCCGTGACCCAAGGCATAACGTGATGACAGGACGGATCGCCGTATCTTCTACCGGCGAGATTATTCAGCGCTGTGAGATAATCGAAATTACTTATGTGACCGTGAAGCCACAATTCGCAGAGCTTCAATATACTCTCATTTCTGCCAAATTCCGTGCTTCCCGGTGTCAGATCATTTTTCAAGGAATTCTCAAATCTTCTTGTATTATCATGTTGCAACGGCGATGAATTTCTATCCGGATTCGTTGATTGGCGTTCATTGTCGTATTCGGATTTCAAGTAAATATTGTCGCTCAGCTTGGGCATCACCTTGAAAGGATTAAAATAATTTATCGAGCATTCGTGAAGCGTCGGTTTAAAAAAAAAAAAATACCTGTGACTGACGGAATTTTCCTTTTTTTTTTTTTTTACAGAATAAAACAAATTAATTCGTACATATTGGCTGGAATTTTTAAAAATTATCATTCAAGGATTTCAATGTAGTCTGCGTACTGTAAAATTTCAAATTCATTGACCGATCACTTATCACGAATGTATCCTCTCAAAGAATCTCGAGAATATTGCTTTCCATGCGTAATTTATTTTTCGCACAGCTTGATTAATTAATGAACATTAAAAATCGTCAATTATAATTTCGAGGAGCGTTTTCAATTTCACAGCTATTCACGCGTGTAAATAATGAAGAAAAATTAATTCAACGAAAATGGCATTTACCAATTAAAATGAAGTTTGATTTACAAGAATTTTTCAAACAATTTTACCGATAAAATATCTCTGAAAAATGTGCGCAAGAAAAATATATTTAAATGCTAGAAAGATTACCTGAATAGTAAAATTATCCATGATCAATATATCACCGAGGGTTATTTCACCCAGAGCTAGGCCCTGATCGTAGAGATCTCTGGACAGGCGTAAGAGTTGATAAACGAGAAAAAGAGGCTTGGCGTAGCTTGTCGATAAAGCGGCAGGACTGTACATCACGCATCTGGAATAATTTGTCGCAATGATGCAAAAAAAAAAAAAGCAACATTTTGTTTATTCGACGATTTTACAATCGACTTCGTTATTCTCAATCCGTTTTCCCCAATTTATGACCAACCGGCGAGCGTATATTAATAATATTAATTACGAATATCATGGATAATTAAAAAAAAAAATCCATGTACTCACTCTTGCAGCGAGTATCGAGCTGTCTGCTCGTGGAATATCATGAATGCTGCGGGTGTCTCGACGGCTACCAATGCCGGCAATAGATTGCAGTGCGAATGACTCGTGGCTCGTGGATTGACAGCGATAACTTGACCATTGCGTATTTTTATCAGGGAACAGCCGTACATACGTGACAATACCTCGCGCATTACAGCAACGTCGCTGCTGCTCGGTAGGGCGTAAGATTGTTCCTTCTGTTCCGACGAATTCCACAGACCTACAAATATTATTTAATAGTAGAAAAAAAAAAAAATACCACTTGCCTTGATATTATTATTATTTTTCCTAAATATATTTCTATTTCTATTCCCATATTTCCTCTTTCAAGAACGCATGTCGATCCGTGGTATTCGTTTTTTTGCTAAAATTTCTTTTATTGCTCTGTTATTTTCTCGGTATCGAACTGCTTATGCGCTATGCCGCTTTACTATTAGCTTTATTATAATCTTCGTTATTTCTATATTAATCAAGAAAAATTATTACTTTTTTTATCTTTTTTCTGACATTGCCTTTTTTTTTTATCTTTATTACTCATTAATTACTATAATGGCTCGATTTATCATGCAGCTCTTTTTTTGCTATCTCGTAAATATACATTATCGTATGTATAATTCAAAGGGCTAATTCTCGTATGAATAAATAAATTAAATAAATGAATAACTTCAGCGTCGTCGTTAATTTAAAAAAAAAAAAAATTCTACTCACCGTAATACTTTTTGTACGATTCCTTCCACAAATTTCTATAATTCGTTTCGGCGACGTAGCGCAACAACTGTGCAAAACTCAGCTCGGGTTGTACCTTGGCGCTTGTCGAATGCCTATCCCTCGGCAAAGGTATGGCATTTTTATTTTGTTTCTCGTAAACCTGCGAAAATCATTCAAATTCCATTTTTTTTTTTTTCTATTTATATTTTTTCTTTAATGCGCATTTGCAATATTCTTCGAATACATAATTTTGTAGCTTCGAGTATGCGCGCATACCCTGATGTAAATTCTCGTCCAATTGGATCCCAGATCATCGAGCGATGGTCTAGCCGCTATCTCGTCCATGGACAAGCGATCGTGAATAAAAAATTGTACAGGACCAACGGTCCACAAATTGGCCAACCAATTTCTGTGAACCGTAGCGCATATCTTGCCGTCCGAGAGTTCCATGTATTTTGGGGGTATATCGAGCTCGGCGTTCAATATATCCATCGTGAAAATGAATTTTCTTCTTTTTTTTTTAATGCATATATTTAATTTACAGAAAAATGTGTGCTCTCTCGTGTTGGTCCGTAAAGTTGTGAATAAAAAACTCGAGAAGACTGGTACAATTCGGTGATGTACGGAAAACTGGCGAATATGTATTATGTTTATCGAGACTGTACATTTTTTTATTTTTATTCTTTATCAAACTGCGACGTATGCAAAATTATTACTTTGCATACGAAACAAACACATTTCAATTATTAGGCAGGATTACATTATTGTTACATATTCGAAGAGTCAAAGGTTTGTGGACAGTTGAACATCAAACGCTCGAACTGGCTCGAGCTGTTAAGTACAGCTGTTCAGGATTCAGACGCAGGAGGGAGTTCGAACGAGCTTGGTAAGATGTCGCTAGTGTCACCATTACTTGTTATTTGTTATTACTTGTGTGCGTAAAAATTCAGTAGCTTGTGTTTTGGTCGAGAACAGATTTACCGGATTTTTTTATGTTCAATTATAATTCATAACGATGCATTCCGTTGAGTAACCGTGACTCGAAGTTTCACATGTATAAATAAAACGTTGTTACAGTAAGTTTCATTAATCGTTCAACCGCACCACAATAATATTTTCACAACGATATTCGAGGTTTAAGGAGCAAGCCAGGATCGGTAAATGAGTATTAATTTTTGTTTTTTTATTTCTCGACATTTATTTATCGAAATTTTTATTTAAAAAATGTATACGATGAGACTCCAAATTAATGATGTATCTTAAAAGTGATAAATTCGTATCTTTACGCGGAACGATGATGCATCGATCGAGGCGGCAAAGAGGTGTGAGGTCGAAGATACGGATCCGGAGTAAAATCACCCGCGGACGTTGCGCTTCGCTCCAAATTTAACAAACTTATCTCCTGCTCCGCGCTAACGAGATTGCAATTAAATTTTCTTAGATACAATTTTTTAATTTGCACGAAATATGAGATTTGTAGATTTTACTTAACGTACCACTGCGAATCGCGCTCTTGCTTGCGATTATTATTTTCATTACTGAAATAAATAATACCGTCCGGACAATTCATGTCAAGCATGCCGTTGTACACCAATAGATCGTCCACGAAAATCTGTTGATTCGACGTGTATTTTTTTTTTTTTTTTTCAATTGCTCATTTATTTTAAAATAACGATTATTCGTTAAATTCTACAGAAACAAAAATTTCTCGAAAAAAATGTATTTCAATTTGATTCAAGAATTTTTTATTACTCACACCAAATTCTTTCACTCTTCTCTGCGCCGTTTTCATATAATTCCACAGCTTGATCGCCGATATCATTACCGGCGTATCAAAAATTATATAAATTCTGTTTGTCTGCCCAAAAAAATATATATTTATCGGATAATCGAAATTTTTTCAAATTAAATTTTGCTCGATCGGAGTTGAACCTACTTCTCCTGGTAAAATTGGAGCGAGCCAGGCATGTTGGCCATCGTCGCAATTGTTTATACCATCGATTAGTTTATCCGGCGTGCGAACATCGTTCTCGATGCCTTCGATGATATTTACGCTTTCAGGATGCGTCGCTAAATCTGCGTTAATTTTTTATATTAATGAAAAATTCAAAATAGCGACGATTAGAGTCTCGGCGTGGGTCAACTCACTTTCTTGCGTTAAGCCAATTTTTATGCCACGAGCATCGAAAATTTCTATTCCATTGAGACCCACGTAATATGGATCTCCCCATGTAGAAAATATCATAATTTGATATACAAAACCCTGAGGCATCGCCGGAGCTTCGTAATCTATACTACTCGTCGAATCTGTTTAAATTATTTTTTAATGATTCGTAAAATGAATTTTTTTCCAATATTC
Source organism: Rhorus exstirpatorius (assembly GCA_963564615.1). Lineage (NCBI taxonomy): Eukaryota > Metazoa > Arthropoda > Insecta > Hymenoptera > Ichneumonidae > Rhorus > Rhorus exstirpatorius. The sequence goes on along the minus strand of OY751316.1, from coordinate 30,840,575 downwards.
CTATTTCTAGTGCTTTTTTGAACATCGCAAATTCACAAAGCTTTCCTCTTTAAGTAATCATACAATATATCTGCGAACGTTCGAGGGATTACGGATAATATTTTTTTTTTTAATTTCTAAAAAATTAAAGTAAAGTAAAGTAAATAAAAAAATGTTTGTACAATTTAAAGTTCCCAACTCACCCGCCAATGTTTTATTTTCACGAGGACTCGAAATAGCTGGACCCAACGAATCATCCGGAATCGTAGGTCTATTTATGAAACTTATTTCTTGAGAAAAATCATACTGACAATGGCCAGGTGCTCGTCTCAACGTAAAACCCACGAAATCTTTGTCGAACAATGATTTCCCATCTAATTCGACGCTGACTTGCTTCACCTTGCGACGAAAATAAATTTTCGATAATCGACAAAAAAAAAAAAAAATCATAGCACAAGCTGGAAAAAAAAACGACTTCTCAATTCTTCTTACTCCACAGAAAGATAGATCCATCGAATTGTTGTAATTCCAAAATCTCATCCCAGTGAGATAAGTCTCGACGTTGAAACTAACGGTCAATGCGACTCTCGTCGTCTCGCATGCGTAATTAATCGACCACATGTGGTTGTGATCGGTGGTCAAGTAATTTCCGTCCACTAGTCTCGTTATATTATCATTGCCGTGATTGCAGTTTAAATTTGCTCGAGACAGGGGAACAGGGATGTACTCGTCAGTGATAATTTCGATTCCATTGAGACCTTCAATTTATTCATGATTGAATACATTATTTTATGTCATGCACGAGACATTCCATGTGACTTCAGGCAACCAACAAAATTACCATTTCTCAAAAAATTTCTGTCAATCAGGGTATAAAAATACAGTACTCTTACTAAGTATCAAGACTCGTAGTACTTTATCCTTCAAGCAAACGAAACATTTTCTATTTGAGCAGTTTGAGCCTGATTTGGAAAAAAAAAAATTAATATTTTTTTTCTGACCCGATCGTTTATTCGTATCATCTGTGTTTCCTCATATTTTTGCTTCCTCATAGAGGAAACTGTTTTTTTTTCGTAAAAAAAAAAACGAAATTTTCGTGCAAACATGTTCAAAATGTCCCAAAACATCCAGGAAACACAGCTAGAAGAAATATCCGTAAATTTAAAGCTATCGAGCCGAAATTTTTTACGCATTTTTTTTGGGAATTTGGGCGAAATTCCTGAAGGGATTAAGATTTTATGAAATTTTGAAAATTTTTAAAAATGGCGGTAATCGTTTTAACTTTCGTACGGATGATTGGTATTGAATTTCTCGAGAATCCCTTAATGGTCGAGACATACAATTATTAGAAATTATAAAAAAGCGTGCAAATTAGAAACTTGCGCATTGATTTCTCATTCATCCGGATTGTTTTTTTTTTTTTTATCAAGCCAACTTCAGATTATAAATGTGAAGAAGAAGAAAAGGGTGCAAAGCATGTTGCTTCTTTATCGTTTTTTTTTTTTTGCGGATTTACAAAGCTTACTCTACGAGGTAGCCAAAATTAGAAAAGCTAACTTTCTCATAGAAAGAGCTTTGTAAGTCCGCAAAAAATTATGACAAAGCAACGAGCTTTGCACACTTTCCTTCTTCTCTGTTCTTGTAATCTCAAGTTGGCTTGATTGAAAAAAAAAAAAAAAATCCGGATTAATGTGGAAGCAATGTTCAAGTTTTTATCCTCTATTTTTATTATACTTTTAGACTTTGATACTCGACCAATTTTCGAGTCATCTTTGGGCGACTGAAGTTCAAGGAGTGTCGTACATAATTGTTTGGTGATTTTTTTTTCCCCTTGCTCACCGATCATGCTGTAATTTCCCCAGTTTGACAAAAATACAAGTTTAACTTCTTTACACGCTATCGACATTGTATTTCTATCACTCGTACTCGTTTCACTGAGTTTATCCGATGTGGCATTATCATCAATCGCAAATCCATTCTATCAACAAGAAAATATGTATATCTTTTGTAAGGAAAATTTTTGTAAATAATTCTTTTTTTTTGTATTTACACATAGAACGAAGAGCCACTCACGCTTATATCCGTAGCTCCGGTTATCGGTCTTTCCAACTCTCGTTCCGCCGAAACAACGAAATTTTCATCGCAATACGCAAAATATTCGTCGTTCTTTAATATAGATTCGAGAATCTGTTCGTCGGTCGTGAACAGTATGGTCTGAAATTTTAATTTTCAAAATTATTATTTCTCAAAGTTGTAATTACGATATTTAATGAATTTCATTTTTATTAATTGCTCACATCGCCAAACGTATCGATACTGCCAATTATATCACCGGACGCTCGAGCTATTTCACCGTCGAATATCAAAATATCGTCCAGCGTGAGCAATATATGCTTGGCACCTTGGTAGGAATGAATCCTTGATTTATTGTAATTCTAAAACGATATTCACTCTAAAAACTCCGTAATACGAAATTTGGTAAGAATACTATTCATTAGCAATGGATCAAAAGAAAAAAAAAAACGTATTAGATTCAAAAAAAGGCTCTTGCTAATATATTTTCAATTTTTTTTTTTTTAATTAATCCATCGGTAGATAAAATTTCTACTGACAATGGAACGTTACGTAGTAAAGCAATGCAAATAATAATTGACTGATATAAATGACAATTTTTAAGTATATCAGAAAAATTATAATCTGCCCATATTATCTTTTCGTAATTTCACGAATTCTCTCTCTAGTGAGCAATTTTTTTTTTCTCCGCGTCGACAATTCATTAGGAAATGACCTTAATTATTATTCTTTTTTCCGCACCGATTTACGTATACGCATAAAACTTGAATCTACAATGGATACGACTCGAGAGTGTATCGGGTCAAGAATAAGCAGATGGGTGCACCGAAGGGGAATATAACAGCAGATGTTAATCAGACCTTGTGGAATCGATATTTTACCCATATTCTAATTAGAGCCACATTTATCGTTTCGCGAAAGGTCATGTGAACGTAATGATGTTGTTCTTCATTGAACGGTGTCAGCCACATATTCAAGTCGTCCCTCGTACGATTATTTCCGTTTATCAGATTCTCAACTTTCCCGTGATCGTTCGCCCACTCGGGAAGCTCAGTCATACCCTGAGGTACTGAGCGTATCTAATGGGGAAAAAAAAAACAAAACAAAAAAAAAGTAGAAAAGTAAAAAAGGAAAGTGGGAATATTTTGAGTGGCTACAGCTGTACATTTTTCTTTGTAAATTTAAGTCTTTATTTGAAAATTGCGTAGCGCTTTGAACCATCAATTCGCTATGTGCAAGCGGACAAGAAATGGGGATAACCGATCGTCGCGCGCACGTTGGCGAGTTTTGTTAATTCTGGACTGCCCGCAACAGCGCTATTGGAGAGGGATATATGGAGACTGTCGTCTGCTATAAAATCGCTTGAAAATTTTATAAAATCTGGGCATTATTGTCGTGAGCTCTCATGGTCTTTTTTTTCTCCCAATCTATCATGAATTTTCCATTCGTGAAAAAGTTTGCGGCACGAAAGCGTTAACGAATCATTTTTTTTTAGAAATGCCTGAAATCTCGTCTATCAAAGCAAGCACGGATGCCATTGTGAGTCCGAGTAGTACAATGACTGGCCACACTTGGCGCCGTTGATCGGTTTTAATGCACACAACGAATGATAAAGTTATATTCGAGTCAACGAAAACTTACTTCGGTCACGTTGACAGGTTCGCCGGTGGCCGAAAAAATTTCTATACCGTTCAATCCAACGAAATGCTTGTCGCCCCATGTGCTCGCAATATCGATGGTCAATTGTTTGCCACGTGGCAATTCAGGAACTATAAATTCCTTGCTATGACCACTGTCTAAAAAGACCCCAGAACAGTTTTTTTTTTCTTTTTCAACCCCTCCTCGCGAGATGTCGTTGTTTTCGGATTTTTTTTTTTCATCAACCTTTTTTTTTTCTCCGCAAACCACAATTCTAGATTCAACGATACTCACACATTTTTCAAGCATCGATTATTCAAATTTTAACGATATGACGATTCTTCGATTCAGCAAAAAAAACTTTTATTTAATGAAAATTCCTGGACTTTTGCCAGTATGCGTACATTGGAATTTGGATTTTTTCACACTTGCCTACCTTTTGTCGGATAACGCTCGTAGTGATAAAGATTTTTACGACCCGTCGACGAGTTCTTGGCACTTGCTTCATCCTGACTGTTTGACAAACGGGAATTTTCCTTCGGATGAATTTTCGAGCCTTCCAAAACGAGATTTCCCAAATAATCGGACAATCCACTGGTCGTATCGGATTTTAATTTATCGTCCACTTCTGGTATTTTCTCGCGCGATACAACTCCAGCCAGATAGTCGACTTTTCTTCTCACGATTCCTGCAAATTTTCGTATTTACGATACTTTTCATTTTCTTACGTTTAATTCTTTTCACACGAAAAAAAAAAAAAAAAAACAACGATTTTAGTTAAAACTACCAATTGGCTTTTTTGAAATTTCCAAACTCTTGTAAAATCTAAATTTCTTCATCGATTCTTTCCAAATTTAACACCAATCATCTGTTCAATGTTCTCCTGTTTATGTTGAAAATTTTCGACCGATATTATTGAATTTCAGAAAGTTGGAACAATAACTTATTATTTTTGAAAATGATTTTTTTTTTAGCATATTTTGAGCACATTCGAATGGAAAACTGTATATTATATATTTTTTTGCCATTATTTTTTTTCTACGAGACAGCGAAAATTTGAACTTTATTCCCCCGTCGAAAGGGAAGAGTAAAAAAATTATTAATTAAATACGAAAAAATAATTGTATTGATTTTTTTTTCACTCATACCTATGGGAACGTCGATTTTTTCTGAATTTCTCTCATACAATGTGCTACGAATTGGCTCGATGGATAATTCATTGCTTCGATCGTATTTCGTTTCCCACAATGATGCTTTACGTTCTCGTCGTTCTTTCTCCATTCTCGCCTCATCCGTCAGTATATGCCTCGAATCGATCATCCTGAAGGGTCGCCACTCGGAGGTTTTTGTTCTTTGATTCTTTGTTCTACCCTTCGAATTATTATCGTCCCATGTTATTTCTGATTTATAGTCAACGGGACTGCTATGTGCAATGCAACGATCACGTTTTTCCATATATCCAAGACCACGTCCCCTTACGTTTAATTCCGTTTTCATCGTTTCCGGTATATCGTAGTCGAAGTTCATCGATACGTTGGCTCGATCATCGTTTTTACACGATGAAGCATTTTTGTCACACGTTTTTGGAATTATGTCGTCATTTATGTCCTTGAACTTTCCGAATTTAAACGAAGCTCCACTTTGATTTTTTTTTGGTTTGGTTTTTCCATGAAAATTTGATTAATTTCGATTAATTATTACGATAATGAAATTTCGAATGCTTCTTGACGATAAAAATTATCACAAAAGTTTTTCAGTTACGAAAATTAGCAATATTTGATTCAGTATGAAAATTTAAAAGTTCATGAGTCTCTGTTCTTCAACTTTTTTTTCACTGTTTCATACGAAATTTTTTCGTATTTATCTTTTTAGGAGTCACAAGGCATCGTTACAGCATGGAAAGGTATGGGTGTTTTTGGGATTTTTTTTTCCAAAGAAATAATGCAAATAAAGTTTTCCCTTTTTTTTCTATCGTAAAAGTATATCAGTTCGAGACTGTAAAAAATGATTGTAGCAAAATTCATCAATATTTGTCTGGTATGGATTTAGTAAAAAAAAAAAAAATTTGCTCCAATGGTGAAAAAAAAACTAGGTTTTTTTTTCTCCAACAGAAAACTGTGGTCATACTTTCAAGTGACACCGAGTTGATGGATATGTTTTCTACTCTCAATAAAACAAATAAACGTCGTGAAAAAAAAAAAAACATTAGTCCCCCTTGAAGTAGAAAAAGAGAGAAAATAATTTTTTTCAAATATTTTTGTGCTCGTTTTGAAATGTTCAACTTACGAATTATCGTTCCCCTCATCTTTGTTGCTGATCTCGCTGCACGAGCTGTACGGATTTCCTGACAATTTACAATCAGAACCAAAATCTCCAATAGGCAGCGAGCTGTAATCATCCCTCTGATTTAACTTCCGGACGCTTCTGGAAAATAAAACATAATTTTTTTTCAAATTTTAATTCTGCTCCAAAACGCAGAAGTAGGCTAAAGGGGGAAAAAAAAAAAAAATACTTACTCCGTCATTTCCATTAGCCAAGGTGGCAATTTGTTCATTATCCCGTTTGGCAAAGAGACAGCAGCCTCTTCGTCAATTATACTTTTGTCCATTTTTCTTCTTCTTCAATCAATAATTTCTGGCACACTCGAGGATTTATTTGAAAAAAATAAAAATAAAAAAATAAATAGGAAAGAAAAATCGTATACGTGATGGAACGTTGAAATTTTCTCGAGTGCTTGCTCGAATTGTTGGCTCATGAATATTTGTCGAAAAAGATGAATAAAAAAAAACAACGTTGCACCGCGAACGGTTTTTCTTTTTTCGTCGTCATTCTCGAAATCGGACGATTCCACGTCCGAACATCGCGAGACTTTGACATCGACTGTCATCGAGGGATTATTTTTTTTTCTTTTCACCATCGGTGTTTACGTTTCGAGCTCTATATCGTAACCATAGAAACGAATTTCTCACGGTGGTGGTCAATGATCTCCCACGTCCCTCCTCGTGTTTACTCGCCTCCTTATTGTCAATTCGGATATTTACTGAGTTATCAGTAATTTTCACATCGTCGTATCGGCGAATAATTATTTTCAACTGGCAAAACACGCTTTGTCCGAAATTGTAATTTTATTGAGAAAAAAAAAAGAAACGTTAATTCGGGCGGTAATAATTTTTAAAAATCCATGTACGATACAACGACGTTGCATTCAATGACTAAAACAATCACCTTGACCTTACATTGGATACGCTATTTTGTTTATATATATATATATTTTTTTTTTTTTCTTCTTACTTTATATTCCTCTAAATGAATTATATATTAATCCTCGCTACGAGATTCGTTTGCAATTAAAATTATATTATAAGCGTTCGAGAGCTCGAAGATCCTTTGTTTGCCTTGAATTTTTTTTTCTTTCGTTTTTTGTTTTCGTACCCTGGCAATTAGTGCTAATTGTAATTTCGTTCGTAAGCACGCTTTTAGGCTTTCGGGTCAAGTGCTTCGTGACTACATGTCGTACTACGAGTACATAGTTACATAAATATACAAGGATGATTCCAGAGAACACTGAAGCACTTGGCGCAGCCCCATTCCGCTTCAGATTGAACTTGAATTTTTTTTTTCACACATTACGTACGTGTTATAGAGAGGATCTGAAATTTTTGTAATTTTTTTTTTGTTTTTTTGTTTTTGCAGTCAATGGTCATTATGGATTCGTCAGATTTTTGAGTAATAGGCTTTAAATTAATTTTTTTTTATTCCGTAAAATATATTCTTTGGTTGGGCTTATACCAAAGCTGTATCTACGTCTGGAGAAATTAATGAAAAATTTGAATACATCATAAGCATAAATTTCAACACTTTTTAGACTATTTTCATCCTCGCAAATCTCTCTTGTAGAATTCGTACTCCAAATTTTAGATCGACATGTCAAAAAGTATGAATTGCTTAAAAAAATGTGTTTGGAGGTAAAAAAAAAACATGGGAAAAAATCTCTATTATTTTGAAAAGTAATTTTCACGGCCTGCATGGCATTAATACGAAAAGACAATGGATATTTTCCGGGAGATTACATGAAATTTGACACTATGAAAAATTGATAGCTCAAAAGAAATTACAAAAATTCTAATGATCTTCTATGACCATGTGCCAAGACGTGAAAAAGTATTTTTTATTTTTATTTATTTTTATTTGAAAACTCTGAAATCACCCGTATATGTATATATATATATATACAAACGCACACATAATATTTCTCTGGCCCTGTTGCTTCAAGCCTTCTGCGTCGTTATATTTCCTCTTCGATATTGAGTTGCGCAACTCACGACAATTGATCCGTTATTCCGTTGAACATTATTTACTTTCTCTCCAAATAACTAAGTTATCCGAGACAAAAATCTTGGCACATTTTTTTTTTATCGGGATCACAGGCTACGCGGCGACAGAGATGAGCAAAATTTTACTATAAAATTGCACAGAAATATTCGAAATTTTCTCAATACCATTACCTAATCAAAGTTTTTTTTTTCTTTTTCGTTAAATCACAATTTCACGTGACGAAATGAATTTTCACTGAACTTATTTTTTAAAAATTTCTAAATAGTCGAAAAAATTTTTTAATTCTAATTTTTCAAACATAATTTATAAATTCGATTTTACTCATCTCTGCTCCGGGATTGGGAAGATTCCAGAGAGAGAAAGAGAGATGGAGAGAGAGAGAGAGAGAGAGAGAGAGAGAGAGAGAGCTTTATATTTGTACTCCGCATGGAAAAAAAATCGAGCGACAAATATAGTCATACATGTATATGACGAATGATTCGATATTTCGTCGAGGGCTTAAAATATATTACGAATTAAAAAAAAAAAAAACAGACTCATAAAACTGTCCTGAATATACGGTATAAAATATTTAAAAAAAAATTATATATCAATAAAAACGAACAATGATATACACTCCATTGATATACAAGTTATATAGGAAGAATTTTTTTCTTTTTTTACACGTTCTCACAACAACAACAACAAAAACTATCATTATTCGCTGTGTGCAGAAAGCCAAGTGGCGCCGCGGCCGGCTGTACTCCGCAAATTTTGCTGGAACAGCTCTCATTTATTTACATAGACGAAACCTTGTTGGATTAATTATAATAAACGAACGTTTGTATTCGTGCTGCATAGAGTTTTTTGAGGTGAGCTTGACTATAAACGCGTTGAAAAAAAAAAAAAAAATCGACGTATTACGATATAATGAAAATAGGTTTACGGCTACTTTTCCTTCTCAATTTGAGGCTATAAGTATGAACCTTGTCGGTCTTGTCATACGAACCGACAAGGCTCGTATCGAGAACAAGAAAGACGTTAATTCGGACTTGATTGTAACGTAGATGAACGATTTACCCACGAAGTGCTCACTGCATATTCGGGTAGCCAATCATAAGAGCTACTAAAAAGGAAAAAAAAAATCAATTTATTTGTATTATAATATCCTGACATGGATTTTTCATACCGGACAAAATATGCGCGTTTAACCTCAAGAATTTTACTTTTTTTCTGTTTTTTGCACCCAACGAATCTAGTTTTTGCGCTACTCAACTTTATAAATTGCTGTCGAAAACGCGTAAAACTTAATTTCCGAAGTCGTGTAACGGAAAAAATTTTTATACGACTCCACACAACAGTTTAAATTTCCTTTCCGCGACTTCTCTATTATATTGCCCTCAATTGCACTACGCGACTCCAGCAAAACATGTGCATTCTCGCCACCATGGGCGCTCTAAGTCGTTCTCAGCCGCTAATGGCACTGCACACAGCGAATACTCGGCTAGTATTTAGTCTCGAGCGCCCGAGAGAAATGAACAGTCCCTCTCTCTCTCTCTCTCTACGATCCTAACATAGTTCGACTCGATTTTACACTTAATTATTATTTTTTTTCTTTCCTTTTTTGGCTACGTTTAGAATTTTTTTCTTTGCTTCTTCCACCTAGCGGGAATCGTTAGTATTGATTTTATTATTATTGTTGTTGTTAATTAATCATTTTTTTGGCTTAATTGGACATACGAGACATGCGTGACTTTGCTATCGTCGTTGCGCGCTGTTGGTCACGTTGCCATTTCGTTACTCGTTCTCCAATCTCTTCTGTGCTTTATTTTTCATCTCATCACGTCTGTCTTTCGACACTTATCAACCACCATCAGGTACTAATTCATGATTCCGTTGATAATTCATTTTATCCTATTTTTCTAATTATCCAATGACAAAATTCGTCTATGGCTCCGTTAATCCTCGGAATACTCAGTCAAATTGTATACCATGATCGAACAAAAGAACGAGATTCTCGTTTTTCGTTCTCTTTCTTTCTTCTAATCAATAATAATCGAGAGCGCCTGTCTCGGCGAAGACTCGTTGAGATTCGATACTCCTCCTGTTTCGTGACTACGAATTAGCCCCCACAGCCTCTCGCGTTTCACCTGATCCCCTTTGTTTCAAATTTAATTCGTAATATTTTCTTCCTTTTTTTTTTTACTCCAAAGTAATTAAAATCGAATTAAATACAGCTATCAGTATAGATATTTCGTTAAAGAGCAAAAATATCGCTGTAAACGATCGTTGTAATCAATACTTAGTTGTAACTATGGAAAAATTAATTTTATCCGAGTGAAAATGAAATTTGAAACTTTTGTCTTTGGCTAAAGTCCCCTTAAATCGTAAGAACGCTGAACAATCCGGAAATTCAATTGCCTCGTTTGCTTTACATCGACGAGGCTTATTTTTTTTTTTTTTTTTTTACGAAAATATGTATTACAAACGAGTTTGATTAATCTCAAAATTATCATCTAGCATTTCTATTTTTGTTTTCTTCCTTTTTTTCCCCCTCAAATACGTATTTAATAGGAAAACAAAAAAATTGACTCGAAAAATTGGTTTTATCGTATGAAAAAATGTGAGCGATCTCTCTCTCTCTCTCTTTTCGTAAACTCGGAAAATAAAAATAATAATTATCTACCTACTTTTAATGCGAAATATATACTCGTATATATGCGAAGTATATACTCGTCGAGAGTTAATTGAAAATTTCTAGAGCTCAACGTGCGAGCCCAAAAGATCCGTTAACGCTGGCCCAGTCAGCGTACCATCGACGTGCTCCATCGAGGTTGGATAAAGATGTCGCAGTATCGCGTAATAATGAAAACCAGCACCACCAGCGACGAATAGATGCCATATCGCGTGAGCGCATGGAATACGTCCGTCCGACTTGAAGAACACGAGACCAGCTATGTAGATCAATCCTCCGGCTTTCAATTCTCCGATATTGTCGAATTTGTTCTGAAAAAAAAAAAAAAAAAAAATTCGCACACACAGAACTTTATTCGTAAATGGATTCTCCATGATCGATGGGAACGAGTCTTGCAGGGGAAAATAATGGAGTTCTAAAAATATTCACTGAATTGCCATAAGGTCGTGCTGCAATTTTCACTATTATTATTATTATTTCACGAATTAATTTGTTTCGAGGTTATTTGGTTGAATTTTGAAAAAAAATTTCAAAACTAACACTTTGACCGATAATTATCTTTGATAAACTTGAATTTTTTTTTTTAATAATCAAGCGATTACAGAAGAATTTGTAAAAAAAAAGAATTATGTGAGCAATTATTGGTAAATAATAATAATAATAAATAAAGGGATAAAGAGATGTGGGCAAGGTTAAGATGTGGCAACGTAGAAAGAGCGGAGAAGAAAGGAGAGAAGGATTGGAAGTGTAGGATATGTAGAGAACAAAACGAGACGATGGAGCACCAGAGATGAGTACTCATCTCTGGGAGCACCTGGTTGTATGTAGAAAAAAAAAGGTAGGGAGACAGTAACCGAGAAAGCAAGAAAGTATGCAGAGGAATGGATGGAAGGAATTTATGAATGGGCGATAAAGGGAGAGATGATAAATATGCTGTGTGGTAAAATTCAAAAAGGAATGTGTGTTTATTATAGGGAAATAGAGGAGATGTGTAAAAAATGAGTAAGGAGGAATCGAAAGAGATATGGTAGAGGGTTAAACGGCGTGTAAAATAAAGAAGGGAATGTAAATGATGTCATATTATAACATTTTATTGTAAGGTATATAACCTTGTAAAAAACTTGAAAAAAGTTTTTATATATATGAATAAAATATATATATATAAAAGGTTTTATATATATAAACTTGAAAAAAGTTGTGCAAATAAAACTCCAATATATATATATATATATTGGAGTTTTATTTGCACAACCTTTTTCACTTGAAAAAGGTTGAAAAACCTTTTTCACTTCATTGCTCAACCTTTTCACTTGAAAAAAGTTGTGCAAATATATATATATATATATATATAGGTAAATTCGATCACCTGACAATTAGGGGTCTCTGAGGAAATCGATATTTCTTTGAATTGAAGAGAAAAAAAAATTAAAATACTCACGACACTGATGACGGCGATGCTCGGTCCTATTCCCATCATCAAATAGAATATCGTCTCGAGCATCTTGTAACGCTCGTGAAATACTTGCTGATACAGAATACCCAGTGTTGCCATTATCCATACGATGTATCGCATCAACGATAGCCATACGTTGTCAGGAAAATCTTCGACCATCAGCCATGGAAAATATGTTGCAGCGATGAATACGTAAATCATTGCACGATCGCAGCGATGAAGAACATCCTTCAATTGCCTGCCAATTTTCACAATTATATCAACGTTTTAATTTTTTTATCTCTCAATTTTTCATAATATACAATGCGAGAATATCCTAGCGAAAAAAAAATAAATGCGAAATTTTATACGAAATAAAATATCCAACATTGTAAATAAAAAAAAAATTTGTAACATTGAAAAATTCGTTACGGTAAAATAAAATTTTATTCCTGAAATCAAGTTTGTCAAATCTTTCGATTCATTCGAGAAAAAAAAATTACTTTTCACGATTCAAATTTGTCACTTTTCCACTCGTAAAATCCGTTAAAGTATAACATTTTTTTTTTAATGTTTCCCGAGACAATATTTTTGGCTATAATTTTCATCGATTTTTACAAATATTTGAATTGTATTTATTTTCTGCCGATTCAAAGATCATTAGTTAAGATTAATTTGTTGTTGTTGGTTTTTTTTTTTCTTTTGCCAGGAATCTTATGATATCGATTAATCGTACGTGTGATTGCAGTAGTGCACGCTGTGGAAAAACGTCGACACAGCGAAAACGAGAAGAAGTGAAGTGCCGTAGACCCATGCAGAGACGAGCTGAGTCCACGTTGAAGAACGCTTGACAAGTTCAAGGCCTCCCAACAGAGAAGGCACTACCCATATACCATGAGTTATAACGTTGGCTAGATGCTCGATGTACGTTGGAACATAGGCTTCGTTCGTGCTCGCACGTGGATTCATCCACTTTACTCTGCAACATCGAAGAGCTTCGTTATCATCCATAACCGATACGATCGATTTTCTCTCTTTTGTTTTAATTTTTTTTTTTTTTTTTTTTTCAAGTAAAAATAAGACGAGCAGAAATTACTACGATGCATATATGAACGAGTATTCCGAGAAAATAATTACAATTAGAAATTATTATTGTTTTTTCCCATTAACAAAAATAATACTAGCAATACTAATAAAATAATTGCAATAAAATCACTCGCAATTTTTTTTAAAGAGTAATAATATTGGTAGTGCATCCAGGCCTAGGAACGTCTACTCTATTTATCAAAAAATTTGCAATTTTGAAGAAACACGATGATAGACTGACCGATAAGCCTTTTTTTGTGCCATTTTTTTTTTTTTTTTTTTTTTCAATTAATTCATAACAATATAGCATGTATTTAATAATTTTTCCAATCGTACGGCGTCTTTCGTTTTTCACGTAACCCATTCACTTACTTCTTGCACCCCTTACAATTTCCATACTCCATTTTATTCGTTGAGACGAAGCCCGGAGTGATCGCGTTTGTTCGAAGGGGACTTTGGCTATATTTTAAGGGAGTTTTAGTTGTATCAGCACCAAGCGCTCACCAATCCCAGTATTGACCAATACTTTCGATATTTTAATAATATCGAGGCAAAAATTATTTCCATTACACACGAGTAATTTTTCTGTATTCAACGCGTCGATTAAGCGAAAAATATAATTAATTACACCGTGGATATCTCTTGAAAAGCTAATTTGTGAGTATAATCAATATTACTGTAAATTTTTGGTATTCAACGCACTGCATAATCCATCATTGATCAAATTCAGGCCAATATAAAAAAAAAAAAATTAATAAAAACTATTTGCTTAACAACGTGTGTTTAACTCGTGAAGTAAACTTTTGAATTCAGCGTCAATTTTATCATCAATGTTTGGCTTCATATTACGCGGTTATGCGGAGTTTTTAACCACGTGAAATACAATCGTGAAGTGAAATTTTTTTTTTCTTACAACGCGAAGGGCGAACAGTTGTATAATACAGGTGCTACCAATATATATGCGACATGAGGATCCGTCGTTTCTCGGTCGTATGGCTTTTCATTACATAAAACTCATACCCGCAATATATTATGCAACGTTAGGGCAAATTATTGCGCAATAATAATGATAATAATAATAATATTAATAATCCCTTTATGGAGTTGCATGCGAGAGAAGAGACCGGATTTGAATTATGTTCGATGAGCGTGAATTAATCGTATCGTCGTAGACAATGTCGTAACTTGGTTGAATATTTTTAATTCTGGGGGGTTTTTTTTTTTTTTTTTTTGAATATCCATATTCATTCGTATTTCAGTGACAATACGTGTCAAAAGGTTCAATGTAAAACTCTGTCTCTCGACTTAATTTTTCGATTTTGAATTAATTGTCTCCGCGTGAAATGGAGTAAAAGTAATGTCGGATGAATGGAAAAAGAAGCATGTACTTAAAAGTTGGGCTTATTTTTCAATGCAACTTTTTAACGAAAAATATTATTTTTATTGCAGAAATTAAATTTTTTTGTCCAATTACGTTAATTTGAACCGAAAATACAAGTTTACTGAAGGGTTCATGATGCTAATACCAGCAAGACTCAGCATTATCAAGATTCTTCGTCCAAGCCTCGATTTTTAATCACGACTTACCCCGATCCTCCCTGGCATCAGCCTCATCTCAAGCTTTTATTCACACAAAACATTGTATGCAAAAGTGCATAAACACCGATTTGGAAAATTACGTCTAGGGATATTCGAGTTTCGTAAATATTGTTTTTTTTTTTTTCAAAATATTTTAAAAGTATCTTGAAGGAATAATTACAAAAAAAAAAGTGATAGGCAAAAGTGCACAGAAAGTTTAATGAAATGTATTATTTTAAAAATTTTTTATAAAAGTACATTTGAAGGATTGCGTAGTTTTTTTTTCGCATGTCGTCAAGTTTATCTATGACGCTCAAAGTTCATGATGCGTTAGTTCTATCAGCGTTTTGGGCACACTTTTTTTCTTCTTATCGTCTAACGATGTACGCACTATCCAAAAGTTAGAACAAGCGCGTGCCTATAACATCCGCTGTACTTGTTTAACCGAGGAAAATTCGTTGTGGGCAAAACAATAAAAAAAAAAAAACTATGCTGTTGACAAAAATGGACTAGGCCCATTGGGCATAAATAAGCTTTTTGGTGATGTTTCAATAATGAAGACAACTCAATTATAAAATAGGATCATGATTTCATGTTAAATCTTCATTTTCAACGTATTGGTATGAAAAATAATACCAATTTAGCTTTGTAGATAAATTCTATAAATATTTATTGATTTAGAAAGGTGTTGATGTATTAAAAATTTTATTCCAAGAAGATATAGGAGGGAATAAAAATGACACATCTGCTGTTCAAGTAAATTCTATAAAAAGTGAATAATTGCAATTCATCGATTGTGAGGTGCACTATATAAAGTTGATTTTTGTTTTTCCCAAATTACAGGATATAATAATAATTTTTATTTTGCTTCAAAGATGAATTCTACGAATATTCAATAATTAAGGAAAATCGATTCTGAAGGAGCGTGATAAAAAGTTGAATCGCTATTTTCATGATCAAGAGGATATTAAAAAGAAAAAAAGTACTCGGACATTCAACTTTTGAGATATAAATTGAGGGTTCTGAGAGTCGGGGGGGGGAGGTGAAAAGATGCAAAGGAGAAACCGGGTCGTCTTATCAATGGTGTCGAGTAAAATATTCTTACTGTCTAATGCGATGTAATTGAAGACAATTCTTAACCGGCGCTGTGATGAATTGATGAAGGCAAGGGCCGTCCATGTTGTAGAGATAATAGGAAAACACTAAGCGTACATTAAAAACGTAGAAGAGATCATTGCCCCATTCAACCGTGTTATGACTGCTCGATTGTACCTCTCAAAGAGGGTAATAATCGCTCAAAAGGCCAGTCGTTGTATGCTGCATTTGTCTAACCCCGTAACATCTGTACAAGAGTCGGAGAAAAAGTATATTTTATGAATGGAGAAGACGTAAGGAAAAAGAAATAGAACAAAAAAATGGAAATAAAAAATGTATGAAAATTAGTACGTTTAATTTATAATTTTATTAAATGAAATTAGATATTTTCATTGTAACATTAGTGAAAATTTGTGATGAAACAAAAATTCATTCATCTTAAATTTCCATCGTCTGCGATCTGTCACGGAATAATTTTTCCATCGAAACAATCGTCTTAAGACTTGTTAAAAGTTTAGCACAAAATTATTAATTTTTTTGCAATAAAAAGAGAAACAAACGACGAAAAATGCGAATCTCCTAAAAAAAATGTATTCTGTACGCAAGCATGCGCCCATTCGAATAAATTTTGAAAATAAATATTGTTGACAGAAAAAACAAAAAGTTGCCTCGAACAATTTCACCGTTTTTTCGTTTCATTTTTCTATTGATTTTTTTTTCGGTAATCAAGGAACTGATGAAAATCGCTAAACAATGCCGAGAGAGAAGCAAAAAGTGCACAATAATGATTTTGACAGCTCGCGCGCGCGGGCGTTTCGTTGCATCTTCTGACATTTCTTCATTATATTCACATTGTACGCGCGCGAAATTATTTAATTTCTACACGAATTAATTTTAATGCGAGTGTCTTACCGTGAGATATTTTTTGACCTCTCGCGGGGAGGCCCTTGCCCTCTTCTCTTTGGGAATCCCTTGATTTTTATCCTACGAAACACGGAGACTTAACACTTAAAAAATAACACTCCCCCGCCCCCCATCCTCCACCGACAATCCAAAAACCAGACGAATTTTTCAGTGTCGGTTGTCCGGCACGATCGACACTCGCCGACTGACGAGAAACGCCAGCAAAACTCTATATGCACCAACCAGGAAATACAGGACCACAATCATGTAATGTTAGAATAGTACGATATCTGTCAACTTCTTTTACGCATGCGCAATTGCCAAATTCCAAAGTCCGTTTTTCATTCATCGCGGCGCGACGAATGCGGACGATAGAGACAACTGTCAAAACCATCGGATTTCTTACCCGAACTTTTTTGACAACTCGATGTAGAAAAAAAAAAAAAATATTCCGTCTGTGCATTTTCGGGAGAGTATCTTGAAATTTTTTCACAAATTTCAAGACTCATCTAGCGAAACGAACGAAATGATTGAATCGTGCACGAAGAAACGAATGTTGTTCGGTGTCACGCTGCTTGGAGGGTCAGTTTTTCTTAATCTCTTATTTAGAGGTTAAACCCACGTGTTACGGAAGTTTTTTTAGA
Source organism: Rhorus exstirpatorius (assembly GCA_963564615.1). Lineage (NCBI taxonomy): Eukaryota > Metazoa > Arthropoda > Insecta > Hymenoptera > Ichneumonidae > Rhorus > Rhorus exstirpatorius. Next base: position 30,823,138 of record OY751316.1, on the reverse strand, counting down.
TTAACCTAAATTTTCTTCGTTCATTATTCTACGGGAAGATTTCCTCCATGTGAAAAATATATTTGTGTATTAATCAGTTTTGATGTGTAATCGACTGAATTATTGTTCGCTGTAATGATGCAGTGTTGAAAATTTTTTTTCACGACGCATTGTCAAAAAAAATTTTCATCGCAGATTGACGATACTCGTTCTCATCGTCGAGAGCCACTGGACCGACAGTCCAAACAGCAAGCCCTTCGTCGTTACTTTCGAGAATAATGCTACCTGCCCTATCGGCGAAGATTACGAAATAATATCGGAGTGTCATCCGTGCACGGCCTTTGAAATAGCCAGCGAAAGTATCGGAGTTTGCGTTCATGCAAGATACAAGGAAGAGTTGAAGTGCAAAAACGGGGAAACCGTCACGAGAAGGTAATAATCCTTTACTTTTTATTCAGTATAAAATATAAAAATGTAAATTGTCTACGCTACATTAGGCTGCAGGCTCTTGACGAGTCGGCGAGCAAAAGAAAAATGTATACAAGACAATTTCTTTATTATTAATACTAATAATCCGTGTGAAAACTGCACTTTTGAGGGAACAGTTGAAATTTCAATTTTTCCTGTTTTTCCCAGATTTTTGCACGAATTTCAATTTTTATCGAAAAATCTCTGACGTTTCACTTGACTGACTTTTGGATAATTTTCCGGACACTCTGAAAAGTGACCATGATTATTTTCCGATTTTTTAAAAGCCCAAAACAATTTAAGAAATTGTTAAAGCTTCGGTGTTCACACGGAGGATTCATAGAAATTATTATTATTATTTATTATTGCATGAGTAAATTAAGATTTTACAAAGATACAATTTAATAAAAATCCGTAATGTACTCCGAATCACTATAGCTGCATAAGCGCACCTAGGGTTTGAGTAATTTCTCTTTCACAATATTTTTAGTAGTCGGTGTGAAAGAAAAACGATTTCCCTTTTTTTTTTCTTCCTTTTCCTTTTTTTTTTTAAATATTCTATCGCTTATCTATCCTTGTAGAAAAAAGGAGTTGAGGAATTCGATCTCCATATTCTTTATCATCTCTGTTATTTTCTTTTTCCTACTTTTTGCGCTTTGGCCATGCAGTTCTTCTCGCGATATTGATGCAAAGGTGTTATAGTAGTAGTGTTGTTTTATTCCACGTATACCCTCTAGGGTGTTTACAGATATTACATACCATAAATAAAATTAAAAAAAAATACAATAAAATGACATAAAATAAAGAACAATGAGGTCTTCTCAATATTTATCGTTGCTCTTGCGCACATTTTTCCCGTTACAACTATTTCTCCATTATTTCCCACGACTCCTTCTCTTTATCTGCCATATTAAATTTTCTCGCTAATTTTTCAAATTCCCCCACGTAATCGCATAGTGTCCTAACCGGGGGCCCCTTCGGACTCTCGTTCACCTTCCGATTCAATTCTACCCCCTCTACTCCTTCTTTCCAGTCCTTGAATCCCTGCGACGTCTCCTTCTTGATTATTTTTTCTGCCTCTTTGCACTCGCACATGTGCCCTAGTGTTTCGTCTTCTTATTTGCAGATTGCGCATTTCGTTTCTTTGTGGCCCCTACTTTTTTGCTTCCCAACACTTCCACACCTCATCCTTGCCCAAATTTCTTTTGTTCTCCCTTCTATTTTTCCGTCTTCCCAATATCGTTCCATTTCCGAGTTATATTTCCTATTTTTGTACTCGTCACAGAACCTTGACTTTTCTACTCCGTTCCGGTCCATCTGTATTTCTTGATCAATCTTTGTTTTTGCATCTCTTCCTATTTTTTTCTCTCCAGTTCCCTCGCGCTGCCCTGCCTGATGATTTCCCAGATTCTCCCTTCCCCCATTCCGAAGGAGTTATATATTTGTGCGCCTATAATATTGGAAAGCATCGACGTCCTATGCTCTCGTAAAATCTCGGTCAAAATTGATAGCTCTTTGGACCAGTATACTTCTCGTTTGATTTGACTATGAAATATCCATGTACAATAAGATTTGCGAAGCAGGTTTGTCAATTTTTCGCATCAAATTAACACGCAAATACATCGCATAAACTTTGAGAAACGAATACAAAAATTTTAGGGCGATCCTCGTGTATTTATGATGTTGAAATTTGCATCGTTGGAATGCAACGAAAATCGATTTTTTTTTATTAAAAAAAAAATCATTTCCGGTATTTCTGATGCTTTGCTGGCATATTTAGGCCCCAGATCGCAAAAAAAAAAAAAAAAAAAAACCGAAAAAAGGTTTACACGATTTTTTACTTCGAGACAATACTGGAAATGATTTAAAAAAAAACTTTTTTCGTTGCATTTCAACGATGAAAATTTCAACATCATGTGTATTTGTAATTCACGAAAATTCAAAATTTCAACCTGACGTATCGCCAATATTCATCGTGCCAAATATCTCTATACTATTTTTTCAGTTGTGACAAAGTTGCCTGGTTGGAGGAGAGATCTTTCTGGAAATTCGAGGGTTTCATGTGCGCCCTTGCAGCTATGTCCTGCATAAGTGTCTTCTGGCGCGAGAGCGTGCTGCGAAAGAGAGTCATACGAAAAGTAGCCAAACAATTGAGGAACAGCGTTTGAAAAATCGCCTGAAATACATAATTCTCGTTTTTTTTTTTTTTTTTTTTTTTTTCCCCCGTATCAAAAGCCCTTTATAAGGAAAATTAGCGATAATGAAGAAACAGGATGAGATATATCTGCAGATTTACTCCCACGACGACGACGAGACGTGCCGCGTACCGATCGAAACGGTCGTATGCCTGTTCGTCATGAAATATTGCGAATCCGAGATAAACGTGAGATTCATAACCGACGCGATTGATCCGTTGACTCAAAGTTATATCGTCGATATAAGCGATATTACGTATCGTTCGTTGAGCCAAGATGAAGTACCGTATTACGCGAGCTCTTGCGAGCTACCCAACGTAATTGTCAATGACGACACCGTCGTGGCTGGCTTGTGCGCGAGCCTGCGACAAATCGTCAAGAAGAAAATCATCGATTTTCCGCAGCACGAGTGTCGTACCCTGCTGGGTTTCAAGGATTCTTGTCTCTTGGCACCAGCGGAAACGAGCGTATGGACGAAATATTGCGAGATCGATCTTCTCTCGACCCTGAAAAAATTCAATCCGTCTGATTCGTCGTTTCGCGAATTGCCAGTGCCGATAGCGCGTTTCGAGATGCACATGAGCGAGCCGGTTCGTCTTCACAATGTTTACAAATACACGATGTCGAAGAAATTTTCACTCGACGGCACGGTGACACGTGAAAGAGGCATCGTACCGGAACATTTTTACGCCGAAGGCTCCTTCCTCACTCTCTCGGACATAATAATTTTCGTCTGTTCTCGCATACTCTTCAATTCCATATCCAGCCATGAAATTCATCGTTTGTTGCCCCTAACGCGCAAATGGTACGACAGAATAATGGAAAGCTCGCAAATTGTTCGATGTCTCGATATTATGATACTCGAAATTGTCGAAATTTCGGAAATTCCTTGGTCCCTACCAGCCGTGAAAAAGCAAAGTTTGTACAAGAGCGATCCGAGACGTTACAAGCCACGTGATCGCGTATACACGAGGCAGGATGATGTGGAAAATTCGTTGGATCTCGTTGAAAAATTGACGATTAACACGAGACTGGATAGCGAGCCTTATGCGAGCGACGTGACGATCGATTGGAAAGAAATTCCTCGCGAGGCTAAACCCGAGGGTGGCTTTTTGCCGATCTCACGTTTGACGAGAAAATCCGAGCAGCTTGAGAATCTTTGCCGACCGATTTTACGACTGGCAAGAGCCAACGACGTTATCGTTGATTTTTGCTCGGGTAGCGGTCATCTCGGTATACTCGTGGCTCATCTATTGCCGCGATGCGATATCGTACTTTTGGAAAACAAGGAAGAATCATTGAGAAGATCGAAGATACGGGTAAAAAAATTGGGCCTAAAAAATGTCAAGTTTTATCAGTGCAATTTGGATTATTTCAAGGGTAATTTTCATATCGGTATGTCGTTGCATGCCTGCGGCGTAGCGACCGATCTCGTGATACAGCATTGCATAAGAAAACGCGCCGTATTCGTGAGCTGTCCCTGCTGTTACGGCTCGGTTCACGATTGTCATCATATCACGTATCCGAGGAGTGAGATTTTTCGTAATAGCATGAATACGAGGGATTATCTGATACTCGGCCATTCGGCCGATCAGACGCACGACGCTGAAAATTCGAAAACGGCGCAGGGTAACGCGTGCATGGCGATCATAGATGCCGATAGAAAATTACAAGCCGAGGAATACGATTATGTCGTACATTTGGCGAAACTCGTGCCCGAAACTTGCACACCGAAGAATCATTTGCTCGTCGGTATACCCGAAGAACGAGTTTTATGATAATTCTTGCTTCGAGCTTAGTCTTGGCCGGATGGTTTTTTTTTTTTTTTTTTTCAGCCAAAGCCTTTGGTCGACAAAATTTTGTCTTTTCTGTACGAAACTTGAAAGTAAGATTATATTATAATGTAGAATGAAGAATAAGAAAATTTGGAAATAACGAAAAATTGGAAAAATCAGTCTTTTTTTTACGATAAGTATAGGTAGTTTGATAATTTAATAAATATTTTAGTAATAAAAAATCGTGAATCGCTCGAGACTTGTATTGTGAGGTCTTTATTGAAATATGAAAAAAAAAAGGAGGAGAAGATGAAGTCACGAAATACAGTTTATTTACCTTATGTCCGTTTTATTTCTCAATTTTTTTTTCTTTGTGTTTATGGATTTATTTATTTATTTCATACTCACCTTGCATGGACATGGAGCAAGCACGAGTAAACGCCATCGTAGATTTCACGGCTAAAAAAACTTCAAGCAGTGAGTATTTTATATATATAAGATATGGGACATTCCATGTGACATCTGAACTGACCGAAACCCCAATGCTCTCAGAATCGGTTCAAATTTTGTAAAATATATTTCTTAATTGATAATTGAATGCGTGATTTTTTTTGTAAATCTTTATTCGAAGACGTTCACGAGTTAGCAGCCGACATATTTTAAATTAAGGCAGGATACCACCTTTGGCTGCAATTTTTTGAGAGTTTTTAATAAATTTTTTCACAAAAAAAATGGACAGAAACGAAATCGGTTTGAGGCGTTTATAACTATATCATTCAAGTTGAAAAAAAAATGTTTAATGTTGAAAATCTTAAAAATAGTCTCTTGTAAGTGGCGCCAAAGTGTAAGGCTTTTGAGGAGCACTCTCGTTCTGCGTGTGAAAAATCTCCTTGTAGGTGGCTCATAGAACAAAAATAAAAATTTCGTCTCATTAAGAGCAATATATATTGTATGTCTGTACGTAGGGCTTTTTCGAAATTTCGATTTTTTTTAAAATTGCGGTCATTAAAAAAAAAATGAATTTTTCAGGCTAAAAAAAGTTGCTTAAACTGTGCACCAAAAATAAAAAAACAACTCTACCGAAAAAAATCCTACGTACATCCTTAGATTATACTATGGAGAAGAATTATGCAAATTTTCAAGTCAATCCGATGAAAATTGAATGAGTAATTTGACACGGAGATTTGAAAAACATCGTTTCGAGAAAATTCGCGTTCAAAGTTTTACATATGTGAAGCTAGTAAATATTTTCAACTAATCGTCAATCTGCAATGCCTGCGCCATACGGTATTCCTTCAGCATCGATTTCCTCTTCGTTGGTGAGTTTGCGTTTTTTTTCAAATTTTCAAGTTGGTATCCGAGAACTATTGATCATAAAAAAAATAGTTGAATGTAAAGAAGTTTTTGTTTAAAAAAAAAGATTAGTTTTTCAGATTTCTCGAAAACATTGCATTTTTTTGGTCAAAATTTCTGAGAGTACTCCTCTGTCAGTGCGGAAAAACGTGTATTAAATTCATTATGGGCTCGGATTTCGTTTAGAAATTACGAAATTTTTGCTGAATTTAGTTTGAAAAAAAAAAAAAAAAAAAAAAAAAAAAAATACTTGAAACAAAGCACGCATCACGACGTTGCGTCTATCCAATGGTTTTATTTTAAACATTTTGAGTCAATGCAATTGTAGTCTGTATCTGAAGAATACATTTTTTTTTTTCACACAATTACAAATTTTATGATATATAATAATATATATATTTTTTTCCCTCAACTTATCAACAGCTTTGCTGATAAAATTTCGTTCAATCGGAACGTATTTCGACAATTTCGACGACAATGTACCATTCGCATAACAAACGGGAGAAACCTCTCTGTCAATGCGTTCGTCTATTTACAAAATGCACTCGCATTGTGCAAATCGGAGAAAATATTCACACGGCACATCGGACGTGTGTGTGTGTGTGTGTCTTCTTTTTTTGTTCTTCTTTCACACTCAAGTAGCCAAGCCATTGTCCGTTGAACGCCTGATTTTTTTTTTCTCCCGTTGCAAATCGCGTTGCCTTCTCCTCCATGATGGGCATACAAAAATCACTTTACACTGACAAGTGAATAAATCGTAAAGCTCAAACTTCCGTTGCATGGAAAAAAAAATTGACAAATTCTTTATGCGTGTGTACAATATATATTTTTCTTCCTTCAAAATTCGTTCATTTCACGAATGAAGAGAAAGAAAAAAAAAATTACCGTTTCAATTTGTCACGGGGAAAGCGTCGTACTGACAAAATTACGAGATGGCAATTATAAAAAATAAATAAAAGTTGGAAAAAAATCCGTCGAGCATTGGGTTCAGAATTATACAATTTTTTGTCTTCGTTTTTTTTTTTTTTTTTTTTTAATGACATCTAAAAATAAGAGATACAATTGTAAATGAAGCTCTGAAGCTACTACAAAAAAAAAAAATGTTTCATCAAGACATCGTTTTCTATTCGTTTTTTTTTTTTTTTTCTTCAAATTTACGAGAAAAAAAGAAGAGACATTGGGCGAATAGTCAGAACGAAATCTTTCGGGGTGTTTTTTTTTTATTTATTTTTTTTTTTTAACGGTAGAAAAAGACACCGCCGAGACAATGAGAGGAAAGAAATATATTTTTCCGTGTGAAATAGGGCACAGGTGAATGGAGACGACCAAAGTACGAGACAATTCGTCTCATTCGCGAATCAATAATAATTGAAAGGGGAAATTATTTTTACCTTTATTTATTTAGCAATCTCATTATCGTCGAGTTCACCTGGCATTTTTATATTTCCTATAATAATAATAATAATAATATTTATATAAATAATATTGACATACGAAAATTCAGTAACGTGTTTTTTTTTTCTTTTTATTCTCAATATGCCATGGTATCTAACGTCAAAGATTTATCTTTTTTTTTTTTTTTTTTTAATCAGGTCGACCTGCAATCATAACCGTGTATCGTAAAACTTCAACTAGAGAAAGAGAGAGATAAAGCGGAGATCAATTTAATTTCGATGACTTTATATTTGTTCATGCGTGTCTCATCGCTCGTTTCTGAAGTTATCGACGAAAAGACTTGCTTCGTAATTTCAAATTTTTTAAAATATTTTTCACAGAGAACCGCCGGTAGAGTACGGGACAGTCGGGCGGGGGGGGGGACTGCGCCGATAAAAATTCATTCGTATCTGGTTCGGTCGCGACACGAGCAGATCACACGAATGTTCCTATCGGATTAATTTATCTTTTTTTTCTTTTTTTTTTTGTCGTCGCCAACAAAGCGGTTGAATATACTCGAATCAGTATTGTAGTTTTAATTTAAGGAGCTTCTAAACTGGATATTCTAACGAGTTTCGCGACGGAGGCTCGAGCACGAAACTCGCCCTCAAGACAAAAAAAAAAAAGTACAAACTACATCGTTATCGTCTACTTATTGGATTATTACTCGAAAGAGACATATTCGCCGAAGCGATGGGGGGTAAAAAAAAAAGAAAGAAAAACGATAATCACATTAATTACACGCGAATCACTTTTTCGATACGGGATTGACGATAATTTCGCGAAAGAGAATAGGGGCGGGGAAGGGGAGCGCGAAAGATTCCCCCGTACAGATCGCCTTTAGTAACGATCGCGTTGGCTAGCGCGAAAAATTTTCATGACTGGGTCGTCATTGAGAAAAATCGAAATAACGATCGCGGGGGGAATAGGGCAACGAGAATCAAGATTCGACTATCGTGTTGCTCGCCATATCGTACGAGAATAATATAATAATAACAATTATTATTATTATTCGAGCCTACAGGGAAAAAATATCTCGTGCGGCATTGATTTTTCTTGTTTTTTTTTTTTTTTTCTTTCTTTCTTTCTCTTTCCTCGTCGTTGGACATCAACGGATTATACGGACGAGCTGCGATAACTCTTTTGTCCCGAAAATCAGCAGTTCAGTGAGCCAAGCGATATTCGTGATGCTGTATCGGTGATCGTTGTTAAAACGAGAGTATCGAGACGCGTGAAAAGAGCCGCATCGCGATTATACGCAAAATTTTTTGTTTTTTTTTCTCGCCTAAATTTCGCGAGCATCGAGGACTTTATATGCACGGACGACGAAAGGCCCGAGTGATAAATTAACGATATTTGAAGAAAAAAAAAAAAAAAAAAAATATTTAAGACAGAGAGAGAGAGAGAGAGAGAGATAGAGGAAAGAGCGGCCGGTTAAGAAGCTCGTTAATTTATGAATCTATACAGAACTGAATAATAGCGTTTATCATTTAGTTCTCGATGTTAATTTTTTTTTTTTTTTCATTTTTCATTTTTTTTTCTTTTCACGTGATGGATCACGATTCGCCATTACCACTGTCGTCGCCGTCCTCGTAATCGCTCGCGCTCAATTGTTCGTCCTCGTCGTCGTCGAGCTCGTACTCGTCGTCGTAAAAATCGGTCATGTCGAGCTGCTGCTCGGCCGGCCTCGCCCGTGTCTTTATGCAATAATCCTCGAGTGTAACCGGCACCACGATTCCCTCCTTCTCGGCTTCCGTCTTCGCCGCTTGCGCTTGTTTCCTGTAAAATCGAGCATTATCGTTTTTGCTTTTTTTTTTTTTTTTTTTTTTCCCCCCAATTTTTTCAAAATATTTTAGTTCGTAAGGAAAATATTTTTTTTTTTTTTTTTTTGCTAGGAAACATTTTAATCCTGAAAGACTTTCTTTTCGTTTGAGATATATACGAGAAAATCAGCTCGCCAAAAGTTCAATTGAAAATCAATGATAATCTTGAAAATCAATTTTTTTTTTTTCACGAAATTGTGAAGCTTGTATAGATTGTATGAAAAAAATTAGGGACGCAGGATATTTTTGACAGAGAAATTTCGAATTAATGATCAGCACAACACCGTCAGTTTAAGATTTAACCGATTAACTGATAGCGCGCTGATTATACTCGTCTTGCCAATGATTCATCCGAATTTTAATTATTTATCAATATCAAACTGTCTGCCCCTATTATCACCGTACGCGATAAAATTATATTAACTATCAAAATCAATTAAGAGTTATGTAATCATACGTTATATTTATAGCAAAATTTTCAACAGTTTTGGGGTTAGCGGAGGTGAAATGATTCAACGGACTGGTCAAATCGATGATGAAAAATCGTAATTACTCTAAGAAAAAAAAAAAAAAAAAAAAATCCAGCGCTAAAAGACATCTCCGCAGTTATTAAAAATTCAGACAAATACTTTTACGTGTTATCAGAGCTAAAAGTGGATCACATGACTAGTCTGCCACGAGGACTGCCTTGATTCGATGAAAGATTTTAAAGCTTCAATATCACCGCACAAAAAAAAAAAAAAAAAGGTTCCGAATAAAATGAAAATTGATACGCGAAGCTTTCAAAAAGTCATCTAACTTTTCAAAATGGGAATTTCGAAATTCCAAAGATCAAAATTATCATCTCCGACATGAAAATAAAATAAAAAACCAAATTATCGGATACGAAGAAAAAAAACAAATATCGAATGGACAATGTGCAAGGATCCGAGTGCTGACTAAAAATCACGCATGTATATCGTCGAATTAAATTGTCACTCGGCATGAAATATCGATTTGGAAAACGCGCGTATGTGTATCTTGAGTGGCCTATTTCGGTCCAACGAGCATTTAGACTCGAATTTTCATGATTTTTCATATGCCGGACGAATATCAATGCAAGACTGTCCCCTCGCGTGTAACGAGAGTAAAACGACTCACCTGATTATATTTTCATACTCTTTGTCTCGGCCCTTGGAGTCGCGCCAACGTCGGTACATGACTGAGGCATCGACGTTAGCCGGACTGAATGTGTTGGGCTCGTTCAGTAGCGATATTACAGACAGAAGAATTGTCCTAATGAAAATAATCGTTGAAAAATTTCACTTGTACGATGAATTAAAATTCTTCAATCTTACAGTATAATTATTATAATATAAAATAATTTAAAAAAAATATTTTCAACTATAATTACTCAGATTGTCGTTGAAATTGATAATCATTGTCCAAAAGTTTTTACAAAAAAAGGCCCGAGGAAAAATCGTGGGTTTGCTGTATTTTTTTTGTTTTCCTTCTTTTTCTTACCTGACGTTTTGCGTAGGATTCCACCTCTCGCACGGAAGTTCACCGCTCTGCGGATCATCTACCGGTGGATGGAGTATAGAAATGCACAAATCGCCATTCTATGAAAGAAAAAAAAAATGTTTACTCCAGAAAAAAAAAAAAAAAAAAAAAAAAAAAAACAAGATACTTATAATCTATTTTATTGTCGTCGTAGCAAATAGGGTAAGATGACGTGGGAGAGTTGGAGAGAAACATGGACGTCGATGAGATACGAAAGAAGCAGTTAGACCGCAGGAAATGAATAAAACGAATGTCGAGTTAAAAAAAAAAAAAAAAAAAAAAAAAAAAAAAGAACCAAAGTCTTCCGGGTTCGTGCTTTATTCTGGTGCGTGTCGGAAGTGCCCACGGTCGAGTCCAAAACTCGACGAGAGCATGCAACCTCGAGTTTCGAGCATTACGAATAAAATAATTACCGTTTAATCGACTCTTTCCAGAATAAAAAATAAAAAAAAACCCCCCTCCAGGGCAAAGTTTTACTCTCTTTGAAGATTTGAAAGAAAAAAGGAGGAAAAAAAAATCGAAATAATCTTCCGATGAAAAAAATTATCTTTATTGGTTTGGAAAAAACAAATGAAAAATTAAATTATCGCATAATTTTTTATTCTGACGTTAAAATTATGGAAAATAATCGACGTGGCGAGGATATTATGAGAAGAGAAAAATTGTTCTTCGGGCCATAAGGACAATTTTTCTTGAGAGATACTGGGAGGGGAATAGTTTTCTGGATACAACTGGGTTGCTCGATGGAAAATGGGTGACCTCATCTCGACGAAGTATTGGTGCGAGGAACTGGAGCTCGGCAAGTAGGACAAGGCGACACGAAACTCTCGGCCTGCCCGAGTCCAATGCACAAGTGTCTGCGAGTATCGGCGGTATTTGACGCCAAAATCCATAACTCTGCTATATGTGTCTTTGCCGAGATTTTAACGTCTCTCGTCGTGTTAACACGACAGTGAGCGTATTTACCGTCATAAACAACGATTTTGACAGTCCGTGGCGTTATCGAAACGATAAAAATCAAATTTTTTTAAATAGGTAATTGTATTAAAATTTTTTTTACGACATTGCGTGAAACATGACGTGATGGGTTAAAATAAAAGCGTGCAAATTGGAAACTTGCATACTGCCTCCTCATTAAAAAGTTACGTCTACGAGGAGATGGTTTTTGGTTTCCAAATTTGGTTCCCTCATAGAGAAAGCTTTTGCAATGAGGAAGCAATGTGCAAGTTTCCAATTTGCATGTTTGTTTTCTAAATTCGATTTGTTCCTGCGAAATTTAATAATCTGTCTCGTCGTGTATTTTTTTTTGGGGTTGGTAACCTCAAATTTGCGACAGTTAAGAGTGATTACCGATATTTTTTTGAAAATATCAAAATTTTATAAAATTTTAACCTTCCAAGCAATTCTTGCCAAATTTAATTTAAAAAATGCGTATCCCCTCGCCTATTTATGGATACAAAGTTTTAGGCGAGTATCCTTAAATTTACCAAAGTAAGAGTGATCACAGAAATGAAAAAAAAAAAAATTCAAAATCATCTAAAACCGGACATTTGTTATAAATTGTATTAAAAATTTCAGCAAAGAAGAGGGGGTTCCATGTTTGCAAAGTTTCAGCAAGGTGGCTGAAGCGATTCAAGAGATATTGTAATTTAATTTTTTTGAAGGCTTGTTCTGCACAGACATTTTTTTCTAAATGTGTTTGCACATTCTGAACACATTGGCATAAAAAAACTTGAATTTTTTTTTTCACGAAAACAAAACTTTATTTGAGGAAGCAAGTTATTGAATTTATTCGAAAGGGCAATTTTGCGAACGTAAACAAAGCACGGTTCGTGGTGTCATGTGCAAAGTGAGAATCGGTCGAGACGAGAAGCGGGTGAAGATTGATAGAGAAGGGGAACAGCGGGGAAGAGTTTTTGCGAGGGTAAAACAAAAAATCGATAATCCCAGTGTTCACTCACCTCGTACACGTTCGGATGCCAGACTTTTGTCATAAAACGGATGCTCGGCGGACTGTACGGATAATCCGGTGGGAATTTCATGTGTGCCTGTGAAAATTGAAAGATTGCGAGATAATATAATAAGAATAATGATGATATATTGATAAATTAATTCTTCTGATCGATCCATTTGGTGTGAAGGGGAACACCTTTACAGATCGTGACAATTGCGTTATTCGTCGTAATCGGTGATTATCGATCAATTCACCATTATGTATAGTGCAAAGTCATGGAAACAAAGAACACTTTATTTGCAACTGCAGTAAAGTGTATCGTCGAGCAAAAGAGCTGTAGCATTAGGATTAATTTGTTGTCTTGCAGGATATATTCGTACTTTAAATAAAAACTTATGGCACAAAGAGAACAAAGAGACGGGGCAGCGTCTCGATTCCAATTCTGTAAACACTATTACGACATATTCTATGCATCGGGGCAATTTTAATGTTCGATTTATTTATTTTTACAGAAGTTGGATATTTTTTTTTTGTGAATAAAGAAACGAATAAGGTAGGATTTCTTCGGGAATATTAAAAATAAAATATGAAGAAAGATATATCGATATGTTATTTATTATTGTTTGAAATTATTCGGTATAAGGAGCTCGATTTGGGGGGAACTTTGATTCGAGCAACGGGGGATTCCCCGTCTATGCAGCGCATACCGATTGGCGCAGCGTATGGTGGGAGAAACGCTGCGCCTATCGAAGCACGATTATCTACAAGGTCAGCTGCGCAGAGTAAACTGCGTTCCCTGAATCGAGATCCCACTGTAATTATCAGGCCGGAAGGCGATGAAAAACAAAATTTACCGAGCGCAAGCAATAAAAATATCGTCCATGTTAAGGAATTGGGTTCAACGACTTTTTGAAAGATGAGGTGGATTATATGTTGATGGGGAACTGTCATGGTCCAAATAGCTCTATGTATAGTCCTTTAGAACATCCTTTAGAATTAACCTACTTTCGTTTCTAGCACCTATGTGTGGATTACATACATATATATATATAGGGTACTCCATATTAGTTCAACTAGGCTAAGACCCTCATATTTTTTTTTGCTTTCATAGTCTTTGGGGTGACACTTTAACCCAAAAAAAGCAGCGAAGAAATCATTTTATAATATGAGGGTTTTAGCCTAGTCAACCTGACATTGAATACCCCCTCCCTCCACACACACACGCGCACACACATATATGTAGCTGCATTATTTTTTACGACGTCTTGGTTTCCGAATATCGTCCTTGAAACGATTTGCTCACGAGAGTCCGAAAATTCGTCTGAGTTTGTTTGTACTGTACTAAACGTAAATGTATGTATGCCTGAGTTAAAATACGAGTTTGCAATCTACGACTCTCTGAATTACGTGACAAGAATTCCGAATCCTTCTTTTCGCTTTTTGTTTTTCTTCTCTCACGGCTTCAAGACACCCTTGAAGACGCTCGAAACTAATTAGTACTCTGATAACTAAAGCTGAGCCGGAAATAAAAGGATAAACAGATCCGGAGAAAAAAAAATATTTGGTCAAACGAATGAAACTATTTTTCTTCAACATTGGGCATTAAACCATTTGGTAATTTCGGAATCGGCGGAGGTTTAAAGAAACAAATATACATGCGCAGATATATATCTTTGAACAATTTCGCGTGCAAAGGTGTCGACGATATAGATGTCGAGTTTGTGCGGAGGATATGCTTCAATAATGCACAAGGTGGCACGTAAGCGTTATCGACTCGAATGTACCTTATAGCTTGACCGCACGAAAGAGTTTACACACGTGTATACACATAATATTCGCGTTGGTGTATCTATTTTTCATATATAATTATCAAGTTTTTAGTGCATATATACGTTGAACGTACCAATCGAAGGTCAAATATCAGAAATCGTTAAGCAAAATGCCTTTTTCCAACTCTTTATTTACAACTTTTGAGAATAAATTAAAAGTCACGAATTTTCGACATTGCTTTCGTAGAAAGATTTCATACTAGACTCGAGAAGTTTCCGGGTCATTGGACGAGCAGTTTTGCAAATAAAGTCTTGAAAATTTTTCGAAACCGAGAATTTCGAAAGAGCTAATTAGAAATTTAAAAAAATCGTGCAAATTAGGAACTCGCGCATTGCTTCCTCATATATGCGGATTTTTTTTTAATTAAGCCAACTTCAGATTTTAAATGTCAAGAAGATAGAAGAAGAAAAGGGTGCAAAGCATGTTGCTTTGTTATAATTTTTTAGCGCGTACTTACAATGCTTCCTTTATATAGGGAAGCCACGAATAGGAAAGCAAACTTTCTCATAGAAGGAGCTTTGTAAGTCCGCAAAAAAAATTATAAAAAAAAATTATAACATGCTTTGCACCTTTTTCTTCTTCTCTCTTCTTTACATTTACACAATCCGAAGTTGGCTTGATTAAAAAAAAAAAATTCACACGAATGAAGAACCAATGTGAAAGTTTCTAATTTGCACCCTTTTTTTTAATAAACCTTTCGTCATTATTATTATTAAAAATCAATCTTTTAAATATCTTCCCCATGGTTGATTTTTTAAGATTTTCATTTCATCCCGAAGTTTAAAAAAAAAGCACACACAAACTAGACGTGTAGCGTTCCCTATGAGATCAACTAAAAAAAAAAAAAATGGCCGCCAAAGTACTTCAAGGTTTTGCAGAATCAGACTCGAAGTATGAAAGACCAATATGAGTAAAAAATGGCATGCCCCCACCAGCTCCCTGTCTTCCATGGAAAAAAAAAGAAACAAAGCTCTCAGTGAGAGACAAAAAAAATTTCATAATACGATGCTACCGAGAATACCGAGTTGTGATACAATTTCGAAAAAAATAATTTCCATCGAATTATGAAGCGCAAGCGTGTTGGTTCTGTGATCGATCCATGAATTTAAATGGACACGCAACTTGTCGCTGACGTATATGAATACACGGAGAGATTCGTATCTCTCATTGCAGTATACACACATTGGAGTAGAAAGAAGAAAACGGCTCGAGCTTCTCTAATAGCGTATAATATAGCATACATAATATCAACAAGAGAATATACCTCTTGTGTATTACGTGTTGTCCAGTCAAGGTCATATACTTCGATTTTAACTCCAGCTCTCGAGACAACAGTCAACGACGATCTCTTTCGTGCCTTTGACTGTACTTATTTTATTTTTTAATTTCTCTTTTAGCGAAAATCGTTCGCAAATGATTTTAGGAGATAAAATTGTGTAAAGCGCGTTCCGGGAACATTTAAAATTCTACCGGTCGCATCTATACGTAGCTCTATCAGAAAACGGAGAATTGTTAAATTCAAAGAGCAAAAGCTTGAGAGAAGATATTTCGAATGGAAGCTCTAGGGGTCGAGGCACATTTTGGTATCTGTACAGGAATCTGGAGACGAATGGAGCAAGAGAGAGAGAGAGAGAGAGGGAAAGGGAGAGAGAAAATTGTGTATAGCGTTGTTATAAAGACTGTAACTAGCGCCCTCTCACGGCTAAATCCATGCTGTACGGTCCTTTAGCATTCTATTACTCTATGGGAAGATTTCTCGATGCCAGAGGGAGCTCTGAGCACGCTCACCTTCGAGGCAAAACAGCTTCGATCTCGTTAAACGATCTTGCTCTCGAAATTACGAGCCACAACCAAGAAGATCTAGTCTTCTTGGCCACAACGAGATATCGCCTTTGTGATTTTACTCCCAGTGCACTCTCGTAGCTTAATACATGATAATTCGTATTGTAAATTCACGAAAATCAAGATTACCGATTGGATAATTTTCATATTATAGTAATTCGTCGATAATTGCCAATAACCTTTCCATAATAATTTTAAGATCGCAGAACAAAATAATGCCTAATTATAGTGATGAAAATTTTACTGGCATATATATACTCCGCATGGAAGAGTAATGTTTTCCAATCCCATATTTAACGACTTATAATTTACAACAAAATAAATAATGAAATATATCGATACCGTATTGTCAACATTTTTAATTGTGAATAAAATTTTTTTTTGTCTATTTTTGATCAAATCTTCATTGCCCAAATCACGTTGAGCAAGATTTTCTTTGATTGAATTACGAAGATCAGGGACATATATACGTCTAACGTGGGATTATATCGTTCGCACCGCAATTTCATTAAAGGCGTTAAGGGTATACGAAAAATCCACTCGTGTTATATAAGAGAGTCCTGGGAGTTTCGCGTGGAAGGCCTGCGCTGAAGAAATAAATAAAAATAAAAATAAAAAGCAAGAGCCGCTTTGCCGTGATCCGGAGAGCGGTTTAGAAAGCGGCGTGTTGGTCGCGTTCGAAGTGCCTCGAGTTCGTGCATTCTCGGCAAATACAATTTATCATCGATGGCCCCGGCATCATGTTTCTCTCTCTCTCTCTCACTCTCTCTCACTCTCTCTCCCTTTCTCTCTTTCTCTATAGTGTACGCATCGACGATACTGCGACACGAAACGTTTCATGATAAAAATAGGATCTAAATGTCCGCTAGACCCCTGTGTGGGACACCACGTGGGTCGATATACATACTTACAAGCCTCTATTTATTTATTTTTTTTTTCGCTTTTCCCTTACACAATACTTTTCTCAGTCTATCGCCAATATTCAATAATTCGTATCCTTACTTTATTTTATTTTTTTAAAATTTTAATTAACGAGTGCAGACGTATCATCGATCAATCGACGTGATATAATAATATGAATCATTCGTAGCCCATTTTTAATTATTTATTTCTTGCATTATTTTATTATTATATAATTTTTTGGAAATATGTATACGATAAAGTTCTATAAAAAAAAAAAAAAAAACACGTCGAAGCCAACTCTCGCTCATTAAAAGAAAAATAATAATGGGAAAGTGCAAAAACACGCTTGCAGATACAATCTTATCGATTTTTTTTTCTTATTATTTAGCAATTATGTAAATTATTTTATTTTCACTTTTTTCTAATTTTTGTTTGTCAAAATTCAATAATTGTCTCTGTTGTTGTTTTTTTTTATTTGTGAGCGAATTTGAACGTATTCATAAGTGATATGATAATATTAATTATTATTGGACCATTAATGAATATAAAATAAATCGTGCAACGATTTCGCGAAAAGAAAATGTTGAATCTCGTCGAAAAAAAAATTATAGTGAAGAAGAAAATGCTAAAGGTGAAAGGAGGAAGAGAACAAGAAGATCAAAGAGGGCCTTAAAGTGTAGATAGAATAATCCAATCCACCCTCAACCTTTGCTTTCCGGATCAATACATTTCATTTATTTATGCAAATATACCGGACTGAAGAGGACTATTATACGCGAGAGAAAAAAGAGAGAGAGGATCGAATCGATCGAGAGCGAAGGTACAGGCCTTTTTTTATATGGTTCACCCCGTGCGGAGACCGAGAGATGTTTCATATATATAGACTTCAGGTCGCTGGAGAGCAAAAGCATTGCATAATATATATATATATATATACACACACATAACTTGTGGCACCTATAGCGAATTAAATCAATCCCAATTGTGATTAGAGTGCATTCGAAGTTCGTCCTACTTTGTACCTACATATATGTACATTGAGCAAATTCAAAATTTAGGGGAGAAAGGGAAAACAGGGACTACCCAAAAAGGCAACATTGAATTTTAAGTATTCTGACATAAATATATCGAAAAAAAATTCACGATAACAAAGACCTCTTTATGAATAATGAAACATTTTCCTAATTGAAATAATTTTCTCTGCTAATTGGAAAAATCTCCGTGCGAAGAGGGTGAAAACTTTCGAAGACAATTTTGTTAATCAGTGGAAAATTGAATCTTCCAAGAAGTTGAAAATAAAACAATATTCACAGCGATGAACTGCGCTGCGAAGTAAAAATATTTCCAATTGCGAAAATCGTTTTTTTTTTTTAAATGATGCTCTTTGAGCAAGGTTTTCTTTTTCTTACAAAGCTTCAAGATTTCACACGTGAAACTTCATCCGAGGTTCATTTCTCATTGTGTCTAAGGGCTGAAACCTCTTTCGATAAATAAACCAGAAAATTCGTAAAATTTTGAAATAATTTTTTTTTTTTTTAATTATTCGACAAAGATGATCATCCTACTATTGCCATTAAATATGGGTCAGTCGAAACTGACTGAGGATCTAATTGGTGAGAAAGAGCACGAGAGAGAGAGAGAGAGAGAGAGAGAGCCCGGCAAAACTTGGCCAATCGAAAGCCAAACGGGCTCTTTCGTATCGACTTGCTCAAGGAGATGATGATTGCTCAACATTTTTTTCTTTCGAATTTTGACACAACACACACACACACACACACGTTCGGGAATCTAGCCTCGCCACAGACTGTTCGTGACGTAAAATTAATATATCTCTGCTTGTATCTCCGCATGTGTTGGCCACGGTGGGTGGAATAAACTACTTTTAGAACTTGGGCTCATAGATGCAACGATATACGCGCATAGAATATCGTCATTCATCGTTACAACTCGTTGAATTAAATTTTCGATTTTTTTTTTTTTTTTTTTAATCAACTTAATGTAAAGACCAAATTTTTAATCAACTGAATCGTTAAATCGTTTTATCGATTTCTAGAAAGTTTAAAGTGAAAAATTTCTTCATTTTATGATCAAAAATATTTTTAAAAAATTAAATAATTGTAATTTATTTATTTTAATCTTAAATTTGAGATAATATAAAGTTTAATATGCGAAAAATTGATTTATGAAAATAAAAACAAATATTTATTAAATATATAATATATATTTAATAAATATTTTTTTTTGTAATTTTTTAAAATAAAATGCTTTCAATTTTACGTCCATGAGAAAAAAAAAACTGCGATCTCTATTTTGAGAATCAGGGAAGTCGTGAGAGATCCTGCCTTCTAAGATCAGCTGACCTCGAATCAGCTGACAATGCCAAACAAGAGAGTACATGGCTACAGAGGCCATATAGGCGATAGTTTCCCTGAGATTTTAGGAATCAGAAATGTCGAAAGATTTTTGTCTTCTTTATCGGTCTGCCAAACATAGAATAGACGACAATGCCAGAGAGTTGTTTTTTTTGTTCTCGTTCGTTGAATAGGCAAGTTGAAATAAGAAATTTTAAACGGTGTGAAAAAATTCGTAATTTGCGAATAATGAGTATACTCGTCGAATGGTGCATTGGTCATTAGTGTGAGAATTTTTAGTGCAAAAAAACTATATTGAAATATTTTCCGCATCATAATGGAGATGTGAAAAACTTATTGTATTTTTTCAATTAGAATTTATAATTGAAACTTTTTCATCCAATTAATGTTTTTTTTTTTTTAATTACCATTGAATGTTACATTGAGGTGTTCACTAGAAATTTCACCTAGCAACGAATATATTTTGAAAAAAAAAGTCCACAATTTATAACACAGATATTGTTCTCGGTAAATTGAATTTTTTTTTTAAGTTTGAACAATTTTTGAAAAAACTAATCAATTCAATTTTTTGTGCCTGCTATCGAAAAATTCACGTAAGCCAGTGAGATCGCAGACACTAAACATTTTCGTGCCATCATTTTTATATGTATGTGATTTTTCGACGTTTCGACCTATTCCAATACATCCGCATCAAAAATTGGCAAAAAACAAATTGTTCCAAACAGGAATGTCCAGGTCGTCAAACAGCTCAAAGTTTGAAAGAAAATCACAAAAAAAAAAAAAAGAAAAACTTGGCACAGAAGCCAAGCACATCCATTGTTTTCAGCGCGAAAAATAATAATCAAAATGCGGAACTTTTCGGAATAAAACAGAAAAATAGAGAGAAATTTTCTCAATCCCATTATAATGAATGATCGAAAAAAAAATTCAATGAAAGGGACAAATAAATGGCAGAAAAATAATATAATAATATAATAATAATAATAATAATAATAATAAGGTCATGTAAATAGTATAACGAGTTAATTTCAAATTTCCCGCTGAATTTCCCAGACTCCTTTCCATACCGCGAAGGAAAAAAAAAGAAGAATATTGCACAAAAATCGTCATCGATTTCTTCAATGAGGCTCGAATAAAACGGAATATTTTCGCAACGAGATAATATGGCGTTTCGGATAACGAGTAAAAAGTCTGGAAGGATATTTACCAAGTATCTTCAATGTAAATGAAACAGAGAGAAAGAGAGAAGCAACTAACCTTGAAATAGCCTCCCTGATAGAGAGTGTCAGGAGGTCCGAAGATTGCGACTTCCCACTCGAACATGTTGTCCTCGTTGACGAGTTTTACGCGAAAACCTTCGACAGGTTCCTCCTGTAGGCTCTTGTATTCCAAGGCGAGTGCCCTAAGGGCGCTGCTCGTTGGCTGTGCCATATCGTTTCTCCGAAAAACTTTTCTTTCTCTCACGATTTTTCGGGAAAATAAAAACGAACCGAAAATCAAAATAAAATGTAAAAAAAAAAAAAATATACAAGTAAAAACTACGCCGATGTCGCGATCACAGTCTCTTTGTCACGAGAGGATAACCGATGAGATACTTTTGCGTTTTTTAACTGTAAAATCGCGTTATTTCCTGCTAAGCGCTATGACAGTTGTGTTACACCGTCGTTGAAAGTACGGATTTTTTTTTTTTTTTTTAAATAATAACTGATCGAGCACGAGAAAGCACGGAATTGGACGCCTGTTCACACGATACACTCCTCGACACAAGGAGTCTCGCTGCCTTTCCGACCTTTTTTTTCTCTTCTCTTCTTCTATCTCTCCCTTTCCTTCGTTATGATCCCTCTAGCTGTCTTTCTCGTTCTCTCTCTTTCTGTCACTAAAGAGCTTGCGACAGCAACGCACACGTTACACGAGCAAAGAAGAGTGTTCTCTCGCGAAACGCGACGCACACATATAATATATGCATATATATATATAATATATATATATGTTATGTGTGTGTGCGTACTTTTTCACCGTTTCGAGTTTCGGGATCGGACTCACGGCAATCCTCAATCCTGTATTATCGTCGACTGAGACTGAATGAGAAACGATTTTTACGCCTCTGGATTTGTGATTTTCTATCGTTTTTTCTCTTCGATATTACAAATAACAAAGGAAACACGTCGAAACCAAGAGAGAAAGATCGAGGGTCGAGGGGGCCTGAACCAGAGCGCGCAGCAGTACTCACGATACAATCGACATTACACTACCACCAGAGACTTGCCAGTCTCTCTGCTAACCACCACTGTCAGGCACTCGATGTGTGTATATGGAACGCGAACAAAACAGCTGACGTACCTACCGCTCTGCGTCAATCGCGTTGACCCGCGCATGCGTGCTTCCTCGATTTTTCCTTTGCATCAGGGGAAAATTTAGGCTTGGTGGCAGCACTGAACGGGCATTGCAGCGACATCTCCATGATTTTCGATTACACTAGTAAGCCGTTTCCTTTAAAAATCGAAATTAAAATTTAGCGTTTATTTGGCCGGAATTTTTTATATTTTAATCGAATTAACGTTCTTCAGGGGGTCAATCGATGCGTTAATGTTTTTCTTCATACGGATCAAAAAAATTAGAACGTTTGCTCGATCTTCGTTTCTAAAAAAAAACAGCTAAAAAATGCATGCAGGACAGTCATATGACTGTCCTGTCTAGAATCAACGTTCTTCAGGAGGTTAATCGATGCGTAATTATATTTGTTCATACCGAATAAACAAATTAGAACGTTTGTTCGATCTTTGTTCCTGTAAAAACAGCTAAATCTGCATTTGGTAGATTCTAAGTAGGACGGTCATATGACCGTAGAAAGTTGACCGTGAAATTTTGATGAAGGGTCTCTGCATTGTCAACGCGTGGTCCACGCATACGAGAATATACTTACCGCGCCATCTAGCGGCACAACGAATCAATCTTTCATGACTTACCGGCCTAGTTACTTTTTGGGGCTTGTGTCCCATGGGGATTATGGCTACCTACCCCACGCCCATATACAACATGGCCATATTGTCAAACACGCATGTGTGCGTAGACCGGACCTAGGCAAGAAGAAGCAGTTTTTTTTATTATTAGTACTTCAATAAAAGAGCAGCAATATTGCCGTGGTGTTTGGTGTAATCGCGAGGCATTCGATACTCGTATACGTGAAAAATTAAAATAAAAAGTGCTCAAAGCGAAACATCAAACAGGATAGGGTATTCGGATAATTTGTAATCAATCTCATATGTGACGAGAGATCACCAGTGTTGACTCTGACTCAGAGAAATGGCAGCGCTCTTCGACATCGAGCTGCACGACGTGGACACCGTCAATAGGGAAGACTCCGACGACGATGTCATCGAGATTGGCGAGGTAAAAATATTTCGATCGAAAATTCTTTTGTTTTCTCCGGTATTCCAGTGTTTACTCGCGACCGCTTCAACGTATTTCACGAATTTTATTATTTGCATAACTGGTATATCGTCAACAATCGCAACCGTCGAGAATTCTTTAACGGTTTTTTTTTTTTTTTTTTCTCACTTGTTTACACCTTTCATTTCAGATCGAATACGACACGCATCCAAACGTCAATGAAATAATCGAGTGAGTAACATTCACGTATATTCTTTGTTTCGAAAAAGCATGCAAATTCATTTTTTTCATTGTAAAACTGAGAGACACGCACGAGCAAAGGAATATAACAACACATGGCTCCTTTGCATTAGAGTCGTTTTATCTTAACCCCAAAATCCCGTTTCCTCAAATTTGATAAATTTTAATAACGATGGGTGGATGCCGATCGAGCGATTAGTAGAAAAAAAAAAAAAAAAAAAATGCTCATTGCAATATGACTCTCTTCGAAGAGCGGATGGCGTTGAGGCCGTTCCCATTTCGGAGCAAAATGTCAATCGCGGCAATGAGAGAGCCGGACCGCAGGACTTTGAATTGTGCAAAGTCATCGGCAAAGGCGGTTACGGAAAGGTCTTCCAGGTGCGAAAAGTTACCGGCAACGACACCGGCACTATATTTGCCATGAAGGTGAGTAAAAATTTTATCCTCCCGATCGATCCTAGGGAAATTGTATAAGAGATAAAATAAATGTCTACGATAACTATCGGCATCGGAGACGGAGAGTGAATTTGAAGTAAAGTAAAATTGAAGCCGAGAAGCGGGGAAAAAAAACTTGGCCATATGAAATTGAAAGTAAAACGAATATGTATGAACGAGAAATTGCTGTATGGTTGTGAAGAAAAATAAAAAAAATTTGATAACGTTGACCCAAAAGCCAAAATTTGTTTTGTAAGTTGGCCGAACTAAGAATTACTCGTTCAATACCACGATGGCTTATTCATGATTTAAATGAATTAGTATCAACGAGATTACCACGAGAATCGAATGTATTGGAAAAAATTTCGATAAAATTTTGTTTTGAGAATAACTAAAAATTCTCGTACGTCATTCATGGTTGTTAGGCATATGGAAAACCGGGAAAACTCAGGGAATTTATTTCCTCCTGGAATAATCAGGGAAAATGGAAATTTTCGTAGCGAAAAGCAGAAAATCCGTTCGTTTGACCCAGGTCAAAATGAGAATTTTTTTTTCGCTACTCCAGACTGTTTGAACCATTTATGTGAACTATAAAACCCTGTCAAGTCAGGAAAAAGTCAGGGAATTTAGAAAATTCTCTGGAATTTTTCCAGAATTTACTTTTTGCCAGAATTACGAAAAATGAAACCAACTTTGAAAAAAAAAAAACTGAAAAGTATAAAAATAAATATTTTTGTATATTTTTAATATTTATATTATTCTTTATTATATACAACAAAAGTTACGTCAGTGCCGAACAATGAAAATTTCAAAAACTAAAAACTAATTTACTCCAAAGCTCTAAAGCTACGCTTCTTCATTCGATTTGTCGATACGCAACTACAAAATTATTGTTGTAGATAAGCGTTTATATTTATTTTTCATTTATTGGCACCGACATAAAAATTTCCGTTTATAATAAAGAACAGGTTCGGTATTTGCTTTTAATGTATCTATTTTTTACTTTACAGTGCTCAAATTATTTTTTGTATTTCAGTTTGTTTTTTAATATTAAAAATTTTTTTTTTATTTGATCCTAATCTTCCTGGAATATTTGGAAAACCTGAAAAAGTCAGGGAATTTCTAAGTCGATGATGCGTAACAATCATGAATTACTCGTTCAATGCCATCCGATTCATGGCTTATTCGTGACGTAAATGAATTAGTATCAGCGAGATTCCTACGAGAATCGAATGTATGGAAAAAAATTTCGATAAACTTTTGTTTTGAGAATAACTAAAAAAATGCTCATTCGATTCAGGTGTTGCGAAAAGCGTCCATCATAAGAAATCAAAAAGACACGGCTCATACCAAAGCGGAGAGAAATATTTTGGAAGCGGTCAAGGTGAGAGAAATATCGCAATAGTCGACATTCGTCGACTCTAAAATTGTGAATTTTTTTTCTTTAAAAGAAAAAAAAAAAAAAAAAACAAATTTTCATCGCGTTTCAGCATCCATTCATCGTTGATCTCATGTATGCGTTTCAAACGGGCGGCAAATTGTATCTTATTTTGGAGTACATGTGCGGCGGCGAGCTCTTTCGTCATCTCAACGACGAAGGAATATTCCTGGAGGAAACGGCTTGGTAAAACAAAATCCTGAATACTCATTTTTCTATTTTTTTTTTTTTTTTCATCCCAAGCCAAAAGATTCTCATTACAATAAAATTTCGTCTCGAAGCTTCTATCTGTCCGAGATAATACTGGCGCTGCAGCATCTTCATCTTCAGGGTATCATCTACAGAGATTTGAAACCCGAGAATATACTTTTGGACGCGGAGGGCCATATAAAGCTTACGGATTTTGGATTGTGCAAGGAGCACATACAGGAAGGTTCGGTTACTCATACGTTTTGCGGCACGATAGAGTATATGTGAGTATATCATTTATCGTTTCTCACCGGTAACTGTTTTGGTCAAAATTAACGAAATTCAATTGGCTGTTTTTTTTTTTTTTTTTTTTTTTTTTTTCTGCTCAAAGGGCTCCGGAAATTCTGATGAGAACCGGCCATGGAAAAGCCGTCGATTGGTGGTCCCTCGGTACATTGATGTACGATATGCTTACCGGCTCGGTAAGTAACGAATAATTTGATCGGATCGTAACGAATAATCGTGACTCGATGATTACTACGGTTTAATCGATCGCCCGTTACAGCCACCTTTCACCTCCAACAATCGAAAAAGGACCATCGACAAAATTCTCATGTGCAAACTCAATCTTCCTCCGTATCTGACACCCGACGCGCGCGACTTGATTCGCAAGTTGCTCAAGGTTCGCCGGAGTCTTTACAATGATTTCTTTTTATTCGTTTTTTTTTTTCTTCTTTTTTCTTATTTTTTTCCCAATTATTTGTTTCTTGTTTCACGTTTTCGTAAAATTGAATCTCATCGTTCATCTTCCACAGAGACAGGTGGCCCAAAGATTGGGCTCCGCACCCTCGGACGCGGAGCAAATAAAGAATCACATGTTCTTCAAGCACATCAATTGGCAGGATGTGATATCGCGAAAATTGGAGCCACCGTTCAAGCCGACCCTGACCAGCGAGGACGATGTTTCGCAGTTTGACAAAAAATTCACCTCGTCCGCACCCGTTGATTCACCGCCCGAGTATACACTGAGCGAATCAGCTAATCTTATTTTTCAGGTTTGTCGATTTCTCATTAAATTCGTATCGAGATAGAATTAATTGGAAAATCTCGATTTGTGCGAAAAACGAGCGGTCGTTGTGTTTAAATATAACATGGGGAGGAAGATTGCGTTAAAATTGGGGAAAAAAAAAAAAAAAATAGCCTGATGTAACATAGTGAACGGCCCCTGGCACGATTGACCTAAAACTGAAATTGAATCGCATTTATAAACAATATTGACTGAAAAAAAGTAAAAAAAAAAAATAGCAAATATCGTATTGAACTTTGTTAAAAAAAAAATCTTCCAAGCCTAGAATATAATTTTGCTAATTTTTCCTCACAATGTCTCGCATATACTCGTTAGGGTGTTTCGAAAATGGATTTTTTTTCTTCGCTCCTACCACTACAAAACTTTAGGTTCAGACATTAAAGAGGTCCTCGTTAAAGGAGGGCGCTGTAGCTTGAAGTTTAGAGATCGCTCAACGTGAATTTAGGCTTCCCATCTAATTAACACGTAAAAAAATATTGTTTTTCGTTCAAAATGATGTCGGGCAACCAAAAAAATTGGCGATGTCTGTGTTTCTTGGCTTATTTGAAAGCATGACTCATCACCTAAACGATGCTAGGTTGTTTTTCGACTTACCTTGTTCCAATTTTTTTTGTTACGCCACTTTTCGACTACTATAGTCACTTTTTCAAGTTTACAAAGTCCCCCAAGGTCCAAAATGAGTCCAAAATGAATTGCTACAAGTATTGAGTGTTGATTCGAATATAAATAACCAATTCAAAAAATTGGTAAAACATACAAAATTTTTCAAAATAAACATGGTTTTTTTTTAATAGAATTGAATTCCGTATTTCCGTATCTTCAATTTTATTCAAAAACCATGTTTATTTTGAGAAATTTTGTGTTTTACCAATTTATGGAATTGGTTATTTATATTCGAATCAGCAATCAATACTTGTAGCAATTAATTTTGGACTCATTGATACCTTGGAGACTTTGTAAACTTGAAAAAGTGACTATCGTGGTCGAAAAGTGGCGTAAAAAAAAAAATTGGCAAGTCGAAAAATGACCTATCATCGTTTAGGTGATGAGTCATGCTTTCAAATAAGCCAAGAAACACGGACATCGCCAATTTTTTTGGTTGCCTGACATAATTTTTCAACGAAAAACATTTTTTTTACGCCTTAAATAGATGGGAAACCTAAATCCTCGTTGAGAAACCTCGTAAACTTTAAGCTAGAGCGCTCTCTTTGAACGAGGACCTCTTTAATGTCAAAACCTAAAGTTTTGAGTGGTAGAAGCGAAGAAATAAAAAAAAAAAAATCCATTTTCGACACACCCTAATACTCGTGGATACTCGCAGATAACAAAAATCATAATTCAGAGAGCCGCTGGGAGCTGATGAGCCGCGCATAGGCCTGCTGGTAATCGAATTTTAGAGCTCGAACGAGTTCTCAAAAATTCTCAGCAAGAATACAAGCTCGCAAAATAATTTTTCTTGTATTAAATTGTTAAATTGTTTTGCAGGGATTTACATACGTCGCACCGAGTATTCTGGAGGACATGTATGGCGCTCCTCATGTAGCCATGTCCCGAAGTCCACGCAGGACACACATGAGAAGTTTTTCACCCCGTGGCCATCGTTTGCATCATCATCTTCATCATCATCATCATCATCATCATCATCATCCCAGGTAAGCAACGCGCGCATATTTTGCATTTCTATCAGCAATGAAATTTAACGTCAAATTACGCGAGCAACGAGAGAGCAAGAAAAGGCGTTTACGCGTGTGTGTATTTTTTTTTTTTTTCTCTCATTCCTTACGTAGGCATGGCGTGGGACACAACAGCATAGAGGATGCGGAGATGATAGAGATAATCTAAGTAGGAAAAAAAAAAAAAAAAAAAATTTGCTCTCTTGGCCTCAATGGCTTTTCGAGTTGCACTTCCGGACGTAACTGCTGAGCGTGAATTCAGGCTATCCTGGGCCATTAGGGACACGTAAAGACACAAATCTTCTACGGGAGATCACCAGGACAGTTGCGTTTAGCTAATTTTGTTTTTTTTTTTTTTTTTTTTTTTTTTTATATACATAAATCATTTATCAAACGAAGAATCAGCTGTTGAGCGATTCCGTCGGTGGATCGCGCGGATGGATAGAATTTTTGCAGCGATGCCTTTTGCAGGAAGGCGAGGAACAAAAAAAAAAAATACAGGAAGCGAGATAGGCCTAGCAGGAGTGATCTCGCTTATTGGCTATATAATCCGTGGGACTGTCACATGATAAACACAAAGTACACCGAGAGATCGAGAAAACTGCCCTCGTCGGTGAGAAAGGCTTTTTTTTTTTCTTTATTTATTATTAATCTTTTTTTTTTTTAATTCTTAATGGATCATTTCTGATACACTATTATTTTACGTAACGCTGTTACTACCGCGACTAATTAATTTTCATGATTAATTCAACGTGACGCGCGCATATTGGGCCAAGTTTTGGTATAACACGCAATTTTTTTTTTTTTTTTTTCATATTCCCTGGTGAATTGAACTGACCGTAAATTTCTCTCGTTTCATCACCGAGAATTTGCATCACCGTTCGTAATTTTTGTATGATATATATATATATATGATATATGATATATGTGTACTAACAGCATATGTTAACACATTTCCGAATGAAAAACAAAAGACGAAACATAGCAAAAGAATAAGCAGCAAGAATCCAAGAGCCTGTTACATACACTTATATTAAGAAAACGAGATGAAACAAGAAGGAAACAAACAAAAATATCGCGCAAGACTAAAAAGAGCTAAAGACAGTGATTTTTCGGGAGATAGCGATGGGGATCATGTAGAAAAATGTCCCCGATATACCATGTTTGATCACGATCGATCACTCGCTCGAATCCAAAACTGCCCAAGTGTTCAAACAATTTTCATGTAATTTTACGGTCATGTATATCGGACCCCTCCCCATTATCCAATAATCTTTTACATACGAAAAAAAAAAAAAAAAAAAGGGAATAAAAAAAATCTTATACCTCCGTGGTCGAGACGTGTGCTTAAACGATACTATGTAATAACTATATTATTGACTTAATTGATAAGATTCACTTATTGAAAAAAAGAAGAAGAAAAAAAAAAAATTTGGGCGCGAATGGTCGTTCACGATTGTGTAAAACATGGTGCTCGCTATTGCGCGTCTGAAATCCGTGCGAACTTGCCTGTAATGACGAATATACGGGGGAAAAAAAAAAAAAAAATCCAAAATTGGTAACTTGAGAACCGGAGACGTTCGCCACTTTGGCGAACGAAATCTCCGACTGCAGCGGAAAAGCATGGGGTAAAATTGACAAAGCGGCAATCCTAAAAAAATAGCTCAATCGACAAAATAATATTTTACTTTTAAATATCCTCAAAGTCATGAATTTTGATCATGCACTTCGTTATAGTTGAAGCCGGATTTTGGGCATGCGGTGGCAAGCCGATTATAGTGCCTAACCGCCATGTTAATTCGAACGAAGATAATTAGAGAATGTGTCCCTCTCGTCATCTTGTACTTCACTCAAAGATATTTTTAAGTCAATCGAAGCTTGCCATATTATCGTCAATGATACCGATTCGCCAAGCTTTTTTCTCTCCCCCCCCCCCCCCAAATATATTTACATTATATAATATTCAAGATTATGAATTCAAATTATAACGGAAGAGAAAGAGAGAGAGAGAGAGAGAGCGAAGAGAACCGTAAAAATACAAAAAATCACGTGGAATATACGTCGAGCTATACGAAATGTAGTTTCATCATGTAATTAAAGGCGGTATAGATAGAAATAATATAGTTAGATTCGATTGAGCTAGGCAGGGATGCATAGATTCGATATGTAAGTTTTTTTCGATTATGGTCGAACTTGACGAACGCGAGAGAATGGAAAAAAAAAAAAAAAAAAAAAAGAAAAGCGAGACGGAGAGAGAGAGAGAAAACAAATTAAACAATTCTTCGGTATATCCCGACTTTTGTATTTGGCATTTTTTTTTTTTTTTCTTAACTCGTTCGAACAATTCTTTCATAATATTAAAAGAAAAAAACAAGATACATTCTCTTGATGTTTATATTCAGTGAACGTTTTTTTTTTAATGAGGGTACGTCACGAAAAAAAAAATAATACCACGCAGACCGTAGAATTATTCGGATGCAATTTTTATACATTACGATTCAGCAATAAGGTTATGAATTCTTCAAAGTTTCATGCCTATGTGTGTTCATTTGTGTGTATGTATAATGAATGTAAGTTTGCGTGCGTGCGTGTGTGTGTGTGTGTGTGTGCAGAAGTTGGGAGGAAAAACTCGTAATAAATAAGATTCGATACCGAAAGTTCTGATTACTGAAAAAAAAAAAAAATACATATAAACATATATATATATATATATATATATACATACAAGATTCACTGTCAAGAAAAGATAATCAGGAAAATTTGTCAAATGTGCTACGACAAAAAAGAAAACGATTTAGTTTTCGCAATGCATATAGAATGTATCGACGACACCGATTAGAAAATAAGAGACGAAGAAGAAAATGAAGGGGGTCTCCCGACAATGTTTTTCGTTTTGTTTTTGATAACGCGTCGGAAGACCACGGGTTATCTTAATTCAAAAAAGTATATGACGATAAATGACAAGACCCAAACGTGGCTTATGCTTCCAGTTAGAGAATAGAAATTTTTTCTACGCGACTCTGACTTCGTCATTCTTCGTCATTCCAAGGATTTGTATATATATATATATATATATTAGGGTGGTTCGAAAAAGGGCCTTTTTTTAGATTTCGCTCTTCTCCGAGATTCTTGTATTTTTTTTTTTTTTATTAAAAAATAGCTCAGGCGAAAGGGCTGGGCTGAAAAAAAATTTTTATCACTGCCTCAACGACTTTGAAGTTTTGAAAAAGGCTATTTTCGGGAATTTCAAAATTGAAATATCCTTAAATCCTTCGGTGTTTTATATGACGAGACAAAAGTTTTTGTCAAACCTGAGATGCGTGCGATTTTTTTTTAGTACCGAAAAATCTATTTTAAAATTACTTTTTTTTACGAATTTCAATATAGATTTTTCGGTACTAAAAAAAAAAATTACACGCGTCTCAGGTTTGACGAAAACTTTGCTTTTCGTTATACAAAACATAGCCACCGAAGGATTTACGGATATCTCAATTTTGAAATTCCCGAAAATAGCCTTTTTCAAAATTTCAACGTCGTTAAGGCAGTTTAGTAGAAAATTTTTTTCAGTCCAGCCCTTTCGCGTGAGCTATTTTTTTAGTGAAAAAGTACAAGAATCTCGGAGAAGAGCGAAATCTAATGAAGGCCCTTTTTTGAACCGCCCTAATATATATATATAATATATATATGTAGAGATAGAACGATCCAATCCAATAATTCGCTTCGATCAAGCACACACGCGCGGATAAGCAAAAAGTCACTATAAGATAGTGATGTAATGTAAACTCGATGTAATTTTTTTCTTTCTTTTTCTTTTTTTTTTCCTTACTACTGTAAAACAGTTTCGCTTGATTATTACGAGCAGGCGTAGAGACGATTGGTGGTATGTACCAAGCTATTGATCAAAATTCTAAAATTGAACCGACGATAAAGGAATAATCAAGGTTTATCAAAGCGATTTTTCAATGCTCAATCTTCTCGTCCCTTTTTTTTTTTCTAGTTTATCCGATAGTTACCAACCAACGAATCCTCACGGATTACGCGTACCCATTTTTGTTAAGAATTTTTGAGAAAAACAAACAGACGGCATACCGATGATTTGAAAAAATGTGTTATATGTTTATTATTAATGAACGAGTATCGAGAAACTTTGATCGTATTTATTTGGTTAAAAAATATATATACCTTGCGACGTAACTAGAGTACAGAACTATTTTAAATAAAGTATCCATATCGCGATGTAAGAATGATAATCTTTGAATAAAAAAGCCTTACCCAATAGCAATCAATAATAAAGCTTTTTCTTGATTTAAAAAAAATGAATAAAAATAAATAAAAAAATAAATAAAAAACGAGAGTGACTGATGCACCGTTGGAAAATTTCCCGCCGATTCATTTGAATTTCTGAACCGGAAGTGGACTATGTGAGTCGAAAAGAATTTCGGGACATTGTTTTGAATATTGTGGGATATGAAATATTGAATATGAAAAATCATTATTAACCGATGTGATGTCTCGTCGAGTATGTCAATTTTGAGCCAAAGAAAAACAAAATTTGGCTTACTCGAAGGAAAAAACACAGGTTTTATTAATTAACTAGTACCGAGAAACTTTGAGGGGTTTTTTTTTTATTATTTCAACACAGGCGAATATACATTGCGATAAAAATCAAATATCTTGGATGTAACGACGATAATCTTTGAATAAAAAACCTTTACCCGCCAATCACGAACAACAAATACCTCGACACAAAAAGAAAAAAACAAAGAATCATCGGGCGTGATATATATATATATATATATATATATATATATATATATATATATCGTGTTGAGGAATTTACCGCTATTTTATTTAAATTCTCAAGTCGGAAGTCAACTATGCGAGTCAAAAGAAACCCCCGATTGTAGTTTTTTATTCAGGAGCGTTCACAGCGATTGAATAGTTCGGAATATGAAATTTCATTGGCCCACGATTGAATATTAATAAAAAAAAAGATTAATCCATAAATACCTAAACAAATTACTCAAAAACATTAAAAATCGTCGAATCAGACCGTTTCTCGATTATTCTATCCACATCCGTCCTCGTTTCACACGATGAGACCTCACAATATTTTTCATAAATGAACAGACCATAATTGCACGCATCTACGCTATATATGACCCTCGGGTTCTCGTGGTTTCAATAAAAGAAGAAAAAGGAAAACGCTTTCGAGTGTACTTAACCCTCCGGTAGTTCGCGAGAGACGATCTCTCACCACGCGAGACAGGTGTGTTCGAAGATTCGTGCATTATCTGCACACGTCCATGTACACCACACTGTAGTGAGCCAAAACAGCAGCGACGGAAAAAAAAAAAAAAAAAAAAAATAATCAAAATAATAACAATCAAAACTCGAGCAAACCAATTTATTTGACCCGATTTACGCATTATTGTGATATTGTGAAATATCAAGAAGTATCTCGTTCTTGAAAATATAATATAGCATACACTTCGTGGGAAAACTTTCGTAAGCGCGTGTGTCCTCTTTGAGTTTTTTTTTTTTTTTTAATTCTCACACTTACCATCGTGTTAAATGTGATTGTCCCGAATTGTACCGTGACAATGGCTGGAATATTCGACATTGAACTCCACGACGGTGACAACGTCGATCAGGACGAATCCGACGACGACATAATCGAGACAGCCGAGGTAAATTTCTTTATTTGAAAACAAATAATTGAATTTTTTTTTTTATTCCTCGTAATCGCTACTCTTTTTTTTTAGTTCACGTAGCACAAAGTTTTTTTTAAATTCTCATTCGTACGCGAGTTAAGGTTATAAACTGGGATCCGGTGTATTTTACTGTTTTTTTTTTTTTTTTTTTTTAATTTCAGGGAGAATACGACACTGTCCCCAACGTCAACACTTTGGTCGAGTGAGTATTTTAGATTTTTGGCGTGTTATTCGGTAGCATTCTTCGCGTTGCGAACTTTTCTGTAGGAAAAAAAAAAAAAAAATAAGATAATATTCGAAGCGTATCCGACGAGAACGGTCATTGACAGCCGATTGACAAAGAGCGATAAATCTTCTCCGATTAATGAGAGTGCAAAAAAAAAAAAAACAAAGAGCAAAAAATTTTCAAAATAGCAGCAAGCCCCAAAATAAATAGCGAGTGTTTGAAAAAGTTTTTTTTACCACCATCAGCGAGTCAGCTACGTTGATTATCCGTATTGCGACGCGAAAAAAATTTACCAGCAAACGTAGAGGAGTAAAAAAAAAACAATGAATCGTAGACTCGCATGGAAATTGTTCATTTTATAGCGATTGTTCGGAGATGAATTGAAAAAAAAAAAAAAATTCATTGCAAATTCTATAGTTTGGAAAATGTGGAGACAGTTCAATTATCGGAGCAGAACGTCAATCCTGGCCAGGAAAAAGTGGGGCCTCAGGACTTTGAATTGTGCAAAATTTTGGGCGAGGGTGGCTACGGAAAAGTATTTCAGGTTCGCAAAGTATCCGGCAAGGACAAGGGCAGCATTTTTGCCATGAAGGTTAGCCCCGCGATCGTTTTTTTTTTTTTTTTTTTTTTTTTTTTTTTTCTTTGCTTTGCGTCTCACCTTCGGATCTATTTTACGCAATGATCGTATTTTCGTCATAGGTATTGTGCAAGGCGTCTATAATAAGCAATCAAAAAGATACGGCTCATACCAAAGCCGAAAGAAATATTTTGGAAGCCGTAAAACATCCCTTCATCGTCAATCTTATATACGCCTTTCAAACGGGCGGTAAATTGTACTTGATATTGGAATACTTGTGCGGTGGTGAGCTCTTCACCTACCTGGACAGAGAAGGAATATTTTTGGAGGATACAGCCTGGTAAAGATCATTTTTTCTCACTACAATAATTAAGAAATCCTGCATTGGAAAATAAGCCGTACGTTCGCACGCCCCATCCACGTTATTTTTCATAATTCATTCAACGATACAGACAATTCTCCCATGATCATTGATAGTCTTGGCAGTCCAAAGTTCTCTTTGGGTGGAAAAAATTTTTTTAAAATCTATCAAAAGATTACAAATTTCGGAGCATCAACTGTCGATTCTCGCCGAATTTATAATCAAAAAATTATACAAAGTTGCTCCGTTTGGGTAAAAAATTTTGTCCGCATGACTCGAAAATTACACGGGTTCGAACGATTATCGACATTTAAAATAAGAACAAATTTAAATTTCACAAATTTCCTACGATTTACAAAACTCATAGTTATTGTATTGCATTGGAAAATCAAAAATTGTGTTTATCGGATGTGAACGTTTGATCATAATCTTATCGTTTGCAGTTTTTATCTGTCC
Source organism: Rhorus exstirpatorius (assembly GCA_963564615.1). Classification (NCBI taxonomy): domain Eukaryota; kingdom Metazoa; phylum Arthropoda; class Insecta; order Hymenoptera; family Ichneumonidae; genus Rhorus; species Rhorus exstirpatorius. The sequence goes on along the minus strand of OY751316.1, from coordinate 30,787,882 downwards.
GAGATTATTCTCGCTCTCGAGCATCTTCACAAGCAGGGAATAATATATCGTGATCTGAAGCCGGAAAATATACTTCTCGATCGCGAGGGTCACGTCAAATTAACGGACTTTGGTCTTTGCAAGGAGCACATACAGGAAGGAACTGTGACGCATACTTTTTGCGGTACCATTGAATACATGTGAGCTGATAATTTATTAATCATATGGAATAATGGGAAAGAAAAATTTTCACAATATTTTATGTTCGACGAAACGTTTCAAGGGCACCGGAAATATTGACGAGAAGCGGTCATGGTAAAGCCGTCGATTGGTGGAGTCTCGGGGCTCTGATGTACGATATGCTCACCGGTATGGTGAGTTTAGCGATGTTACATTATTATTATTATTTGTTTATACGGATATTCTGTAACGAGAAAAATTGTATGTACCTATGAAACTTGAACTTTGTTGATTCACAGCCACCGTTTACCGCTGACGATAGAAAGAAAACGATCGAGAAAATTCTAAAGGGAAAGCTTGCACTTCCTCAATACGTGACGCCGGACGCCAGAGATCTCATAAGAAAACTCCTCAAGGTAAACTTTTCTTCAATTTTCAATCCAACGATGTATGACCGACGACATATATATATATATATATATATATATATATATATATATATATATTTTTCATTCCCGCAGAGACAAGTCGCGCAACGATTGGGCTCGGGTCCCGATGATGCCGAGCAAATAATCAATCACAATTTCTTCAAGCACATCAATTGGCAGGACGTAATCTCAAGGAAATTAGATCCTCCATTCAAGCCTTGCCTTGTACGTTTGTCCCATATATTTAAATCAAAGTTTCGCTTCAAATTACAATATAAACATCGAAGTGTCTGCTCGTACGGTAACCGTACGAATAATGCAAAATTATTCGTACGGATATAAGTCCCCGTATGATTGAACACCATATCCGGACGAATAATGCACAATTATTCGTACGGATAAGTAGTTAAATGACTAAATCATTCAGTAAAACGCGAATTATTTGACGATGAGTTTTTTCCTATTTCTCTTTCGTTGACAATTCATCAGTTTGGCAATTTTAATGGGTACATACAGTGTTTATACGTTTATGGCGGATTTTTCGTCGAATGATTCGCGCTTTACCGCACGAACTGACCAATAGTTATTATATCCGTATGAATAATTTTGGATTATTCGTACGGTTACCGTATGAGCAGCCACAGCCATATAATATATATATATTTAAAAATATTGTTCTTTTGGTGAAACAGAAAAGCGCGGACGACACGTCACAATTCGACGAGCAATTTACGACAACGGTGCCGGTAGATTCGCCGGTCGAGAGTACCTTGAGCGAGTCCGCAAATATGATATTTCAGGTATGAAATTATCAGCTACAATATCCCAAGACGTTAAAAATTATCGGATATTTCATGAATGTGAAATTTTGCTGCAAAACTGATCCCGATCGTCGATATGCAGGAAAACTTGAGGGAAATAATTCCGATGAATTTTTAAGTTCGAGGGATATTCGGAAGATTATTTCTTCCATTACGATCTTGGCCAATCAGAGTGCAGTATTCGAGGAAAGTTTTCGATTTTCGGAGGCTGGAAAGATTCAACTTTGGATTTATTCAAACATAAATATAACAATTCCATCATAATGTCAACGAGCTCTTCCTCTGCAGTAGTCGACTTCAATTTATATATTTTCTCTTCATCAGAACTGCGAAAACTCTCTCCAAATAGCGGCTTGGGTTTTCACGGTATTACTGGGGCACATTGTTTTGTATTTTTGCATCGATTTTTTTGCTAATTGAGCTCTGTCCGAATCGACTCTTTTTTGGATTTTTTAGCGTCTTGAAATTGATTCAAACGTGGAACACGGGTTTGACAGATATTTCAATGAAATCTGTCACACTCAGGGAAAACAATTGACAGGGATATTATCGGTCTGATAAATTCCCCTTGGCCAGGGGTTTTATCAGATTGAAACAATTTACGTAACCGAGAACACTGTACTCTGATTGGCCAAGATCGTAATGGACGAAAAATAATCATGTATATATATATATATCCATCGTCGAGCCGAATTGACAATTTTCTCCATGCTCTCAAGCTAAAAAATTTATACGAGCCTCGATTTTTCAAAAGGGTTTCACGTATGTCGCGCCCAGCGTACTCGAGAGTCTGTACAGTCAGCCGAAAGTTGGGAATTCAAGGAGTCCGCGTCGCGGACTCTTGGGCAGTAGTCATAGCTCGAGTCGTCATGGCTTCTCATCGAGGAATCCAGATTTCACGAGTCGCCAGCAGACCTCGCAATTTCATCATCTCCAACAGCAGCATATGTGAGATAAAGTTCTCTGTCCCCCTCCCCCCCTCGATGTTCTCGATTTTTTAAATCTCGAGCGCGAATACATGGCGGAGAGAAGAGAAAAAAAAAACAAAACAAAACATACAAAAAAGAAAAGAAAAGAACAAAAAAAAAATGAAGCTCGTCCGTTCTCGCAGGTTCCAATCTTCGGGTCACAATAGCGTGGATGACATGGAGATGATGGACGTTGGACAGTTGGCCGGTCATTTATAGTCTGATAGTGGCATAAAACGCGCGCTTTCGAGGAATCGCTGGGTTTGCATGACCACTCATAAATATCCCTTCTTCTCTTTCTCTCTCTCTCTCTCTCTCTCTCTTGTAGATTTTCATGCTCTTACGACGATGTAAGCGTGATGGAATATTTAACTTTATACGTTCGTATATAGGCAATTGCCGAATCGTTTCTCTGGGTTAACGTTCATTCGATCCACGACGTCCAAAACGAGTGAAAAATATTTTAAACAAATAGAGGAAGGGCCCAAATATATATATATATATATATAGAGAGAGAGAGTGTACACTGCCGCGCAACGATTTAGAATAAGCCCCGCGGCTACCATCTTAGGTAACTAATTCACTTTAATTTAAGCTAGGAGGAAGATTTAAAAAAATGGGGGGGGGGGCAAGAAAAATTAAAAATAGTAACGTGGATTATCGAATGTACACGCGTGAATCGGAAATCGTTTATTATCGTGTTACAATAGTGGATAAGAGTGTGCGAAGATAAATGAAAAGGTAAAACCAAACGGGGAGACGAAATTGTATATTTCATTTTTTTTTTTTTTTTTTCGATTCTGTAAATAATAATTGCGTGAGTGACTTGACTGTCGCTCCGACTTGAATATCGTGCAATTCACGATTCTATAACTCGTGATTACTTGCTCGGTTCGTTAAATGGCAATTATGTGTATTCGACAAGATACGAATACAACACATATTTTACAGCTATATATATATATATATATATATATATATATATATATATATATATATATGTATGTAACAATACCCCGATTCCCGAGAGGCGCTTTCAGAAAAAAAAATCCCCCAAAGATTTCTCTCTCTCTATATATATATATATATATATATATCTTGATGGATATGAATTACCAGTGAGTCTCGAGAAAAGAAATCTTGATTCTTCGGGAATTGAGATGCAAGCTTATTACGTGGATTTATGTGAGCCAAAGCGAGGATACGTTCGTATATTCACAGGACAAACATACGCCACACCGATTTGAAACTGCCCAAGTGTTCACCGCAGCCATAGCCGGCTGGTATTTACCTTTTGCATTAGACAATTGAATAAAATAAATAATGCCGTAAACTATGGTAAAAGTTAATATTTCAACGTTTACGATCGAATATCGAGAATAGAAATAACGATCGACGCATTTGTATAGGGAAATTGTCCGAATATCTCTTCAACCCTTGGATCCTGTTTCGTTGTCACGCAATAAATTCCTAACTCGTTGCTTATGAATTTCTAAACTATCCGTGAGCAAAAAAAAAAAAAAAATCTTCAATCTCGAATGACATAATTGGGCCTTGAATTGCGCATAATCATAACAAGTTCGTTCGTTCTCCACTCTTTCTCTCTGTATCTCACACGTAAAGCGATCAACTTTTTTTTCTCGTAAATACTTATTCGCTTTGGAAGGTTTTTTTTTTTTAATTATTGTTCATGTAAATACATATATATATATATATATATATATATATATATTATATTTGCTCATCGGTGAAGTAATAAAAAAAATTATAATTAAGTAAAAAGAAGAGCGCTAAAACTTTCGAGAGTTTTTTTAGACTAATTCAAAAACCGTTGCGAGTGCTAATATTGGTATAGCGATTTATTTACATATATATATGTATATATATATATATATATATATATATATATATATATATATATATATATATATATATATATATATATGAATAACGAGTGTACTGTATAAATAAATGTAAGTGAAACATAACTGTTAGCAATCTACGTGTCTCTTTGTCTCTTTCCATAGCGTTTGCGACGTCTCTCGTCATCGGACTCGTCAGATCTTCGTTTTCTCGAATCTCTTCGATTTTCAATCTTCCCACGATGATTCTCCTTCTCGTCTCTGTGCCTCTCATCGTTACGATCCGATTTTTCGCGTTTCTCCTCTCTCCTTGATCGCGATGACTTATCCTCGCTTCTTCTTTCTCGCTCCGTCATTATCATCGTCTTGGCTAAATCATCGACGGATTCGCGACGATTTTTTTGCTTCCTCTGCTTCGACTTTCTCCTACGTTTCTCGTCGACCGAGCTCAGATCAGACGAATCCCCGTTGCTACTGCTAGTCTCGCTGCTCGTCGATGCGTCGCGCTTTCTCGTCCTCTTTTTCCTCGCTTTGCGGCCCTTTTTCTCGAGTTTCTCCAATTTTCTGCAATCAAAGTATGAAAAATCATTTCCGTTTGATGAGTATTGTTTTTTTTTTTTTTTTTTTTTTTTTTTCAAGGAAAACGATTCGGGAATTTTTTTTATCATTCAAAAGATAACGCACTTCAGTAATTTTTTCTTCTCTTTCTTCGACAGCGATTTGAAGAACGTTACTTCCGGCTGTTCCTCCTCGTCGCCGGAAACCATGAGATCTTCGTGCTCGGGTACTCGCAAATGCTGTTGGGCGCTTAACGCCGATCTGTTGAAACGTTTTAATCAAGCTCGCGTCAACTTATCGCACGGTCGATCTGCTTTTTCCTCAAAATTATGCCATTGCATCGAAAGCCTTTATTCTCCGAGTGCCCTGAGTTAGGCACGATTTAATAATTTTGATTAAGGAGGTTGGTCATCTCCATCTATTTTTAGAATTTCTTAATAACCATGTACACGAAGGATTGCTCTCTTTGCGAACTTTTTCCCAAAGATGTGATGATTATGTGGATCCATTTTTATTAAATTCTTATCATTTTTAACGTGTTTATGAAGTATACTTCATGAGATAACCGTACGATTTGGCTATGGTCGCCAATGTGTAAGAGTACAACTTTAACAATTAATTACAGGAAAATTATGCAGAGAAATGACTTGAAATTTTGCACAGAGTCGTTATACGTATTCGCGAGTATCCTCAATAAATTTGAACGAATTATTATCATTATGCGTCGGGTGACCAAAATCCTTAAAACGATCGTGCATTATCCATGCGGATGCTATGTTAATCATTAAAAACGTACTTTTTCAGGGCCAAACCGTCGTCCCTCATCTGTTGCACGAGAGTCAGAGCGTCCGGCGCTTCCGGTGTTTCGGTATCAGCGCTTGCCATTACGACGCTCATAGCTTGGCTGTACAGGGGACATTCTTTGTCTGAAAAGATGCACAAGAATTATGATTTCGCGCATCCGTAAAAAAAAAAAAATGAGATCCCAGCGTCTTTGTCGATTCTCCACAAATTCTATACTTTTGGTTGCTCTGGCCTAAAAAAAATTCGTAAAATTTTTTCTGTTTTTTTTTCCATTATACCTGTATTTATGTGACCCCACTTGTGACACTTGATACAACGAACGTTCCTCACTTGGATACCGAAAGGCTGATCGCGAATTTCGCTGTCGCCCTTGCAGTAACTCTCGCGAGGCGCGTTGTACTTTCTCTGCCACTCGAATTTGTACTCCGGCTCGTTGTCTTCCTTTTCCCTTTCCTTCTTGGCGCCAGGCGGAGGTTCGTACATAAAATTCACGCTAAGCTTGTCCTTGCTTTCTTTGCTCAGCAATGCCCTATAATTCGTAAGAATCGCATTGATAAAAAAAATTTCAACCCTGGAGTTCGAAGAAAAAAAAAATAAATAAAAAAAAACAGCATTTTTTTTTTTAATAACTTATTTAAAATTATCGTGCACACAGAAATTATTTCGTTTTGTTTTTTTTTTTTCCTTGGCATAAAAACAATTGGGAGTATAAATGAAATTTTCTTATTTCATAATCTGGTAGTTTAGGAAAAAATATTTAGTGCGTATTTTTAATTTTTTTATTTGAATCAAAATTGCCGTTAATATAACAAATTCAAAAATATAACATTATGACGTCACACATGTTACGCTATATCCATTTTTAACGAAAAATAAACAAATACGTCCTCATTATTTTTACTTACTCTACATTATGCGCCCCAATGATTGAAAAAAAAAAATTTCATTCGTACTCCTAATTCAAATATTATTGCGATCGGTAAAGCGGAGTCCTGTTTTATCGGATGAAAAAAAAAAAGAGAAAAAAATAACCTTAACCTCCAAACTCACTTGTTATTGTGAAGATCCTGTTCCTTCTCATACTGCACTCGGAGTTCCTCTTGTTTCTTCTTGTATGCCTCGGCTTGCTGTTCTGCCATCCATACCTGACGACAATCGTTATTATAAACATTGCCAGAACAAGAGTGGAAAAAAAAAAAATATCGATCGCGCCAACTGCGCGATGTTCGATGCGATATGTGACAGCGTACAAACGTACTCGTTTCAAGTTGTCCCTCGATGCAGGATGAAAGAATTTTTTGCACATATAATTATTGAAACCCTTGCCCATCTTGCAACGATTAAAATAGAAAAGTTACGCGCCGTTAATTCGAAGATAAATTTTTTTTTTTTATTCCTCACACTTTTCTACGTCGCGAACTTACAACCGAGAAAAAGTACTAAACGCCATTTATTTTTTCACACACTTATCCAACCTTATACACATATACGTGAAATACACGGACAGCGGTCATTTCCGCTTTTGGGGGTTTTTTTCTTTTTCTTCCGGGTCCGTGGCATTTTTAAAAACTTATTTCCGAATTCTCTCCGACTCTCGTCAGGGATATTGGAGTATAAAATTATCAATATTAGAAGAAAATCGTATGAATATATTTTCTTTAAAAAAATGAGACTTTCAAATGATTCTCGGATGATGTACAGTCACAATTTTTTCGAGAGCCTCGAAAGAAGTTGTTTCTCGTTCGTCCAGATTGCTGTCATTTTTCGCCCCGCGTATTTATCGGTCAGTCGAAAAATAAATTATCGTCGTATCACCCGTAATAAAAAAGGATTATTGAGTTTTACATAGAACATTGGAACTCTCGAATTTGAAGATTCGAAGAAGAGCGTAGGCTAAATGTAACGTATAGCTGGAGTTTTGAGGTTATGTCGAGTTCCCGTTATTTCATTATTTTCGTTAGAGGGAGGGTGGGGCTCCACGCTTTAATAATTAGAAAAAGGTGTTTTATTTTTATAATTTGCCAAGAAAAAAATGCTTTTCGGTCAAATTGCATTGAAAAAAATATATATATACCTATATATATATTTATATTTATATAAAAAAAAATATATATATATATTTCTATTACTGTTTTTATTTATACTTATCTTTGTTTTTAACTGTTTATATGTTGGATATCTTTATTCTTTATACAGTTATATCGCGCACTGTACCAAAAGAACGCACTTTCTAAACTGTATTTATGTAAAAGGGCTTGTCCCGTGAATAAATAAATAAATAAATAAATATATTTCTTTCAATTTGAGAAAAAAAAAACTACCATTCATTAAATCCACGATCGTTTCACTCAATCCATTGCTCGTTTGGGATTTTCCATATGATTTTTTATTTTTGAAATTTGAAACGGAGCGCGCATCTCTGATTCGTGGCGATAAGATAAATTACATGCTTCAACGAGACTATTTCGTCGTATTTTAGGTACAAAATGTCCGCACGAAAGGTCGAAGAGAATTACGTTGACAATGACGAGGATGGTCGCATCGTCACGGACTCCGTTCACGAGAGACTCCGTCAACCGATCGTCCACTGTCCCTCATGCAGGGAAGACTTTCCCTCGAGCAATGTCGAGATCGAGAGGCACTTTGATCAAACTCACGAGTCCGTGATGCGATGCGTTTACTGCAGCGGTAAAGTCTTCAAGTATCTCTCGTTTAAAACGGACCAAGATGGCAATAAAGTTCCAAAGGATGAAACTTATCACAGCTGTCGCTTGGGTAAATGACTCGAATTCGCTTGACGATTCGTCAAAAATGAGAAAATCAATGGCAAAAGAAAGGTCGCAAAAAAATGCGCATTTATTATTTTGCGCCTGAACGTTAAAGATGAGGATATCTGGAATTTCCGGCGCTGTAAGAACACTCGAAAGACTTTTCAAGCATTCCTTCGTCAAAATGATATATATTTATATACGTATTAAACAATGAGGCTTTTTAAAAACCTCGAGATAGCTCATTTTGTAACATTTTTTTTTAAACATTTTACACATATCAATTACGATGTTATCCGAACATGTGTTAAATTTCAAAGAGATTTGCCGCATCATATTCGAGATATTTACTTTTGAAATCAGCAAATTTTGTCCATGCTGAACGCATACGCCAATGCCCCGCGATTTTTAAACGATATTTAAGATTTTAAGGAAACTCCGAAAATCAGTAGACAAGCACAAATCCGGATATTCTAGGAAAGTTTTAGAATGATCGATCATTAATTTTTTCGGAAATGATTAGTCAAAGTTGCCTGCTATCCACGGTTATAGCGCGTGAACGGTTCGACTCTCTTTTGTTTCATACGTGCCCCGTTCACCGCACCAACATTTCCGCTTATTCCCCGCCACGGATCGGGCAATATACATACCTTAAGGAGTTTCGGTAAACCTATTGAAAATGCTGCCATCAACTCAATTTTTTTTTTTTTTTTAATAAGCGACAAATATATAAAACGCGAACTGCTCAAATTTCAAGTCGTTTTTGTAAATATAATTTTCGAAAATTTGGGCTTATACACGAGAGTAAACGGGAGCAATATTTGTTTGAGCTGTCGATTCCATTAAAATACTACCACCCGCATAAAATTTATGGTCAAATCTTTATCAGATCTTTAATATGACTGTCGACAAATTTGAACAGATTCGTCCATCTGGTTTATTAGTTACAAGCCAAAACATAAGCTCACTATTCACGGGTAATAGCGCACGAACGGTCGGACTCTCTTTTTGTTTTACGCATGCCCCGCTCGCCGAGGCACCCTCGTTTCCGCTTATTCCCCGTCGCCGGTCCGTACCGAAACTCCTTAAAGCTTTTCGGCTGAATATACGTCCATTTTTGTGATTATGAAAAAAATTTATGAAATTTATTAATATTTCAAGGAAAATAAGTAGACAACAGGAAACTCTTGCATTCGTTTTTTTTTTTAATTTTTTTTTAATTTTTTCTTCTAAACGTTACGATAAATTATTTTCTCATTCCAGACAATGTCTCCCACATTCCTTTGCATACGATAAAATATATTTGTATTACAAATCCATTTTTGCGTTCATTGTAATCTTTGTACATCGTTATAGCCCAAAGGGCAAAGAACAACCGTTCAGATTCGTAAAAGTTTAACAGAGAAATCCCGTGCGATCGGTAAATTACGTGCGACAGTCGTTTGCTGATAAACAAAGCTTTGCCAATTTTTGCGAGATATAGCACGGAAATGATAATATTACGCGTGTCATTGGACCAGCGAGTATATATATTTGCACAGAGTAGCTTAAAAATAAGTTCCTTGTCAGTTAATCCGAATAAGGGACATTGAAACGTTGGAGGGATACGTGCACAGATAAGAATACTCGATAAATCCGACCGTGAATCTAAATCCGAATAACCGTTTTGTCAAAGAGCGTGCATCGTGTATCGCGAAAATATTTCCTATACTCGAACAATGTCAAGCTTAGAGATCGATAAAAATTTGATAAACCGTTTGTAACAACATATTATGGCAGTATATATGGCTCAAGAGATGAATATAACTATATAAAGGCGTTGCGACTCGTTTGGTTTTTAAATTTCTCATCACTTGTACGATTACACGCGAGAGCATTCAATTCCTCCCCCGTTCTCGAATTCCTCTCGGTCGGGGGAAAAAAAAAAAAAAAAAAAAAAAAAAAACAGAGAACCGAGACGGTATAAAATTTACTCCGTTTTCTTGTTCTTGAGAAAAGCCTTGAGCTTTGTCGGATAATCGGTCATTATACCGGTAGCCCCGAGCTCGAAAGCTCGCTCGAACTCATCGTCTCTGTTCAATACCCAGAAGTAAATCTGTAAGGAAGGAGGAAAAAAAAAAAAAAACATCCAAGTCGGAAATACACGCTGGGAGAAAGATAAGGGAGGAAAAAAATCAGTGGGACTTAATCAGCTCGGGTGATAATCGACTCATGCTTACGTGAATACCGCGAGCTCGCAAATGATTGAACAAACACGGTCTCATTAGCAATACGTTTATCGTTCGACACACGAATTTTTCCAGAGGCAAAAACGTCGGCGTCGGACCACCTTTCCGTCTAAAATGATTCATAGAGACGTTTGAGTTTTTTTTTTCCCCTTCATTTATTCCGTACGCGAATGTACATTCATGCGAATTTATTCGTTAAACGAATAGATCTACTCACCTGAGATAAATAGAGGGTAAAAATATTTCGAGATGAGACTCTTTGAGAGGTACGAAAGGCAGCAGACCCGTGTACATCAGGAATATCAGCAGAGTAACGCGTTGCATTGAAAACAGCAAATTAACATTTGGATTCTGATGGAGAATTAATTTAAAAAAAAAAAAAAAAAAATAGAAGAAACAAACGTGATATTAAAAATTTGCACGAAAATTCGTTAAACTTCGAGGGAATTGGAAAAAAAAAAAAAAAAAAAACTCACGGCTTTGTAACATTTCTTTGTGATTTCGTCGCTGAAATTGCCCCAAACCGTGTATTCTTCTCTGTCGAATTCCTTTATGAGATTCGAAACTTTTTCTATAAGCTCGTCGCTGTTTATCTTTATATCTATGTTTATCGGTAGCTTTGGAAATGCGACGAAAACTTCTCTCAGCAATGCAAACTTTCTCTCCTCTTCTCCCTCCGAGCCAACGAATTCAACGTCTGCGATTAAAAATTTTCGTAATAGGAAAATATACATAAATAGCGGAGAAAAAAACATTATTCGTCGACATACCCGGATCAAAGTCAATGGGAAGCCTGGGCTTGAGAAGCGGCAAATCTTTGTAATCGATCTCGTGGATATTTTTATTAGTTCCCGTGCTTCTCAGGAGATTCTGATCGTGCGAAACAATGACCTGGCCGTCTCTGGTCAAGTGACAGTCCAGTTCGAGCATTTCCGTACCGATATCCACCGCTCTGGGGGGGGACGAATCTTTCATATTTCATCGAAATTCACGAAAAATTCGTACATACAATGGTAATATTTACCTTCTGAAGGCGTGCATAGTGTTCTCGTAATTTTCGCCCGCTCCTAAAAGTAAAAATACGATTTTTGTCGAAATATTCATCGTCGGCGGGAATATCGAAATTTTTTGGTGTAACGGCGTTATCGGGGAAACAAAACGGAAAAAAAAAAAAAAAATTTCTACAAATTCCCAATATAAACTTACCGCCTCTGTGACTTATGTGATGACACGTGAATTTTACTTTTTTCTTTTTGTGTATGAGAGTAGGATATTTGAAGAGAATAACCGAAGTGAGTACATAGCCACCGAAGAGAGTATAAAACAGCATTTTTTTCGCTCCGATTTTATCGCGGATGTATAATACGGATCTAGAATGAACGAGAAATTTCAAAGAGACTTGAAGAAAAAAAAAAAAAGAAAACAATAAAATAAATGGTCAGTTAAAAGTGGAAAGAAGCCACAGTAGTTTGAGACACGCCGGTTTAAAGTGACAAACTGACAGGACAAAAGTATCGCGGGGTTTTCTAGCGGACGGGGTCAACACAAGAGACTCCCCCCTCACTGGCGTGAATGGATGAAAGGAACTGCGTCAGTGTTTGTTAGTCATATGGATAAGAAAAGTCCCCTTTCCACTGAGGTTCTCGCGGTGGGTGTGTTTATCTGTCGAATCAACCGAGGATTTTCATTCGGCGTTTTTTTTTTTTAACTTTTGGAATGTTTCTGTGCGACTAAAAATTCTTTTTTCGAAGCTATTATTCGATTATTTTGACTGATTATTAATATAACTCATACTCATAATAAAACAGCCAGCGCGACAACAAATCTTTTCAGTAATAACAATTTATAGTTTAATTTTTATTTTACTAAAGTTCATGGATCTTATAATTGATGGGATAAAATTTCTAAATATTATAATTTTAATAAATTTCATCATTTTTGCGTGACAAACACAACACACGCAATTTAAAAAATTGTTTTTATAAAAAATACCAGTTGTTGGTATTGTTGGAACGCGCGAGTTGCGCGCTCGCTCTCTTTCTCGGAAGCGCGCGCTCTTTTTGTGATGGGAAATGGAGAACCGCGTCGTCGTTTTGAACGGTGCCTTTTTTAAGAATGAAAATTCATCATTTTTATTAGCAAATTTATAAACTTTTTTGTATTGTTCAACTTGAGCGCTGTTTGATGGTTTTTTTTTGCCTCAAGCTTTATAACGATTAAATAAATAAGGTATTCAGGAATTTTTTTGTTTTTATTTTAGTCCTTTCCAGTCTTTCCTCCTAGCTTTCGTCGCATCTCGTCGGCAACGCGAGAGTGTAATATTTTTTTTCCCCTAACCTCTCTGTTATTTATGACGGCAACCCTGACTATCATTCTAGTGAAATTCGTTTTCAAAATGGCAGCTACGAGAAGGTTGCAGAAGGTAAATTTACGTTTTTGTCAATATTTATAACGATAAACGTTGATTTCGTTGATAAAATTAATGATTAAAAGGCAATATTGAGAATCACGATAATCATATCGATACCAAATGTTCAGCGGTTAGTCGTTTAATCGAGATTCATGGATCACGATACATCTAACCGTCAATTTGTCGGTTTTTTTTTTTTTTTCTTCAATATTTTGTACATTTCTATTTATATTTCATTACATTCGTAATATTGTTTGGCATTCGAGTCCGGGGGCAACGAATTTCAAATCGTATTTTCTCGAGCTTGACGATAAATTTTTACCGACGCGTGACACGAATTTTTCTCCAGGAACTGAGTGACCTTCGGGCATCGGCCATGAAAAATTTCACAAATATCCAAGTAGACGAAACCAATATTCTCAATTGGCAGGGTCTCATACTACCGGTAAGCAATTTCGTCCTCCTGATTTTGTATCCTCGAACGAATTTAAAAAAAAAAAAACAAAAAAAAAAAAAACAAAAAAAAAAAAACAAAAAAAAAACAAAAATTCCATTGCATCCTTTGAAGATGAAAATTTTCGCCCAACGATCCCTCCGACTCGGTATGCATCGAGCGTTGATTGTTCATTCGTCATCGTATTTTTTTACCATTTCAGGACAGTCCGCCTTACAACAAGGGCGCTTTTCGCGTTGAAATAAATTTTCCCGCTGAATATCCTTTCAAACCGCCGAGAATAACGTTCAAGACAAAGATATATCATCCCAACGTGGATGAGAAAGGCCAAGTGTGCTTGGCGATTATAAGCGCGGAAAATTGGAAACCGGCTACGAAAACCGATCAAGGTCAGTACGATTTACTCGTTTTTTTTTTTTTTAATTCAAAAAATTTTTTTTTTTTACAATAATTTATCCGGACAATGCGACCGGCATAATGAATCTCGGTCGATGATTCGGAATTGAACGAATTTTCATTGCAGTGATACAGGCTCTGATAGCTCTGGTCAATGATCCGGAGCCCGAGCATCCGCTGAGGGCCGAGCTCGCCGAGGAATTTATGAAGGATAGAAAAAAATATCTGAAAAACGCGGAGGAATTTACGAAAAAATATGCGGAAAAGCGGCGAGAGTCATCGTCAGCCGAATAACGTTGATTAGCTGTTACTCACCGAGATGCCTAATCGCCGCCCATCAATCTGATTTGTAACGCAAGAAAAACTTATTCCCCTACTTATTTGATTTGGAATCAGGTAGAGAGAAAGAGAGAAAGAGAAAGAGAGAGAGAGAGCGAAAGAAAGAGAGAGAGACATTGAGAGAAAAAAAAAAAAAAAAGAGATCTCCGTGTACAGTATTGGTTGATCGACGATGAGAACATGCAAATTATATTTATATGAGGTGATGAAAAACAAAGCATAAAAAAAGAAAAAAAAAAAAAGGAATAAAATAATAAACTTTTAAGATTATCGTAAATTAAAAATAAATGACTGTACCATATAACTCGAGCGTACACACGACGGTCTTGTTCCATATGCATGGTCATCGAGAATACATAATTATAAACATGCGTGTGTACCGGGGTGTGTCGAAAATGAACTTTTTTTTTTTTTTTTTTTCTTTCTTCGCTCCTACCACTCAAAACTTTAGGCTCAGACATTAAAGAGGTCCTCGTTCAAGGAGGGCGCTGTAGCTTGAAGCATAAAGGTCGCTCAACGAGGATTTAGGTTTCCCATCTAACACGTAAAAAATATTGTTTTTTGTTCAAAATTATGTCGGGCAACCAAAAAAATTGGCAATGTCTGTGTTTCTTGGCTTATTTGAAAGCATATGACTCATCCCCTGAACGATGATAGGTCGTTTTTCGGCTTACCTTGTTCCAATTTTTTTTATTACGCCACTTTTCGACCACTATAGTTACTTTTTCAAGTTTACAAAGTTTCCAAGATCCAAAATGAGTCCAAAATGAATCGCCACGAGTATCGAGTGTTGATTCGAATATAAATAATCAGCAATCAATGCTTGTAGCAATTCATTTTGGACTCATTGAAAACCTTGGAAATTTCGTAAACTTGAAAAAGTGACTGTAATGGTCGAAAAGTGGCGTAATAAAAAAAATTGGAACAAGGTAAGTCGGAAAAACGACCTATCATCGTTCAGAGGATGAGTCATGCTTTCAAATAAGCCAAGAAACACGGACATCGCCAATTTTTTTGGTTGCCTGACATAATTTTTCAACGAAAAACATTTTTTCTTACGCGTTAATCAGATGGGAAACCTAAATCCTCGTTGAGAGACCTCTAAACTTTAAGCTAGAGCGCTCTTCTTGAACGAGGGCCTCTTTGATGTCTGAACCTAAAGTTTTGAGTGGTAGGAGCGAAGAAAAAAAAAAAAAAAAAAAGTTCATTTTCGACACCATCCTAGCGTGTACACGTAAAAAACCCAATGAACGTTCGAATATTCGTGATTCGTAAAGTAGAACCTTTGATCAAAGTCTTCTGTTGCATACCCG
The DNA here is from genome assembly GCA_963564615.1 of Rhorus exstirpatorius. Taxonomy (NCBI): domain Eukaryota; kingdom Metazoa; phylum Arthropoda; class Insecta; order Hymenoptera; family Ichneumonidae; genus Rhorus; species Rhorus exstirpatorius. The sequence continues at coordinate 30,772,374 of OY751316.1, read as the reverse complement.
ATCCGCGTAAAAATTATGCTCGAAGCTTTCTCTTTGCGATTAAGAGATCATCTGCGTTCGAAGAAGAAGAAAAAAAAAAAAAAAAAAAAAAAAAACGAAGAAAAAGCCGAAATCGCTCGGGGAACAGCGGTGCAAAAAAAAAAAAAAAAAAAATCCCACAAAAAATTTACAGACATCGTCAAACGATGCTTCGTTTATCGTTCTCGTTGCCGGTATAGCGCTATTATTGTAGCTCTCGGTTCTAATCAATACTGTTGGTATCTTAGTCGGTCGTAAGAAAAAATAAAAAATAAAAAAAAAATAAATAAATAACGCGCGTGCCAAATTATCGGAGTACCATATCGACTATCACAATTCTGCTGTAAATCTTTACCGCGATTCAATGATTATCGATTTTGGTTTTTATTTTTTTATTTTTTATTTTTTTTTTTTTGGCGTAAAATGATCTCAGTAAGTTTTACAGCAGCCAACGCGAGTCGCGTTTTTACGTTATAGCTCGCCCTCGTAATTTAATTTTCAGTGCCAAAATATAATGAATCCAGTTCGGCAAATGAATTACGAGAACGATGGACTTTTAATTGTCTATGCTTGAGAAGTGAGTAGACTATATATTAAATGTAGCTTGGCTTTCACTGCGCTTCAGAATCATGGATTCACATTAATAATAATAATAATAATAATAATAATAATAATAATAATAATAATAATAAAGTTGCATTTTGAGCAATTGTATTGATATTTTTATTCAATTACACGACGGTAATAATTGGCAGATGACTGCTTCATGAAAACGTACAAAATGGTGTAGAAAAATTAATATATCAGTAGCAAAACAAAAACAAAAAGGTATACGTGCTATTTTTTGAATTCGGAAAAACGCGAATTGTACATGTTCCGTATGGAAGAACACCAATTATGAAGAGAAAACACGCCGGCTTGTGAAATTAATACTGAAAGTGCAATCATTAAATAATCGAAGAATGGCAAAAAAAAAATACAAAAAAAAAAAAAGAAAACCGGAATATCGTATTTTCGGCAGTGATTTCAGGCACGAAAGAAACAACGTCTCATGAAAATTCTTATTTTAACAATTTTACGAGACTTTCCCACGAAAATTCATCGCGTCCGACCTCCAGATCGACAATGTCATCCTTTATGACATCGAAGAGCTTTTCGAACGGTGTAAATCGTTTGAGTGACAATTTGTCACCGATTATGATGAGTTTGTGCTTCGCCCTAGTCAAAGCTACGTTGAGTCGTTGAAAATCTTGCAGGACTTCGTAATCCTGTTCATATGAAAAAAAAAAAAAAAAAAAATCACAAGATTTCAATATTATTATCCGTTTTATTGAATTTCTTTCTCGCGTCGTTACGTACTCTTGGCTCGTCGAAAATTTCCGGCGTGCTTCTCGTGCATGAATAAAAAATCACGTCCTTGTCACGTCCCTGATACTGATCCACTGTATTCACTTCGATATCCTCGTTCAGACCTCTCAGCAGTTCTACCTGAGCCCTGAATGGGCAAATAATTCCCATGGATGTGGCGTCGATACCTCCCTGAACAAGGCAAAAAAAAATAAAACTCGTCTTCGGCTGTGGCTCGTGCGGTCTCATTGACGAGCGAGCGGCTCTTCTCATAGAAGAAGGTTTTGTCAATGCGAAAAAAATGTTTTTTTTTATCTTCGTAACTTTCATATTTTCATACAAGAGGAAACTTTTAAATTCACGATTATTCGTGCGAGAGAATAAAAAATTGTAAAAAATTTTCGGTAAAAGTGAAATTGAAAGGAAAAAAAAGAAAAAGAAAAGAAAACCAGGAAGAAAAAAGTGCAAATTGAAACTCCGATATTTCTTCCTCATGTGTCGCATTCATAAGGCCGCCATAAATAAAAATTTGACCATATTAAATCCAAAGTGTATACGAAATTTCGTTAATCCGTTATTATGGAGGAAAAAAAAAATAAAAAAATCATGGTGACTCGTTTACCTTGCGAAGTATACCCACGAGGCGCAATATAATAGCTGCTTCGAAAATATTACGAACATGCTTTTCCTCCATGCTACATTCCGCCAAATCGTATTTTGCATTAAGCGCGTGGGTCTCCCCTGTATTCAACATGACTACGGAATCCTCGAGATTCAGGGACAGCGCCTTCGAGGCCCACCTCTCGCAGGATTCAAGAGCCTGAATTAAAAGAGCGAATGAAAAAAAAAAAAAAAAATTTATATTATGAAAAAAAAAAATAGAAGATTATCCAGGTATAATGGCGTGGCCATTTTCGCCGAACGACGAGAAAAGAAGAAAAAAAGAAGAAAAAAAGATAATATGTATGTAAAGATAAGATATGTAAAATTACAAGCTTACTATCGTATCTTTTACGCGCAACGTGGCATCGGCAACTTCGCTATTGCCCGCTTTCAGACAGCCCTTGTAAGTTAAATCATTGGCGATAGACATTATCTTACGATTCATCCGATACTGAAGCTTCAGCGTGATCGTATTATTATCACTGTCCAATCGCGCGAACAGTGACTCGTTCATTCCCATTTTTCTGCGATAACGAGAAAAAAATAGAACAAAAATGAAAAATAACTTCAATCGCAATACTTAAAGACGATTTTCCATGGATATACCTTACCTCGCTTCGGGATTTCGTATTACCGGTGGTAACTGTTGAGGATCACCGACCAGAACGAATTTCGTTGCGCTATAGATCGGTCTCAGAAGTGTCGGTTGCAGTACTTGGGTACTTTCGTCGACCAGGCACACATCGAAGATCCGTCTGGCCACGTGGCCGTGAATCGAACCGAAACACGTCACCGCGACTACTTTCTGCAACATTTTTTTTTTTTCACTACGATTCGTCCATGTTTTTTTTTAAATTATTACTACTCAACGCGTCTAAGCTGTTGATCATTTGGGAGAATTTTTTTTCCTTCATTAAAATAGCTTTTGAGCCGAGAGGGCGAAAAAAAATTGTTATCCGAAACAAATTTATACAAGTCAGGACACACCTCGGTCAATGAAATATTTGCACTTGCTCTTTCTCATTTTTTTTTTCCCAAATCATGAAAAAATCTTTCTCCGCGAGAATACAAAAATTCATAAAAAGACAATGCAACGTGAAAATTCCATTTAACGTAATTCAAATATACAATATTTCGAGCATCGATAAAGATAAGAGAGAGAAAGCGATATTTATTGTATATTAAGATTAGATTATATTAAGATATATTAAGATTATATATTAAGAGAGAGACAAAATTCTCTCGCAGTATACCTTGCTAAGATAGAGGGCTTCCAAGCTTTCGGGCGTATTGCATTCGAGGGTAGCAATGTCTTCGGACTTGTGCATCAATGCGGGATTTATTCGTGCCTCGGAGCCAAGTCGCAGAAAGTCAATGCCCCTCTCATCCAGTTTCAGTAATATATTGTCAACGGCGCTGTGAGTATGCGCCGTGATCAGGACGGTACGTCCCATTTTCACGAGCAACTCGACCAGAGCCACCAGGGTCTGCGTCTTTCCCGTGCCCGGCATTCCTTTTATCAGCAAATAATCGTTTGCCGAAAAAACCGACAATATTGCCTTTCGCTGATACTTGTTCAATCGAAATAACAACGGCGAGCCGATTTCCAGCAAGGATTTCGGTAGCTCTTCGACGAAAGTTGCCGGCTGCCTGTCGATGACGATGCTTCGCAATTTATTCGTTATCTCATTGTCGTTTAGTAGACAAGTTACATTTGCGAGACTACGGGTCGGAAGTCCCGCGAACGGATATTTATCCAGATGAAACGTCGCCATTGGATTCTGTCTCATGACATTCCTAAAAAAACATTTTTTTTTTCTAATTTAATATACATCGCCCGTATCGCGTATGTGAAAAATGAGAAAAATTCGTTCGTACTGTCCTGGATTCTCATTTTTTTCGCGATATATTCGGGGTACAAGAGGCTTGAGATAGCAAGAAAAAAAAAATCGTAAAACTCAACGAATTACTTGAATTTCTTATCAAATGTGTTGGTACTACAGGAGTCTCGAAATAATGTTAATTCGTTGATGATACGCGAGTAAAACTCGAGCCACGTAAATTAAATGACAATGGAGAAACGTAAAGATACCTGTCCAAGATTAATTCGATCGCGTGTTTGCTTTTTCTCTTGAGATAACCAGCAGACACGTTTATCCTCGTATTCGTACTGACGATTATATAATCTACATCCGTAAAATAAGCTCGGTTCAGATCCGTCACTGTATGCTCCTCGTCTTGGTCCTTTCGCACGAATGTATGCAAATAACCATTGCCATCGTTCACAACGTCCCCGCAAACTTCCATATTGCATATGCAAGCTCCCCTCTTCTCCCTGAACAACAACAAATTACTTTTGATTTTCGTTTCGTGAAAGAGAATTTTAACGATCGGATGATGATAAATTTTGTACATTTGAATTTTTCACAATGATAATTCGTTTTAAATATCAAAGGATTTTTGAGATTTTTCTCAGAAATATTTGACGCTTGTTGCAGGTGGCGCTGATTGTAATTTAAAAAGCGATATACGTCGGGAAAATTGAATTTTATTGAAAAAAAAAAAAAAATTATTTCTACCGTTTTACATGCAAAGTTATATTCGCCGTGTGCAGTGACATACTATAGCGGCTGAGAACATCTTGGAGCGCCCATGGTGGCGAGAATGCACATGTTTTGCTGGAGTCGCGTAGTGCAATTGAGGGCAATATAATGGAGAAGTCGCGTAAAGGAAATTTAAACTGTTGCGTGAAGTTCATATAAGAATTTTTTTCCGCTACGCAACTTCGGAAATTAAGTTTTACGCGTTTTCGACAGCAATTCATAAAGTTGAGCAGCGCAAAAACTAGATTCGTTGGGCGCAAAAAACAAAGAAAGTAAAATTCTTGAGATTAAACGCGCATATTTTTTCTGATATGAATAATCCATGTCAGGATATTATAATAGAAATAAATTGATTTTTTTTGCCTTTTTAGTAGCTCTCATGATTGGCTACCCGAATATGCAGTGAGCACTTCGCGGGTAAATCGTTCATCCACGTTACAATCAAGTCCGAGTTACGTCTTTCTTGTTATCGATACGAGCCTTGTCGGTTCGTATGACAAGACCGACAAGGTTCACGCGCTTAGCCTCAAATTGAGAAGGAAAAGTAGCCGTAAACCTATTTTCATTATATCGTAATACGTCGATTTTTTTTTTTTTTTTTTTTTCAACGCATTTATAGCCAAGCTCACCTCAAAAAAACTCTATGCAGCACGAATACGAACGTTCGTTTATTAAAATTAATTCAACGAGGTTTCGTCTATGTAAATAAATGTGAGCTATTCCAGCAAAATTTGCGGAGCACAGCCGGCCGCGGCGCCACTTGGCTTTCTGCACACAGCGAATACTCTTCATCTGCGAAAAAGATGGCTAGTTTCGAGACGGAGTCACTGACCAAAAAAAAAAAAAAGAAAAAAATAGCTTGAAAAAGATGAAAAGTAGTTTCAAGTTTGAAAAATTGCGCAATTACACCAATATATCTTTTCAAGCGCAATGAACGGTCAGAAACGTAAACTCTCGGTTACAAATATTACTATTTAATTGCAAACCAACGAGGCGAAATATGAATTTCATGACTTTCATGTTTACTCGAGCTTATCCAATCGGGGATGTCCGAGCTCATTTAAATGCTCACCTCTTTCGCGGCTCCAGCATCCATATGTCTTTCAGCGTTATGATATCGTGACTTATCGAATTCTCGAGTTGGAGCATCGTAATCCACTTCATAACGTAGTCAATGTGCTGCGGCTTCAAATACGACATTGCCCGTTTGGCGATTCTTTTCAAAGCATGAGATTCCGATAATTCGAGATCTTCGTCCTTTTCCGCGTACAGAGAGCACAGCGTATTGTACGGACACTTTGTGCATGCCAAATTATGATTTATCGGCTCTGGCAATTCCATCGGTTTCCAAATTTTCTCCTCGATATCATTCGATCCTTTGACTCTCTCGAACGCCGGTATCTTCGTGATATAATTCGCAAAAGAGTTTCTCAGTAAAATGAGATCTCTCTCCTCGGGATGATTGTTTTTCACTTCCTGAATTATATTTTCCCTGAGATTGGCAAAAAATTTACGATCAAGCGTCGTGAAAAAAAAAAAAAAAAAAAAATCATCGTCGTCGATGATTTTACGAAACGAGCCGCGTTGTATCAATCTTGGAATACCTGATATAGAGCAAAAGACCGGTATCGACTTTTTCGTCGATAGATCTCAGTATCATATTGTAAAGTATGACCTGTCCACGGTGTTCCGATGAGAACGACGGTTTGCCGGTTTTCACCTCGAGCGGCATGGTTTTACGATTTAGATTTACCGTCACGTCCACGGTCACGTCGATCTTACCCTTCAAACCTAGCTCCGGCAACCAAATGTTTTCCTCAATTTCACGTATACGCTCGATCGTTCCCTTGAAATTGTTATCCTTCGCTCGGCTTTTTTCACCTTTTTTTTTTTTTTTTCCAAACATTTTCCCCCAAACGAGCGAACATCATTTAAAACGTCCTCGCTCTATGCGGCAAGGGGCGATTTTTTTTTTTTTTTAACGACGAGTCAAAAGATTTCCAGCTTACCGGTGATGTAACGTTTCACGAAATTTTCGATCTTCGGAACGTACGATTCGATTTGACGTTTGCATTCTTTCAACGATAGATTCGCCTCGTACAGCAGTCGCGAGCCTCGCCGCGAATTCACGATCTCATCGGTGATTCTTCGTATGCCGTCTATGGAAGAGATTTTTTTTAGCAGGACCTAAAAAAAATGGTTTTGTTTGTTTGCTTGTTCTTTTACAGAGTCCGAAACAATGGGTCGACTTTAAGGCGACGTAAATGAATTTCAACGTCGACGTTGATAAAGCCGATGGTATTCGACGGTACCGCACCTTTTGCAAAATTTCGTGAACCAAAGTGCCGACCGTCATTCCGGAATCTTCGATTTCGAGATTCGGCAGGGAATCGAGACCGCGAAAACGTTCCGCGAGAACACCACGGCGTATGCAATAATGTGCACCTACGATCGATGTACCGGATATCAGAGTATCAGGCTGCGTAATCAGAAAGCCATTCTCATTGTCGATGATCCAATTGTCAACATTTTTTTTTGCCTTTACAGATACAATGTCATTTTTTTCGCACTTTATTTCCTTCCTGATTTAAAAAAAAAAAACACGCATGGATAGTAAATATTCGGCAATACGTATTATTATTTATTTATTCATTATTGCTATAAATAAATAATAATATAATAATTATTTTGTGTTAGGGAGGTCCTTGTGTAGGCTTTTTCAAATTTTAATGCTCTCAAATTAAAAAAAAAAAAAAATCCTGAATTTTTTCCGATTTTTATTTTGATGATCGGTCCTGGCCGGCGAGGTGAAAGTTTCCTATGAGGATAATATGGAATTTTTAGGGATTACCGTATAAAATTCGAGAGCATCAATATTTTTCAGCCAAAAAATCTCTAAAATTTTTGGAAATTCATCTACATTGATGCAGCTACATGAAAAAATATTGATAACACGATTTTTTTGAGTTTTATATGGGTTATTTCACGTCGAGCAGATTTTTTTTTCTCAAAAAACACACTTTTCAAGGATTTTTAATTTATAATAATTGATAAAAAAAAAATATTTCTCAGCTTAATAGTTCAAAATTCTCTGAAGCTAGTCTGCAATGATATGCCAGTTCATGAAAAAAAAAAAAAATTAAAAACACTATCTTTAAAAATTTTATATGAGTTGTTCCGCGTCTACTCGGCATTTTTTTTCTTGAAAACCGCGGTTTTCGAGGGCTTTTTCCTGATAGTATTAATAAAAAAAATGTTCTAAACTCAATAATTTGAGTCTTGAGAATTAGTCAACATGGAAAAAGTTCAACTTATGGTATCCAAACTTCTGTATACGGTATTTGAGATCAGATATGATTTTTTAAAAATATTTTTCTAACAATGGTATTTAAAAATAATTTTAATCAACTTCTACATCGGTCCTATTTTTTCTCTGTAACATATGAGCATTATATGAGTTATTTCATTGTAATTCGATAATTCACGAACTTTATTGAATAAAAAACTAACTTATGCCCGAAAAACCGTGATTTTCGAGGAAAACTGCCGAGTATACGTGGAACCCCATATAAAATTTGTAAAAATAGTGTTTTTAATTTTTTTTTTTTCATGAACTGGCATCATTGCATGCTAGTTTCAGAGAATTTTTAACTATTACGCTGAGAAATATTTTTTTCATCAATTATTATAAGATTAAAAAAAATTGTGTCATCAATTTTTTTCAAGTCACAAAATTTTTAGATTTTTCGGTTAAAAAAAATTGATGCTTTCGAATTTTATACGGTAATCCTTAGAAACCCCATGTTATCCTTATGGTAAGCTTTGACTTTGCTGGCCAAGGGTCAATCATGAAAATAAAAATTTGAAAAAATTCGGGGATTTTTTTATTATTCATTTGAAATCGATTTGGGGGGGGGGGGGGTGAGACCATTAAAATTTGAAAAAAGCCTAAATAAGGACACGCATATAAATATATATGTATTTGGGAATTGTAAATTAATGAGAAAAATGATTTTGCGTCTTACCAAAAGCCATAACAGAGAACAGTAGCGGTGGCCTGTTCCATATCTTTGATAATTATTTTCGTGTGTCGCTTTTCCCTCACTATCTCAACGATCTTGCATCTACGAAATTCTCCGAGATCCGCGAATTTTTCGTCGACATTGAAATCATCGTCGAACAGATCATCCAAATCGCTGCCAAATTCCGACTCCAGCAGCGCCGCGATTGAATCCGCGGTCTCTTCCTCGAATCCCTCATCTCCCGTTCCTTGCGTCCTAATTTGAGAGCCCGCGGCGACGGATCCACGAGATTTTTGCGTCGCCGGCTCATTACAGTCGGCAGTTTTTGGACTCGAAAACGGAGCCACGGCGGAGTCCGAAACATGCGTGCAAAAATCTGTCGGTAAATCATTCGTTAAGACGCCGTTTGCTTTCAAGCTCGGGCACTTTTTCCCGTAGTTAGTGAATTTTGCACGTAAACTCAGGCATTCACGTACCCTCTGATTTTTTTTCCTCATTAGCGTCAACATTGACATCCATAGGGGGTATTTTTTTTCTCACTCTTCGCAATGATTCCACATTCCGATGCTTCGGACTATCCTCGCGATCCCTTTTAACGGACTTGGAATCATTTTTCTCCACGATACATACGAGTCTCTGTTCCTCGAATTTCTGGAAAAAACGAGCACAAATATTTTTTTTTCCCATACGTCCCTCAGCAAAATTACTCTCTTCGTCATACCGCGCGGAGTGCGACAATACGCGATTCGGTATGTCCATCAGAGAGCGGGAACATATCAACAAAATGTTTATTTATAAATTTTGAATAGAGCCTGACCGATAGTCGCTCGAAATGTCACAATAAGCATCGTAATTTCTCAGAAATACGATTTACAAAGTGCGAGAATAATTTGTTGGTTACCAGCTTATCAAAAACGTAATCTGCTCAAATTTTTCGTGAATCAAACGAAATATTGTATTCTCAATAAAAAAAAAAAATATGTGACATTGCACAAATACCTTGTCCGTTGAGACGTCAATTGTTTCGTTAATCATAACTTGTGTATAATCTTGCTTGCAAAAATCAAATAAAAATTTCTCCACCGTCAAACTGTCAAACACACCACCGGTACAATTTTCTTTTCGCGCGAAACGGCGCGCTGCCAAATTGAAACGCAATAATAAAATTTTTTATATATTCATTCGTCGGTAGAGTAATCCGCGTACTTAACTACTCTAATTCGCTGGAAGTGACACACAGCTCTGTCTGTGTAAAATTTTAGCAAATTTTTTTAATCGATCTGGACATGCGCACGACGAATCGATTTATAGGTTAACCAATCTACTCTGACTTCGTTGGTTTCACTGAGCTTTTGCCCCCGCGAGAGGATTGGCGTATATAAGTTTACGTAAGGAGGTAGTGCCAGAAAAATTGTCGTTTTGTTTTTTTTTTTCGGTTATTCAGAAATATGTCGTGACCCGATTATCGATTGAAAATTAATTTTGCGTAGGTGAAGAAGAAAAATGGGTCTCCAATCCGTAGTGTACAACGTGTTGTTCAAGCGAACCTCCACCTTCGCGATCACCATTATGGCTGGCAGCTTCTTGTTCGAGCGAACCTTTGACATAATCTCCGAAAGTATGTTCGAGAGCATTAACAAAGGCGTGAGTATCCTTTTTATTTTATTAAATTTTTTTTTTCTTTTAAATTATAAATAGTATACGAGCACTTGTCTTGCCCCGTTGGGCAGGACTTCCCTCACCCACTGGACACATCGGCCCAGTGTTTTTGAGAAGGATCTAAAATATAAAAATTATAAATATACAAAAGATAAAATGGGAAACCATGATTGGGGTTTTCCTCCGCTATACACGACACTCTATGCTTATTCTATCGCATAAATTATTTGGTACATACAGTAACTTCAAGTACCTACAGACAACGAACATAAATTGTCGTTATTTTTAGATCAATGTAGCGCAAAAAATAAAATATTCGTTTGATTTTCGGTGGAAAAAAAATCTCGCAAGATCCCATAACATTCGGTACGACGAATCGAGTTCGGCTTCCGAGAATTCAATTTCGAAGATGATTTTTTTTAGCCAGAACCAAAATTTGGATGTCCGATGAAATTAGGGTAGCCCGATATGGTCAAACTTACTTGAGATCGGACTTATAATTTCTCTAAAGTCATATACGTGTCTAAAAATTTTGTCCACGGAGGCAATTGGCATGCTGAAATTTGTTGATCTTATAAAAAAAAATGTTTGTGTCCGTCGATGCGAGAGTATGATGTTATATTTCTAGAATTCAAGCAATATCCAGACCGATCGTCGACGATGCTACTTGGCTTCGTTCGCGTAGCAAATACGAATCTAGCTCAAATGTAACTCTAATTATTATTCATCTCCATTGTTACAGAGACTGTGGAAGGATATCAAACACAATTACGAGAAATAGATTATGGTCGCACGAATGGCTTATAGGAAAACCGTTGTCAATGGCGATACAATCATATTGTTTTGCCAATTAATTTATCTATATTAAAATGTAAATAAAGCACGCTTGTAAATCTCCGAAAAATTCTTCGAATCTGATAATTTACCCATTCCTTTGTATCTATAACTGCTGCAAATCGTGAATGTCTCCGAGCCAATTATCGCGATGAAAATGCCAATAAATTTTATCCATGAAAATATTATTTTACACCGAGTATCGAATTCTTTATCTTTATCGGTTATTATTGCAACGTTTCGATATTAGCGATTTTCTCATCCGCTCGTTTAGCTAGAAAATAATGTCGGAAAAAATTCACAAGGTAACTTTGAAGAGTCAATTATTTGATGGCCTACAAGGAAATAATATAATGCGAGGTATGATGATTGAGTAATAATTTTCCCATGCCAATGTTTTTCATTGAAGTTCAAAACTCTTCGTTTATCGAATGAAAGTTTGGGGAAAAGAAATCTGAAAAAAAGTTTGCAAAAGTTCTTGGAAGACTTTCGCCACTCGATGGTGCGGGCGAGAATTTAGGAAAATCGTGCAGTTTTGCGTGTTAGAAATTGCGCGCTGTTGCGTGTACCTTGGCTACTAGATTTATAAGAGCCAAAAAAATTTTTCTCAAGCTTTGCATTTAAAATTTATCACTGCTTTCTCAATTTTTCCATTATTCAGTGTTAAGAAACGTATTAAAGATATGCGAGAGCAACGAATTTCGACTCTGCGCATCATGAAGTCTTCCATGCGGTGAAATCTTCAAGATTTCACCGAAAGTTGTGAAGAATTGTAAAAAAATATTATACTCATGCAAGTATGGGATAAAATATAAGCCATAAATCTGTATATTCGATAACAATAAATATAATGTTTATCTCGAATACATAACTTCACATAATTTTAAGTCATAAAAATATAATACAATACAGTACAAGAATAAAACGTATATTCTATTGGACAATTATAATTGTGTTTCTACGAAGCAAAGGCGAAAAAAAAAAAAATATATATATTTAACGGAATAGTATCATACTTCTTATACGCACGAGGGGACGTACGATATTTTTCTGAAATCGGATTTTTCGATTAGCCAGGGAAACACTGAGAAAAAAAATTATTACAGATACAGCCCGACCCGATATCTTTGAAATTCTATCTATACGATATTTTCTGAAATTCTATTTTTTTTTTTAAATATTTTTATTAGATCCAATGGATAATTCTTGAAACATTTGGCAAAATAATTTTGTGCAGTTTACAGTGGGTCAAAAAGTTTTGCATCGTTTTAACGTGAAATCTCGAGAGGGGACGGGGATTACTTTCATCCGGGGTCGTCTTTGGTCCTAAAAGCTACATCTCCAGACGTTAACATACAGGTTGTGCGATATAGTATAGTAATTTCTTTTTTTCTTCTACAAATTTTCTTGTTTTTCTTTAAAAATAGTGCAGCGAGGAGATTTAAATTGTGATTTTTTTTTTTCTCTTCTCAATCGTCAATGCGCGGGGCATCGAGAAGCTTCAAATCGCTTGCAAATTTGGACAACGAGAGAACGTTGAAATTCAAATTCAATATCCGTCTATTTCGATGGATATAATTATTTATAAAAAAATAAATATAGCTCACGATCTAGTTAAACATGTCAATAAAGTCTTTTTCGTTTATACATCGAGAAATTTATACGTCTAGGTATATATATATATACGTATATATATATATATATATATACTCTATGCGAAGAGCAGCTTTTGCGTTGCTGCAATAATATTCATCTGTGTCATAGAATACGTTTTACAAACGTGAACAATAAAATACAATTTAGCCCTTAAGGCGCGTATACATTATTTCTTTTTTTACCAGTTTCGATTCGCGAAATATCGATTTTGGCAATATATTATCGAGAAATTCTCATGGTTCATACGCTTTTCGTCAAAATCTCAATCAAATATGAAAAGATGGAAAAAAAAAGATTATTGATTCTCGTCGTACGATGGAATTTCTCGATACGAAATTAGCGTCTAGCTTGGACGAGTCGAATATCAATGTTCTATTTGTCAAGCCGCCATTACCCCATAATGCTTGTGTATGGGTTTTTCTCGCTTGTGCTTTTTTAAAGCTTCGCGCGGTTAGCCGAAAAAAAAAAAAAAACAACGAAAATTCGACATGGCACACTCTGCTCACGCAAGTGCTCGAATTCCCTTTTACTTTTTCACCCCCGCTTCGCTCGTCATAATTTTCGCTCCGTTTACAAGTTTTCTCGTCTTTTTTTTTTTTCACTTTTCTCAAAATTCGGCTCAATGTGCGATTACGGTGAAACACGCGTATAGCACGTTCATATCCCAAATATACAATTAAACATGAATTATCGGATGACAAAAAAAAAAAAAAAAATTCGTACATCTCAAGAAGCATCTCGAAAACGAGGATTAATTGCATAACGCATGAACCATTGAGTTGAGGGCGTATTGTAAACGCGTGGAAGCTATTTGGGCATTGGGCCTAGAATCGAGAAATTTGTGGAATGTAAAATCGCTCAAGCGAATATTTCGCCGGAGCATCTCATTTTGGCCGGTAAATATATACGTATTCAAGATTCACAGTCGACGATTTCTTTCGTAAAATCGAGATATAAACAATTTTTTTTTTTTCGCATCCTAAGTATTATTACTCCAAAAAGATTTTGCTCGCCCAAACTATATGTTAAAATCTTTTTTACCACTCAAATATTAAATATATATATATATATATATATATATATATATATACATGCATACATACGATTGAATTTTTTTTCTTCATAATACATTTCTGGTTTATAATATATATAAGAATTTTCTGCATCTCGTGACACCGTAATAAGGGGTACGTATACACGAAAAATACTCGTCTTAAACATTTTTATCGGCTATTCACGTTTACGCTCTTAGCACTATGCTAAAGTGATGATTTAACTACAAGCACATATATATATATATATATATAAGACGTATACAGATTTGATGAAGTTGCAAGGCTTTATGTGAACGATATTTTCGTTTCGCGAGGATTAAAAATCATTCGGGGTGTGTGATGAGCGTTCCATTGGTGATTGAAACATATCTTACCAATTCTCTCTCTCTTACACTTCCAATATATACCGACTCTCCTTTAAAACTATATTTCGAAAAATATACCTCAATCCACACTTTCAACATGCTCAATTCGCCGGAATGAATCAGACAACTCCGCATCAACAATGCATTTTTAAAGAAAAATAAATATATATATATATATAATTTATATATATATATATATTTGTTTACTATTTGAAAATCTTATTGTACTCGGATAAAAGGCATTCGATAACTAAATTTTGTTTCAATAAGTCAAGTGCCATATTTGCGCTTTCCTCATTGTGCCACATCAACGTTGGTCCGAATATCATCGCCAAATTCGATATGTGCATACGATTGAATTCTTGATACGACGTAACCCTGCAAATGGTTATAAAAAAAAAAAGTGTAAAAAAAGAAACGAAGAAATCTCGTCAGTCTGGCATATACGAGCCGCTTAAAATATGCGCGTTATATAAATTCAAAGTAATATAAATTTGGAATATTATTGTGCTTGCCTTAAAAGATGCTGCAGCAGATATTGCAGTGTATCGTGATTCGGAGTCGGCAGCCTCTTGACAATATCTCTGAAGCGTTGAATCTTCGTCGAGGTCTTCGGATGCACTGAAAAATCACGATATAATCGACTAGATGGGATCTTCGGAGTTTCGTTAAAATCGTAATTATGAAAAAAAAAAAAAAAATCTTTGATCCATCTAGAAGGATCAAAGGAAGTTTCGTTGAGCTTTGATACAAATTATTTCACACAAAATTGGACAAAACTTTAGATAAAACGTGTGAACGATCGAGTATACTTAGTGATCGACGATCACTAAGTATACGACTATCACTGTTTTGTATGGTCGTTAAAAATTTGTCCCAACACATTTCCCCGAAATAAAATGCAATATTTTCTCTTACTGCTCGCGTTAATCGACTCCTTGATCAAGCTCGGCGGTATCAGAGATTCCTTCAATTCGCGAAAGAAGAGCTTCAAGGCCCCCGTCAATACGTGAACGTCCTCCTCTTGCGACAGCACGTCCAGCTTGTACTGATCAACCTGAAGCCTTATTTTTTGTATCTGGCTGAGATTTCCGCTTGCCCTGTAAAGGCCATCGCTCTTCATGTTTTCCTCGTTGCTCTCCAATACTTCGATGCAGGTTTTCACGAACAGGGGTATCCTCGGTGATTCCGGGGAGCAAACATCGCTCAGATAAGAACCGAATGCGGGTTCGTCTGAGCGACAAACAGGCGCAAAAAAAAAAAAAATCACGGAAATTGAAGCAAGTGATAGTTTCGAATACATTTTTTTTTTTACAAACGGTTTTGGGCATGCAGTTTGGCTCTGTCGTTGCGTTAACGAACCTTTGTAAATGCCATTTTTCATCAGGAACTCGACGGTCGGTCGTTTCTGGAAGAAACGCCGAAGCTTGTCCTTTATTCTCGTTTGTCTCTCGGCCGCGCTACTGTTGAGATCCTCCAACGAGTCGTCCAGCCTTCTCACTGTTTATAAAAAAAAAAAAAAAAAAAAAAGCGTTATTAGTTAAATTTCATTCAATCGGAACAATTTTATTGCATCGAATCTCGATAGATTCAACGCGGTCGAGCTCAAGTTGGAAAAATTCTACTTTTAATCGTGGATCGAGCATTGGGATTGGGAAACAATAAAAAAAGTTAAAAAAAAAAAATACTGTGACAAGAGTCCTTGGATGATTTGTATAAAGAATCTCGTGCGCATCACGTACGCTTTATCGATCTCGAGCGTGCAATTTTCGTAATTTTCTTGGTATCCTCCTGAAGATTAGTTTCGTTCGGTTGTTTGACACTGCTGATTTTTCGAATATCCATAGAAACGATCGATAATAATTTTCCCTGGGACTTGAATCCCGATGGCTGCGAATATAACGATGATAATTTTCGACCAATTAATTACGATTAAACGTTCGAGGGGTTATACTGAAATTTAAAGTCTGTAATCTCCGGACTAACCAGCTTTCGTATGGCCTCGCGTATCTCCTGAAACCATTCGTTCGAAATCCCGGTATTGTCGCTCTGTACGAGCACTTGCAAACCCAGTATCGTACTTATCATATAAACATTTTTACGACTGCTCGCTCTTTCGCCAGGCTCCACCAAAGCTCCATTGAGATCCACGGATATATCGGGTTTTGCCATTGCCGATTGTCCCGTTTTCTGAAAATATCAAACATTTACAATAATTACTTTAATTACATTAATTATATTTACATTAATATCGACGGTTGGGGGAAAAAAAAAAATGATGAAGATTCGTAAAATTTAACGTACCGTCATCGTGTATGTCTTGGCGTCTTTGAAAAATAGGAGAAATAATTCGGTGAGCACGGCGTACGAGGTGTTCCAATTTTTTCGCAATTTTTTACCATTTTCCGTGATCTTCGTTCGATTTATAATTCCCTCTTTGAGAACGAGCTGAAGAAAAAAAAAAAAAAAAAAAAACAAAAATTGCATCTTCAATATTTATTAAAAGTAATGGTGCAACATGAAAAGCTCGAATGCAAGTGCACAATCGTCGACTGTCTTACCATCTTATTTTCTTCGCATAAATGTGGCCAATCACCGCCAGTAGGAGCGGGCTTAATCGCTGATAATTCTCGATTAACGAGCACACTGCCGCGTATACTTTCGGTATCGATTCTCTCGTTCGTCGTACGTTCTCGTTCGATTTTCTCGTTCTTCTCATCGGCATCGATCGAATGAGACTTTTTCGTTTCCACGGTTGGCAGTACCCACGAGGATTCGTTGCTATTTTCCTCGAAGAAGTAAATTTTTCCCTCGGCATCGTTCGACGAGAACCACTGAAAGCAACAGATGGAGAAACATATATATATATCAAGGGAGTTCAATTTTTTTCCGGCTCCAAAAGAATCATGATATTTGAGGTTTCATCAGGACCAAAATAAGGATTTTTTTCTCTCATGAATCCTTTTTTTTTAATTCACAATTGCATTAAACATTTTGTTTAAATGTGAATTTAGGACTATTCGGAGTATTGCTAGAATCCTGACGTTGGATTTGGTTCGAGATTGTGAAACTTCACGTAATGTCGACGACAATGAATTTTAATAAACAAAAAAATAAATAAAAACACTTCAGAGCGGATTACACGGTAATTTCGTATAAAAATAACGATCATCGTCCTCGTCTCACCTCACCACTGAATTCTTCTTCGTCGGTATAATCGTCGAATAAATTTCGTTTCCACGCAACAATGTCACTCGACACGGAGCCCTTGCGACGACGATACTCCCGTATATTATCAATTTTCTCAATCATCCGATTGAATCTCGTGCACGCATCTGTCCCGTAGCTAAAATTATTCGGATAATCGTCATCCGGAGACTCGTCGAATGATTCGGTAATTGATTTTCGGGTACTGGCGTCACGCGTATCGTCAAATATATTGAACGTAACGACGGATACTCGATCGTTGGTTGACGCATTGTCCTCGAGTGTATCGAGATCATTGAAGGTCATCGGTATCCAATGAATAAGGGGAATCGTAAATTTTTCAAGATCGAGATTACTTTCCGGCATCGACGAATTCTTCGGCCTCATTGTCGTCGAAGAGCACGAAACGATAGCAGAAAAATTCTCAAGATCGTTGCAACGCTGGAACGAGTCAGGGGAACATTGCTCGTGCCAGGCATTTTCATAAATTTCATCGAGCGAATCCGAGCTCGGAGATCGATCGATCAATGGAAAAATCGACTCGTTGTCTTGGCTCAAAAAATCGTTATGTTCCTCGTCGAGGATTTCCCTGTCACGATCGAAAAATCTTTCATTCTCGAGATCCGAGAAGATCGACGAAACGTCGATTCGACTGGCATTATCCTCCGAGGAATCGTCCGTTAAATACCGATCTTCGAGGCCAATGACAATGGAATCGATCGATTTTTCGCAGCAATAACGATCGCAGTACTCGAGAGTAAGATCGTCATCGGAGGGAAGTATCAAATCGCTCGAATGGACAGCGGATCGGTAAGGGATCGGATCGGTTGGATACTCATAGTTTTGGTGCTTCAATCGGGAGTCGTGACAAACGCCGTATGAATTTTTCATGAAAGTTGCGATTATCGATGATGCATATTCATACGATTCGAACGTCCCGGGGCTTGCCGATCTTTTCTCATTTATCCGATTTTCAACGGATCTCCGGGCATTCGAGGTCATCTCATTTATCTCGTCTTTCGATTTTTTCGCCTCGCGACGATCCGCTTCCTCGGGCTCGCTTTTATCCTCATCCCTGTCCCTCGTTCCAACCGATCTCGCGTTTTTCGCGCTATCCGATCGATCGATCTCATCGATTTGTTCGCTCGTATCGCGATCTTTCGATTCCTCGCTGCCTAACGATCTCTCGGCCTCGACGTCGCTCTCGTTATCTCGATTATTCGCGAAAATCGGCAAGCCAAAATCATACAAATCGCAACTCGATCTGATCTCCCTCAGCCAATCAACGATCGGATAGCTTATTCCTCGATGACGTACGTTTTCGCAGCTATGAGCCAACGTTCGTCTCAGTACGTCCGGCAGCCAGCCGGCATTAACGAACGAATTCTCGTTATCGTCAAGCTCAGGGACTTCATCGTTCTCGCGATTAATCGATTTTTCGATCTTTCGGCCATTTTGAAAATATCCGAGGAGACTTTTCTCCTCCATCGTGCAACACTCGTCGTCCATTCCGATCGACTACGAAACTCTCTCTCTCTCTTTCTTTCTCTCTATCATGTATTATTTATATGCGATCTTGCCTGAAATCGGTAAACCGGAAGTTTCCGTCGTGTCAGATTTCGCCGGAAAAAAAAATCGTCATGTTAATGTCGCTTTTTTTTTAACCACATCCTGCGATATCTCGAATTCCACACGAATCCTCATCCGGTTCTTGAAAACGTTCTTTTGTTTTTTTTTTTATGTTCTTTCTTACTTTTTCAAATCATCACTTTTGTAAACATAATGTAACTCGCTCTTGGAAAATTACACATTGCTTCACTCTTATTTTTACGAAAGACACGATTTAATTTTTGGATTTTTGTGATTTACGCACAGAACGAACTCGCGCGAGAGCCTGTATTATATTGTCGTGTAAATTTTACTCACGCGCGTTACACGCAGTCGATTTTCCAATGAATCGGACACTACTTGAGATTTTTTCAATTTATAGGGGGTCATTGACTCGAAGCATTGAGATGTTTTTTTTTTATCATTGAAATTTGTGTGTGTTGTTGTTTTTTTTTTTCTTGAACTCGAGCAACGTCGAGTACTACGAGCCATCTCGTACTTTGACTAAATCGAACTGGGAGCTGAATGCCTCTACTCAGGAGGCAGCAACACATGTGATTCATGAGAGAAGGCGGCGTATTTTAGCCACCGCTAATATATATATATATATATATATATATATATATATATATATATATAGATATGAGAATTCATGCGGGATTGGGTCGAGTCGTATCAATCTGAAAAAAGTAACCGCATCGACACAGTAGATGCTAGTGTATAGCTACGTACGTACACTAAAAATAAAAAAAATAAAATACTCGCCACTGTCAATGATACGCAAATACACACACAAGTTTATTCGGACAGTGCTTTCCTTATATTCGCGAAAATTCTTCGTAATTCATATATATATATCAGAAATTCTCGAGCTCGCATTTGCAACGATAAAACTTGGCTGTTGGCTAAAATGCAATCTTTGTTTGATTTTCTGTTTCTTTATTTTTTTTTTTTTATGTATTTTTAAATTATTCTCAGATGAAATTTTAAGGATTTTTCACGAAAACTTGAAAAAAAAATAGAAATAATCACGTGAATTTTGGATCCATGTTCTCGCGCAGTGTCTACGGATTATCCTTGCAAAATTTTAAGGTCATTGACCGACTGGTTTCATTGGATTCTCTTTTTGAAAATCTCGAAAATATTTATTTTACATAATTTATAATTCACACGGATGATTCAATGAAAATTATGAAAATTGTTAAAAATTCTTCAATACGGAGCAATCTCGATGCGGCATGGAAAAATCATTTTTTTAATATATATATTTTTTTTTCACGAAGAAATTCAATTTTTATTCAATTATTTGTATATGAAAAATTATGGGAAAAATTGTGTGCAATAAAAAATATTAGATATCACAGTTCATAAAAAATAATAATGATTTTTTTTCAATATTTAGTTAACAACATTTTTTTTTAAACGGTTATTAATAACTTTTAAACGTTATTGTTGTTGAAACTCAATATCCACGGTGTCTTCGATGTCGTTTATTTTATTTTTTAATTTTTTTTTTTTAATTTTCAACTCATCGGGATCTACGACAATTCACAATGACTTTTACAATTGAATGGGAGTGTACGTGCAAAAAATCCTTAAATGTCCAATAAATATCAGGAATGTAGAAAAAGCGTTGGTTGTAGGTTGGATGGAAGATTCGCTGAGAAAAAAATCTTTTTGGAGCATAGAAATTCGAATTATTCAATAAAACATAATCCAATGAAAAATAAAAATCCAATAAAACGAAAAAACATGAGAAATTTCCTGCAAAGATTTTTTTTTTTCGTCGAGAGAATAAACAAAAATCGAGTTGAGCAGGGTTTTCCTTCTTCGTGGACTTGTGTTTGGTCGTTGGAAATTTCAATGTGTCAGAAGATTATGAATATGGAGCAATAAACGATCATAAGTTTTGGAATTTTTTTTTTTTATTTCGAAAATTTTCCGCTGTCGCTTTTAATTGAGAAAATTTAGTACATTAGGCTGAAATTCAGAGCAAAATCTTGACTCGAGTCTGTCGATGGTTGGGACTGAATTTGGGGAGAATTAATCGAAGAAATTCGGATTTATGAGTTTTATTATTTTTCCAGAAAAAAAAAAAGTTAACGATTCAACCGGTATAAATTTCGATCTATATTGATATTTTGATAATCGAGGAAGAAGCTCAATGAAGTTAAGGGAGACAGCGAAAATTTTAATCTTGAGTTTTAATTTTGACACATCCGCAAACAGCTCCCTCGTACGAGATATAGCCGGTATATTGAGAATAAAGATTAATTTGTTCACATGATAACTTTAGTCGATGCTCAAGTATTATGAAGTAATTTGCAAGTCCCAATTCACTTCTCTTATTCCCTATTTTTATTGATTTTTTTTTTTTCATTTATAGAGTTAAGGATCATGAAGGGAGAATAGTCGATGATGGACGAATATTCGAGTCAATCATTGGCATTCTATGTACAGTAAATCGCTATGGATGAGAAAGAGACGAAAGTATGCCCATGAACTGTACGCTGTTAACTCTCAGAGGGCCAACGATTGTATCGCTTATCTTAATTCCATATTATGTATGTCGAGCAACCTCTGAGAATGAGCAGCTCAATTAACTCGGGTCAAACTCGATTCCACGACCCAACGGAGCCCTCTCCTAACCCGCCTTCTGTATTAGAGACGCGTCTCTACCCCGCATCGTCACCCGAGAGCACCACATGTGCTCGGTCATTTTATCCAATTGCCACATGATGTCATCGGTGCGAGGGACTAATTACATCTCGGAAATAAACCGAAATATACGGTCCCAGAAAAATATACGAATTGTAAAAATTTATATAGTCGAGAGAGGGTCGAAAGTAATGAAGTTTACTTTGGGCGTAGTTAAATATGCAGACACGCGCGTCGAAATATACGAGGACCTTTAGATAAGTAAATAAACTGTTCCTAAAGCCTTTCGACAACGAAATTATTTCCAATCTAATGGTAATACAATTTCTCCGGAGATGTCAATTTGTCTTTTTGTGTCAATATATATATTGTGTCTATTATTGATATAATATATTAATCTCTATACTATATATATATTAATTACTCCATTAATTATATATAGAGATGATATATCAATCATCTTGATGATTAATATATGATGATAGATAGAGATGATATATTAATCATCTCTATACTATATATTAACCACTCTATAATAGACACAATATATTGTGTCTATTATTGTCTATTTGTGTCAATCCGGGAAAAAATCGTTTAGATCGTTTAGATTTAGTTATAAATTTAAGAAAATCATAGATGTACGCAGATTCGAGCCGACCTAATATATTATGTTTCGAACAGAGATCTAGATAAATCAAAGATTTTCCAAAATTTATATCCACGCAGATCTAAATTTGATATCTGTGGATTTGAACTATTTTTTTTCCCCGGGAAAGCGTATAATTAAAGTAGCTAAAGTAATTGAGAAGTAATATACGTATATTAGAAAAAAAAAATTCACGAGGGAAACTGCCGTTAATATTGTAAGTTTTACCTCACACAATAGTATTTTTTTTTTTTAAAACATTTTTAGCATCCTCTCATCCCTTTTTAGCGCATTGTTTTTTGAATTCATACTGATTGAATAAACAAATATCCGATGGTTCTAGTTTGTACAGCTTGGATACGTATCAGAACTGTATCATATTTAAAAAATTATATTTCTCTCCTTTTTATAAAAAAAAAAAATAAAAAAGAAGAAACACATGTTAGTTACAATCCTGAGTGAGTGGACAATCCTAGTACAGCAGACGCTCCCATATCGTACTCATTAATTTCCCACCGCTTTCGCATTATGAGATTCACCTAGGCCAGCATAATCCCGCACTTGTCTGCATTCGTCGAAATTTCTCGCAAACAAGCAGAGTGTAATAAAAAAAATTTTCCCAAAACGGATGCGGGACAATTGTTTTAAAAATAAATAAATAAAGCAATTCTCTCGTAAATTCTAGGAAAATACGAAATTTTTTGTAGAAAATTCAATATTTATGCCCATCAAGCGTAATGGGAATGCTCAAAGTCCGAATGAGTTAATTTTCTGAGAGAATTCACACCGGTTCGGGTCCGATAAACATTGAAAAGTTGACTCAATATTCGGACAACCCGGACTTATCGTCAAATTTTCATGCTCGCTCTTTTAGCAATGTCTCGAAATTTCGCCGTAACGAGGCTCGTCCTTTAAGCTTTAAAGGACGGGACTGGTCGAAATTTCGACCACCAAATTTGTCGGGCACTCGACGCGACAGATTCTTCGATGTTATGTACAAATATCATGTAAAAAAAAAGTCCAATTTCAACGTAAAAATCCCCATCCTGAAAAGGGTTAAAAGCACAAACGAGAAGCAAAAATGTGTTTTTTTTTTTTTTTTTTTTTTTTTTTCCGGCGAAAGATAAATTTGTGAGCTCACCTTGTCACCTTGCTCGTTGATAAAATATATCTGTTCGATATCCGTGTCATATTTTTGTAACCAGCCAGGCGGCAGATCGATGGCACATTCGAACGAATCATTACTGGCCCCGGCATCCGTTGGACTCGGCTGCGACGCAGGGCTAAGCTCGGATTCCGTGTGCAGAGCCTCGGAGCTGGCATTGGAGCTGAGTATCCGATCGTTCGATAGGCATTCCACGTTAGATTTGAATCGTTCATTGAAATTCACGCTGGAACACGATTTTCTCGGTTTTCTCACCGAGCCGCCGCCGCTCCCCTCGTTCAAATTGTCCGCCGAGCTCGACAATAATTCCTTGGATTGCAGACAATTGTCCGATCCGCTGTCGGATGCGCAAAGAAGACTCTTGAAACCGACCGCGGTGCTCGATTCTATTTTAACGTTACGACGACACGCAACGTTCGTCGTAACGCCGCGTGACTTATCGTCGAGGCTCAGCGAAGACGGCAAATCGTACCTGCCGATTTGCCATGAATTTTCCTCGCGTTCATCATCCGTTCGCTCTCTGTTTGATTTTCTCTGCTCGGGAATCGTTCTCGCCGAAACGCAATCGACGATATTTCTCCTCGAGCTCGTTCTCTCGTCCTCGAGGCTCGTCGCTATCGCCATAGCGGCGAAACCCGTCGCCGAGCTCTCGCGTGGCTTTGGAGCCGGTATCTTCGTTCTTGGCAGAGGAATCGGCCTGTAGCCGGCGAATCTCGTTGTATCCACGTGCTTTACGGCGTCGCGCGACAATATTTTCATCTCCAAAGCTTCCAAATCGCTCAGACTACGGCTGCGTCTTTTGTACGTCATGGAATTCTCGTCGATTGGCTCAAAATGATTATCATCATCGCGCGTACGTAACTTTTCTCGCTCTCTGCTGTGCTTTACTTCGCGTTTAGTTTTGAAGCTTCCCTTGTAAGCCAAACGTCGCACGTCTCTCGATGATTCGCGATAATCACGATGTTTCAACGAATCATTAGATTCGCAAGATTTAACGTAATTTTCATGAAAATTTCGATCCTCGTCAGGGGCCCAAAATCCGGACGATGGGCTCGAATTTTCAATCGTCCGGCTGGTCCTCGTTGCCGGCAAAAATTGTATCTCACCGGCGAGTTTCTCAAGTGACGGTGTTAGCCTCATTTCCATCCTCGTTTCCATCGATTTGATTCTCAATTTTGGTCGTAATTTTGTTCTATCAGCGTTTATTTTGACGTTCGAGTAGCACGGCACCTCGACGCTCGTGTGATTAATCACGCGCGCCGGACTCGAGTTTTTCCGAGAAAACGATTGCTTATCCGGCGATAAAGATGGCTTTGACGAGCGTAATTTTACCTTCGAACTGTTGCAGTCGCTTAATATATTTGCTTCGTTGTACTCGTCGAGTATCTTTGGCGATTTTGGTGACTTCAGCGTCTTTGGCGAGGATTCGAGAACGGGCTCGATCACGGATTGCGTTGAATTCGTGCTTTTACGTGAATCATCGTGCAGCCTCGACGAGTCACTCGCCGTATCGTTCTCGCTAATTTTGCGCAAAATTTCCGTATCTTCGTTCGTCATGACGCTCGAATCGTCGGAATTTATGGATATCTTGCATACATTGATCGGCGAGTGATTTTTCGAGCGAGAAGACGCCTCCTCGTTGATGCTCTCGCTCGTGTTTGCCTCGCTTCTCATACGATTCATCTCGTGTATCTCTTGAGTCAATTTCTCGATTGGATCGAAATTCGCTTTGATCTCGGTGCTTTTCAATTGAAAGGCCGGTTTTTTGCTCGTAACGCGTTCCTTGCACATTTGCGTCAATTCCGACATGAGCTCCTCGACCGCCCAAGTTCGCCGTTTGTCGCTGAGAATACGATGATCCGACGTTCCGCTCGTCGTGGCATCGCACGACGATATATCATTATTCTTTCTCTCATGATAAACGTCGCATCCGTCGGCGGCGATCGTCATGTTTCGTTCGTAAACCGGTCTCGGGCTTACTTCCCTACGAATTGACAGCTTTTTCGCCTCGGATTCCATGGATCTGCTGATGTCTTTGCTCGTATCGCTCGTACCGGCGCGACCATCGCGCGGGCACGATTCCTCCTGTATCGACGAATTGCCACGTTTCTCGTGCCAATTATCCATGAAATTTTTATCGCTCGTATCGCGTGTCTCGGTCGCTTCGCCGTCGATCTGATTTCCCTCGGAATTCATCGATCTCGTTCTGACTCTTCCGCCGCTCAGTTTGCCGCACAAATTACGACGATCCAGGCTACTCTCGAGCTCACGGCGAAACGGATCTTGAAGCGAAGCCTCGATTTTGGACTGGGCGCCCGGGCTCCTGGGACTCATGCTGAATCGATTCGTGATTTTGCTACGATTATCGTGATATTCACCGCTTGATCGGGGACTTTTGTTCGTCGTATCTGAAATTATAAATTCAATGAATTTTCACGTTACGAATCTAACGGACGCATAACGTAATATTGATCACAGTTCTGTACGAAAGTTCTTCAGCAAAATTCAGCAAAAAAAAGTATCCAAGGAAAATGAAGCGTTTGGCAAAGTTGGTACACGAAGAATCTGAATTCATGAGTACCCAATGTGAGAAAAAAAAATTATTCCAGAATTTTCCTACCCTCGGAAACTATTCCGAAATGAAAAAAAAAAACCAGCCCAATCGCTTGAAAACATCTTAATTTCATTTCTCATCGTTCATTTCTGCCAGAAATTGAGGAAAAGTCAGTTCCAGAATCACGTAGCGGGATTATGAAGAATTTACGGATCGATCAACTGTTATGAACTACCCCTAAATAGAGAGAAATTCACTTCCCATCTCATTTTCTGTTATTTTATCGCGATCTGAATCGAAGTAATATGAGTGAAAAACGTTATTATTCATTTCCTATTATTTCATCCTAATCCGAAATCGGAATATGAGTATCCCGGAACACGTGAATATATTCTGAGAAACTTATGGATCATTTAAACCCTTATGAACTGCGCCTCAATCGAGAAAATATCAGCCTCAATGCAAGCAATCTGCCCCTAAAATAATTGAAGAGTTGATGCACATTGGACGGGCGCCACCTTTTTCCATCTGAATATGCACGCAACGTTCAAAAAGCGACCCCAATTCGTGAGAGGCAAGGGGGGACTCACGCTCAAAAAGCACCCCGGCCTCACTAACGACAGTTGATTTTTAGGTGGATCATAACTTCTAGGAGTAGTTTTTGATTCATATTTTCTTGCTACAAATTTTTCATGCGTTCTCAAAAATTTATATGAACTGAATATCAATAAAAGTGCATTTTTAGGGGTATCATCATTTCTAGGGGTGGTTTTCGATGTTTCGTTACTGTTAGGGGTAGTTATTGATTCGGACGTTCTTGATAAACATTTTCCATACGTTTTAGAAAATATATATGAACTGAACATCAATGGAAGTGCATTTTTGAGCGTATTCGACATTTCCAGGGGTGGTTTTCGATGTTTCGTTACTGTCAGGGGGTACTTTTCCATTCGGATATTTTTGCTAAAATTTTTTCATATGTTTAGAAAAATATTTATGAACTGAACATCAATGAAAGTGCATTATTGGGCGTATCACCATTGCTAGGGGTGCTTATGGATATTTTATTACTGTTAGGGGTGGTTTTTGGTCCAGAAATTTTTGCTACAAATTTTCGATATTATTTCAAAGCACATATACTTGAGATGGCGACGCTAAAAAAAATTTTGCCTGAAAGTTATGCTAATTTCTCATTATCAGCCGTTAAAGAGTTAACGAATGAATAAATAAATAAGCGAATAAATAAATACATAAAACAAGAAATGTAGCGTATGCTTTTTAAATTTCAATCAAGATTTTCAGAATTTTCGTTGTCGCAAATAGCAAAATATTTGTTCCTGAAATTCACACAAATATGTGATTATATATCACATATTTACCCTCTTCTCTATCGCTGTAATGTCCCGATCTTCGATCGCGCTCCAGCGACCTGATCTTCGCGTCCACAAGGCCAACTTTCAATCGGCTTTTCGATCCGCTCTCCGTAGCATCGGATTTTTGAAAAACATCAGAATCGTAGAGTTCCCTGGGAGACTCGGGCTTGCTGTCAATTGCCTCCGCCAACCATTTCTTCACGTCTCGCATGGCATTGGAAGATTCCTTCGGCATACTTTTGTAGCTCGGATATTCGGGCGGCTCGAATATCGTTTCTCTGTCTTCCTCCGAATTTTTCCTCGTCGAGGATGCGGAATTTTTCGATATCTCACGAACGTATGTCGTCGGAACGTAAAACGATCTTTGCTCCAAATTTCGCACGACCTGCCACCAGTCGGCATTTGTCTTTTGTAATAGATACAATCGTTCATTCTTCTTTATTATAATCTCGCGTCCCTCCTTTGTTCTGTATTGAAAGTCGAAAAGCACCTTGAGATAAGAGTGCTCCTGCGACGTCGTAACGCTCATGTCAGCGCTGAGTTACATTTTAATGGAGAAATGCTTTTGCTGAAAAAAAAAAAACAAAAAAAATTTTGCAAACAGAAGATCCATCGAAATGAGCGTATAATCGTTGATCGTGAAGAATTTTCTTTGTACCGATTTTTCGTACGGAGGCTCGAAGATGCGAGCCCCCGATACGAAAATGCTTGTACAGTCTTTTGGGAAAAGGAAATAAAAAAAAAAAAGACAGTTTTTATGCTACGAGAAGAGCGACGGCGATGGATGCATCCCTGAATATTTTCAAGATAAAGATTTTATCGATACTCATTATTCATGCGTCGAATGGATAATACGCATGCCGGATATCGGCACGAATAGTTTGAATTGAATGACCATAGGGTCGCGTGACGAAATATACAACACTGCTCTAAATATGAAATCGTGATCGCGGTAAAGTGATGCGGATATTCATGGAAGATAATTGGAATCTCAAATTCATTCCTTCCTGATACAATTTTACTGGCAGCCACGTTAAAACAAAGACGTATAGAGCACGTTCAGCAGTTATTTTTTTTCATGATTTCAATTGAGTTATTAATGATGATAACTGTTCGTCATCCCTGAGGGACGAGAATATCGAAAATCTATGAGTCAACCCAGCCAATCGAAGTTCGTAACGACTCGTACATTCATTTAACGAAATACACGAAATTTAGCGTGTCGCAACATCGGCCGATTTCAACATCACTTTCACGTAATAATGCAGTTTTTTTTTTTTTTTTTTCCAGTTGCGTTTTGATTATTTACAAACATCGACGACGATGAAAAACCAAACGTGTATTTGTAGGTTATGAGATTGTAATGTTTTTCGCAACTTTCCGTGACGTAACTTTGGCACGCAATAAATTCATTCAACGAACGTAATTTATCCTACATAGAAATCCGAAATTTGTAACAAACGCTATAAAGGTAATTGAAAATAATTACATGTGTCCTTGGGATGAACTTAATTCGGATGCGAGAATACTTTTTGTGTATGTTATCGCCCATACGCCACTGACATTTTACGCGCAGGGGCTGAGGGGAGGGTAAAATCGCGCTAGCTTCCCGAGTATTGCCGAACACTTCCGAGTATCTTGACATTCGACTTTTTCCATCTCACGCATGCACATGAGACGTGAGAGCGTAATCGTCGATGCGATATCTGGTATCGAAAAAACGAACTATGTAACGGGTCACTCGAAAAGTTTATACACACACGGAAACATAGGAAAATAAGTAAAACTTTCACCGGGTAAATTTTACTTCAGGGTAAAAATTACATTTATATCTGCAGCATAAAGTAATCTGTGCCACACGTGAATTTTACTCGATAGCATAGTCAAATTTACTTAAATAATATTGCGAAAATTATTTCTAGCTACAAAGTATATTTTACGCCGCGTACACGTTGCGAACTCTGTTATTACTTCGTTTTTATTGTACAATTTAATATTTACGTGTGAATTCTCCATAGCAGTATAGCGAAATTTCCATTTAATACACGAACGTTATTTATTCTATTACACCTCTTTATTTATTTTATTCGTTTATTCTGCTTTTTGATCAATGTGACAAATGTGAGATACCTATATATACAACTCAAATTAACATAATGTTAGCAGAAGTATACAGCAAAAGTATACAGTAAATGGAAAAATTTTGAACTGTTCAAGAAGATGGCGCAGTTTTCCCACTTTAACTGCCCACGTAATTATTATGAAAATCAATTGTTAATTAACAGGTGAATGAAAATTTTTGTATCGTATCGCCTTGTTCACAGTCTTACAAGCCTATAGAAAAATTTTGATATTGAAACGTTGAAACCACATGTGGTTATCGAGAAATATATGTGTTAATAACTAACGTGTATAGGGTAAATTATAATGATATAAATATTAAATTTTTTGTATGCATCATCCTGTCCTATTCCGAATATGAAGATTCGAGCTATGAATTTTCGAACTTTTAATTGCCTCTGTAGTTTATTTGAACTCAATTTTTAATTAACAGTTGAATAACATTTTCACTCACTATCGCCTTGCAAATCACACAAGCCCATATAACAATTTTTATTTTTGAGCTATACATGAATCTTGAGAAATGTAATTGTTAAACTAATAAGGTGCACTAAGTAAATTGATTACATGAATATAATATTTTTTTCTACACCATCCTGTCCTGTTTACGCTTTTAATATTCCACACATGAATTTTATAATTTCAATGCTCCTAGTTATTATGTAACCCATTTGTTAGTTAACAATTGAATACATTTTTTCACTGTACATCACCGTTTTACTGAATATCACGCTGTTCTATCCATGCAGCCCGCGGTGAGACAGAGCTTTTTCATTAGAACTCGTTAGATTTAATGTCATTTAAATCCAAGGAACTCGTATAAGGAATCAATAGCGTATATATAGTGGTAGCGTGTCAGTCGTTAGGTCGGTCGTTAGGTAGGTCTCAGTTCAAATCTCAAGTAGGATTAAAATTAATTTCGACGGAATAACGTCCGGACTACGCAGCCGGAAACACTCGTGAAAAAAAAATAATCTCCAGAACGTTAATTTTTTTTTTTTTAAATTATTACTTGAGGCGATCGAAAGTGCTAGATTCGCCGATTGAAGGATAGCGCGGGTTCAAATCCTGGACGATGACTTTTTTTTGCCAAATTTACAGGATCTTCAAGAATAATGGAATAACAGTTTTAAATTCTTTCATCGATCATTCCTAATTGCTAATTTATAGATAATAAACTATATTTATTATGCCAATTTGACCAGCGTTTTTTATTTGGCTCTATATTCCAACATGTTGTGCACTTTCTCCAGTGCAGCAGAGAGCAAAAAAGGTACTATTTAATCGAAAAATTATGGAGCAGTAGTGAAATTGTCTTGGGGTACAATCGTAGTTTGTCTGGCAGAGGGGTGAATATAGTACTGTAGGCTCTACAAGTATATTTTTACCATGGAGGACAGTGAAATTCACCAAAAACCCTCATGTGTTCCTCTTCTGCTGCACTACCATAGTAAATTTCACAAGATATACCAGTAAAATGTGTTCTTTTATTTTCGCCGTGTAACTTAGTAATTGGGTTTGGAGACAGCTGTTAATTAATAATACGACGTGAAACTATTATCCAAAAATATTTGTGATTGTGGTATTAACTGGGTTTAATATAATGCTAACAAAGCTTGAAAATTCGAAATTATACGTCACGAGAGAAGGCAGTTTCGTTTGCTTATAGGTAAAGGAGATTAGAAACCTTGATACCTCTGACAGGAAAAGAGATAAAAGCACGCATAACGAATAAAGCTTACTCGCATCTCCCTCGTTTTCTCGCACAAAACCGATGATTTCACAACTTTTTGTTATGACATTTTTGCATCGACTTCAGCGCTATAAATTCTCCAATATAATTCGTGGATATATAAATAGAATTGAATTAAATTATAATATTATATCAAATTGATTTACTTTCAATTCATACATTCAATACATTTTTTTTCAAAACCAAAATTTCAAAATCATATAATTTATTGCGAATTAATACTCTTATAACCCCGTTATTGAATTGGTATATGAAAAAGACGTTAGGCGTTTTTCTCGTAACTAATCTCGTTTAATATTCGACGAAAAGTTTCTACGAGTCGAATATATATACATATATATTAGACTGTTTTAAAAAAAATCGATAATTTTTTTTTTGCTTTACACAATCTTAAACTATACTTGGACATCAAAAAATAATCCTCGCGAAAGGAAGGACGGGTCCTTTAAGATTTAGAGGTGTCTCATCGGACTTTTGTCATTTTTATTTCGTTAATACGTGAATAATTAATTTGCATGGATGGAACAAACGTTTTTCTAGTCCTAAAACGATGAATATATTCCAAACTTATGTATAAATACTGAATATACTAGAAAAAACGATCTTGATGATCGCAGCAACAATTATCGGTCGATATATACGTCGATAAATGCAAAAAAAAAAACAAAAAAAAAAATACAAAAATCAATATATTAATAATCTCCTACTTTCCTTTTAAGGTACTTCCTACTTTGTACTTTCTCCTACAATTAAGTAGGAGATTATTAACTACTGATGAATAACGTTATTAAGAAAATTTTTATAAAAATCGTAATTAATTGTTTTTTCATTTGCTAACATGTTTTTATTTTGTTCAATTAATCATAAAGTCCTGTTTGCTAATAATAATAATTTGTACTTGATTGACAAAGTAGACTAAGAGTTGAATAATCATTAATGTTATTGAGAAAAACGATGTGGGGTTAGAAAAACAGGCGTGCAAAGGTACCCGCACGCCGATACGACGTGCCGCGCTAGATAAATTAATTTATCTCTACCAGTAAACATAATTTCTCCATTAATAAAAAATACGTTTTTTATGGAAAATTTGACGTAGAATACGATGGTTGTATTAAGAAATCGTTGAAATTTGGGGGCCATGGTTAAAAAATTTATTTAAACATTTCAATTGTTTATAACAATATTAAATTTTTTATAAATTTTTTTGAAAATATTTTTTTCTCAAAATTCACTCTTTTATCTTCAAAATGAAAATAAAAAAAGTTTTCTCTGGCTTAAAAATAACCGGAGTTATGAATTTTTGAAAATGAGTCTCCAAGGCACAAATCACGAAAATCTCAAACTTTCAACCCCCTCTATTAAAAAAAAAAAAAAAAAAAAATTCCTCGAGCGCGTATCTTTTTTTTTCGACATATAACCCGTAAAAAAAGTTTCAGCCAAATAAAAAATGTGTCAGTCAGAATAGTGTTCGGTTTGTAAAAGAATTAGTCATTAATGAAATAAAAAAAGATGAGATACCTCTAAATCTTGAAAGACCGGCCCCTCCTTTCGCGAGGATTATTTTTTTATATCCAAGTACAGTTTAAGATTGTGTAAAGCAAAAAAAAAAATTATCGATTTATTTTGAAACAGTCTAATATATATATTATATATATTAGTATATATATATATATATATTGTTTTTTGTGGAAGGCTATTCTCCATTTTCCCTATTTTTATTTCCTCAATTTAAAAATAATTTGGGAAATACACGCAGTTCGACATTTTATAACATCGTAAATCGGCAAAATTCCATACTGCTGCATATTATATATATAATACATGAGAATTTTTGTGCAGCAGCTGAATAACCTGATATGTCACGTAAACTCTTACCGATATATATACTTCCCGTTAAGCAATGTTGATAAGCAAAACACTGAGAAAACTTCCGTGCGTTATTTATTTATCCAGTTTTGTATTTAATCGCTGACATGGAAAAAAAGAAGTGAAAAAAAATGACACCACAGACACGATTCGACATTTATTTTGGATTATATTTGTATACGCGTGCTTTATGGCAAACCGCCGGAATATAGTACGATAAATATAATTACGGATCGTTGGATATTGCATTATGGGGATGCATCTCGATTATTGTTTGTTTTTTTCCTTTCCCCCCGGGAAAAAAAACCGTTTGTATTCCAAAAACCGATTGGTTATTTTTACCGAATAAGAAAAAAAAAAACGATATTTGTAGGGAAAAAAATAAACGTTGTTTCGTTTGATGCAAAATAGCCAATAAATTAATTATTTTATATTTAATACACAGATCATGAATATTTTCTTTGATAATATTAACAATAATATTAACAATAATAATACGGTTATACAGAGATGCCACACGTGATTAGGAACAGTCTATACGAAGTGAGAAGATTATCCAAGCGTGATGGCAAAATTCATATGTCACTTTTTAACTCACGTTCGACCTTCCCACAGAGCCAGATAGCACACAACACACACACACACACACACACATACACACTGAAGAGGCAGTTCATTTATTATCACTGTTTTTTTTACTCGTACACCTCTCGAGCATATATAGGATCCGCGATAAGTGTCGAGGAAAATACATCTAATTAGACAGCGAGCTGCTATTTTAAGTTTCACGTTTGTACTTGCGTGCAAAGTTAAGTCATACGGCGATCGTATATCTCTATATACCATACTTTCATTACAAGCACTGTCATGTGTATGATTCGTCGCTCTATATAGATTTTAATATAGGTTTAACGGTTCTAGTAATTAAAAAAAAATAAACTAACGAAAAATTATAAATTTCCACATTGTTTCCTCATTATTTGTATCTCGCTCGCAAAGCTTCCTCTATGAGAATATTTTTTTTTTCTTCAATTTTGGCTTAATACAAAGGAAGCTTTGTGAGCGAGGATGAGAAAGCAATGTGCAAATTTCTAATTTTCATGCATTGGTTTTTTGTGTTCGATTTCAATGACACAATGACGAACACAAATTTTTCAACGACATTTTAAAATAAAATTTTTTTTTTAAATCTAAATTTATTTTTCCTAAAAAATTTTGCAAAATTTAATGCCAATCATCCTTTAAAAAATTCTTATCATCTCGAAACTATATAAGCCAATTGTCTTAAAATTTGCACATAGAATAGGGAAGCGATTTAAAATTTTTATTGAATACAAAATTTTTCTTCAAATTTGAACCCCCCGAGCGATTCTTGTCGAATTCAATACCATGCACTCTTGTCTTATAATTTACCAATGTACAATATTTTGCCACGATATCCAAATATTTCTGCAAGTTCTCTATTCCCAAACACGAAATCATACTTTCGGACCGCTGTAGAATCCGTCCTGGTATCAAAATGGAATTCGTGAAGGGGGCAGTTGGATTTGCCTTGAAAATCAACACCAAATTTTTTTTTTTTCACAGTGTAGACTTTTCCTTATTCGACGAAATTTTTCATTAAAATCCGATAGTACGAAACTGATAAACTCCACTCTCGTTTAATATATTCGGCGATTCGATTGACAGTTAAAGCGCAAAATAACAATATTCAGGTGCTATGAGATGACTGCGAATTAAAAATCGTTTAGCGAGAGATATTTCGCAAAGGACTCATCGTGTATAAACCGGCTCCTTTATATAGGACAAACCTTGCTGATCGATGCATCGTGTGACATTGTGGGATTGCGGTACGTGATACGACTGTCGAATTCTCGCGATTGCGAAGCTATCGCGCACACTCGATGAAAAAAAAAAAAAAAAAATCAAGAAACTTCACTACAGCGATTATTTTGGAGTGCGATGTAGAAGACGGTGGTTCCACAGCGGAATAATCCAAAAAATGCATGAAAATAAAATTTTCAAGACTACAGTCTAAACAATTGGACACGCATTAGAGAGTTAAAAAAAATAACTACTTTCTCTTTTTTTCGATTGTCTCGTTCATCGAGAAGCTCATATCATCTGTGACTCATTGGGAACGAAAATGTTCAAGCCAATATCAGGATCTGATATTTTCCGTCGAGATATAATATGTACATATATTGAATTTTCATCGAGTTTTTCGTTTCCAAAAAAACAAAAGTAAGGCGAATATCCCAGTTAGTGAACATTTAACGGAGGATGCACGTTATTTTTACATTTTACAATCATATCCGAGTACGATATTCAAAAACTTTGATTTCATATCAACAATTTTGTTCATGCTGAATGTAATAATATTGAATTGTTTGTAAAAAACATTGACAAGTCAGGATAAATAAGCAAATTAAAAATGAGTATTTGATGTCCGAGTTGCTGACAGCCCGCCGACTTGCTGGCCCAGATAATGACTCGACAGAGTCCGAGTTAATGAACATAGTCGGGAATCAATCCGAAAAAATAGTTATTATACTTTTATTTCACATTTACTCCAAATATAGTATATATAAATAATATCCAAATATTTTTATAGTAAATTAAATTAAAAAATGCTGATCAAGTACTTGAGGTCAAGATGTTTCCGCGTCTCTTGAGAGCAAAGCTGCACTGAAAAAAAAGGTAATGTAACGGCAACAAAATTCGTTTGTTGCCTGCGTTTTGTTACGACCAATATATAATTTTGTTCGTAGGACAAACATTTTGTTGCGACCAATGAATAAAAATAATTCTTTTTGTTGGCAACATCGTCCTAATTTTGTTAATCACATTTCATTGATACAACCAAAACTGTTTGTTGTTGGAACAAAACATACTTTATTTTGTAATACAAACAAAACTATTGGATTGGGCGAACGATACAATAAGAAGACCTCGACCCATCTGTATATTTGGTTGAGACAATAAAAAAAATAAAAGTCGACAACAAAAATGTTTTGTTGTCGTAACAAAAACTTCATGAACACCGCAACCCGTGC
The DNA here is from genome assembly GCA_963564615.1 of Rhorus exstirpatorius. Taxonomy (NCBI): domain Eukaryota; kingdom Metazoa; phylum Arthropoda; class Insecta; order Hymenoptera; family Ichneumonidae; genus Rhorus; species Rhorus exstirpatorius. The sequence goes on along the minus strand of OY751316.1, from coordinate 30,736,145 downwards.
CCGTTAGACACACTATCGGCTTCTAACCAAACAGTATAGTTGTCGGAATAAAACGTTTTGTTGGCGCAACCAAACGTTACGTTCGCCCAACAAATTTGTCACGCCGGCAATACTGTAGCATCTTTGGTATCGCGTGGTGTGCAACAATCGTTCTACGACCGCGTGAATGCTTCGAGTGTGCATGTATATGGTGATAATATATTTTTTCGAGCCAACAGTGATATTAAAAAAATCTAAAAAATTAACAAATCTTCATGAGAAAGCGTCTAACAATCATTCAGATGGGCTCATTTGTTATTTTTCAATCTAACAAAACATCTGCGCGAAAAATCTGCTCGAAGGTTTTTGAGGTTATGTTGATCCTTAGCCTCGCCTAAAACATTCTGTCATGAAATTCTGAACTTTTTTCACGGAAAAGGCTTCCTCTGTGCTCTGTGAGAAAGCATTTTGGAAGTTAATTAGAGAACCACATTTTTTAAATATTTATTAACAATATTATAGCGGAGAGCATTGATTATCCCCATGCAATATACGATTATTACTGCAACAAAAATGATTTGCCCTGTATGCAAAATATGTTTGTTGCTGCAACAAAATTGCTTTGTTCTACTTACATAAAATATAGCGTTTCGAACAGCAATGTTTTGTTGAGCCAACAAAATATATATGTCCGTTCAACAAAATTGTTTGGTTAAGGTAACTAAATCATTCCATAGCGCAATCAAACGTTTGCTTGCGGCAACAAAATGTGTTTAACAAAACGATACCCATGTCACCAACAAAACGTTTTGTAGATCACATGTTAACAAACGAATTTTGTTGCGCCAACGAAACTTTGGTTGTCACAACCAAACTTTTTTTTGAGTGTGTGTATGTAATATCTATTTTTTGATCCGATATAGATTGCAAATGTGTAATAATATGGAAATCGTGTAGTTGAAAAAATACACATGATCATAATATGTGCCACGAATTTGGCAGGTGTGACATCGTACTCGGTCAGCATTTTAATTTCCGTCATATTTCTCAACTATTGTGCAACTTCCATCGCCCACATTGTCGAAGTGGCATGAACGGTATTAAAAAAATTATACGATAATGGTTTTTTGTTTTTTTTTTCGTTGACGTCGAAGAGAATGATTTTTTTTTTTAGTTGCAACGACAATTTGTCAATAACGTGTAGCGGATCTTCGAATAAATATTTTTCGTTCGTAGAATCGGCCGGAAATTTTGTTTGAATATTTATCATTAAATTTTTCGTGGTCTTCCGGAGCCAGGATATCTGTGAAAAAATCGCAGAAATTCTCATAATGAGCTCTATACGGAATATGGATTTTTTATTCGAAAAATTTCTGTAAACTACCTAGACGAAAATCGAAAAATGTGATTGCATATATAAAGTCGAAAAGCTGGAAAAGAAGGTTCACATTTTTCCTAAAGGTGTTTTTCGATACATTGGAATATTTCCAAGACATTGAGAATTAAAAAAAAACATTTCATGAGGTCCCGAAAAAAATAGTCTAGATTTACGTAGATCGAATTAAAATCGACGTAGTTATTTTTTTTTAGATCTGTACGTAGATCTAAATTTTGTAAAATCGTCGATTTATCGAGATCTCAATAAGATCTACGTATAGATCTCAATCACATGTATGTACCTAGATCTCAATTATATCTACCTACAGAGATCTCCTTTAGATCTATGCAGATCTAAGTAAATCTACTGAGGTTTAAGTGGATAAAACGAGATCTAATAAGTAAAAGTGTTCGAAACATATATAATATCAGATCGACTCAAATCTACGTAAATCTACCGTTGTATACGAAGATCTCTGGGTAGATCTACGATTTTTCAAAATTCAAATCTGCTCAGATCAAAGTTGAACGAAACAATAACTACGTAGATCAATTGTAGATCTACGTAGATCTAAACCATTTTTTCCCCGGGGAAACAAATTGCATCATGCTTGGTAATTATTTTACAGAAGAATTTAAATGCAATGGATTATAATAGACATTAAAAAAAAAAAAAAAAAAAATACATGCATATACAGCCGGACCTCGGGCACTGACCGAAAGACCTAACCTTCTTACTAACCAATGAGAATACAGCACCAGGCCCGTATAATACGTATATCGGTACCCTCCGCTCGCTGAAGTTCTACATTTTTTTGTTCATGGAGTGCTACTATATTGTAGCAGCACTGTGGATTCCGCAGTGCCCGAGTAACAGCTGAACGTCAGTGCCCGGGGTTAGACAGTGCCCGAGTAGACAGTCCCCGAGGTTTGACTGTAATGATTTGGCAAAAAAATCAATAAACGAATTTTGTATTTTTTTTTTTTTACGTATTTTTCCACAATTCGTCTTGTCCTAGGCTTTTTTATTTGTTAGAATTTCCATCGGATCCCGCGTGTCACGCTCACAGGTGATGGAATAAGTAGATGTTACGACGCGATCACGGATTAAAACGTTCTAATGATACAAGTTGCATCGTGGCCCCGTGTCATACATTAATGAATCCATATAATGGCTTTGAAACGTCAAACTTACGGGCACATCCCCATAATGTGTATCATTATTTACAATTTGCCATAGTCACGAGAACCAAGCGAACCGAGGTATGTTTCGTATCGGGGCATTTTTGATTATTCTTGCACCGAGAGGCGTCATTATATCATCCAATAATAACGTGCTCTATATTCATTCTGTCTCGCGTAGAATCATTACAAAATATTTTTACACCTTCGCTATACTAACCCGACACAGTCTGCGAAGTATGTCCGTGTGTTATTCGATTATGATATACACACGGCGCTGTTGTATTATAAAATGTATTGCCCGTTCATTATGTAATTTTATTACCATTATGTTACCTCGCATGAGTCTACCATATATAAGAGCCTATATATGAACACATGTATACCCTTCACTTTCTCGCTTATTTTCGTTCAATCTCTCCCAACATAACTGCAGGTATATTTCACCTATACATGCGTGTGTAGTGTGCATCGAGTGCACGATTATATAATTTCGAGATTAATTTTACAGCATCTGTCAACATTAAAAATGCAATTTACATCATTCGTTTCCCTGATCTTCGAAGCTCTCCCGTATACTTCAAAGATATATTCGTAATTAGTTTTTACAAAATTTTCCGGGTTCGAACGCGTGGCTGCGACACTCACGCGCGTCTCACGAGGAAAGTGTCGAAAAAATTTCAAATTGAGAGTTCGAAGTTTGTTTTTTTTTCCTTTCTTATCGAATTTTGCATCTTTCTTATCCCAGGGAATTGCATCTTTTTTTAAAATAATTTTTACGTCTTTATCTTCCGGATGATAATTTAAAATTATCATTCCGCAATGACTGACCGTTTAAATACTAAGTCGTAAAAAAGAAGAAAAAAGAAATGCAATTACCATGCTATATTTTTAGAATCGTTGAAATCTACGCACTTATTTTTTACATCAAATTTGATGTACGTAGATCTAACTTTTGGAAAATCGTAGATCTACCTAGATCTCCGTATATAACGATATATTTACGTATAATACATTCGCGTCGAACTACACGTTCGAACGCTTTTGCTAATTAGATCTCCATTAATCTGCTCCAATCTCCGTATATTTACTCATATCTGAGTACTAATCAGATATGAGTAAATCTACTCAGTGAGTAGATCTAACGGAGATCTATATAATATGTACGTCTAATTGAGATTCAGGTAAACCTACGATTTGCCAAAATTTCTATCTGCGGATCTAAAAACAAAGAAAGATGCAACGATGAATGGAGCTGGAAGATATTTGAATTGGTAGCCGCATATGGAGGAGGATAAAAAGTGGAAGGAGTTTATAGTTGAACGCGCGAGGGAGTGCGCGGTTCGCGGGAGTGTATAAGCCCCACCACACGAGAGAAGTGTAAGGAAAGACATGAATAAAAATAAGAAGAAGGAAAAAAAAAAAAATTACAACAGAGGAGTCGACGAGCTGTGTATAGGCTGGCTTGTATCAGGTGGTGGGGCAATAATAAATCGTTCACCTGGGTTGGGAAGCTCTCTCATACGCCTGCCCCGTGCATGCTGCAGCCGAGAGAGCGCCTTCAGTGCCGGCCCCGACATCATACCGATCGTTCGCCTCGCGTATATCCGCGGCTGGTATAAAACTAACAATCTCTCTCGTCGATCCTCTTCCTCTTCTTCCTCCTCTTCCTCGATTAACATCATCGAAGACAACAGTATAAAGAAACTGGTGAGGGCATAGATCTTTCTTGTCGTGCAATTTGCGATAGAGAGAGAGAGCGCTGCGCTTGCGTGGTCGAATGTGAACATAGCCGAGGAAGAAGATGCAATAAGAGAAGAAAACAAATAGCTACGAAACAATCGAACGGAAGCTTCAACGAAACTGACAGAAGAAGAAGAAGAAGAAGAAGAAGAAGAAGAAGAAGAAGAAGAAGAAGTGGAAGAAGGTACGAAGATCGGTTCTCGTGTCAATGTTGATCGTGTGATCAGCGAATCAAATGATCGATTTGTAAAGCGACTCGACGGGAAAATCTCGTGACGCGATCGAAGAGTGTGAATCGTCCGGCGATCGGTATATAACGCCCGGTGTGGGAAAAAATATCGAAACGACGCCCTCAAGAAGAGAACGAGAAAATTGCCGAAAGAAGAAATTCGGAGATTCCAAGGAGACCTTACTCTCTCCCACCCGATCTCTCGTCATCTTCTGACCTCTTGACCCGGCGTTGTACCTGTTACGTCCCTCTCTCTCTCTCTCTCGCTCTTTTTCTATACAATACTCTCGGGATCGGGCATCTGAAATTTACTTCTCATTCGTAACTCCTTCTAACCTCAACGCTCTGATCGCGAACCGCGAAACTCAAACGTTAGTTGAATAAAGCTCCTCCGTGAATTAGGAAAATACCGCGTATACCCCGATTATACCTATACGGTACTTTTACGTGGTATAACAGAAAACTTTGTGCGTTCGTTTGTCCGTTGGTTCGTCAACGCGCGCGCGGTGTGTGTGGCTCTCGAGGATATAGCGGCATACTTGGAGTCCGACTTTCTCCTGCTGCTCGTTGTATCTCAAACGTTGTGGCGAACGCGGGGCCTTCGGAGTATATTATATCGTAACGTTTAACCGCAGAATCGTGCGCGACTTGTATAAAATATCCATTCTCGTCGCGCGATTCAGTCCATCGTTAAGCGGCAACTCGAAAACAGCGAGGTAATAAACGCGAACGCGGGAAAAATCGTGCTACAGAAAGAAACGAGGGAAATTAAAAAAAAAAACAAAATAAGTATTGTATATAATAAAATTTGGACTCTCGTCGGTTTTACGGACAAATGTACAGGGAACGAGCGGTTTATCGTTGTTACTGAAGAGAGATATCGATCGGTATAATATTACGATCGGCTAGGATCTTTCGAGCAAGAGTGATTGTATCGAAGATCCATCGAGTATGAGGGTTCAACGTGGAATTTGTGCCAAGCTTCAGGGCGGATTCCTAAGACGATGGTGTAAGTGCTACAATTTCAGTTTGTAAATATATATATTTATGTTTATCGTAGTTTGTGGCATTCCAGGCGCAAAAACGGAAAATTTCGCGATCCCACTCGCTTTTTGTTGTTGTTAGATATTCATTTTTTTTCACGGTAAATGTAGTGGAAAGTTGAAAGAAAAAAAAAAAAAAACATTTTCGATCAATTTTTCGCTCTTTTTGCGAAAACTCGTTTGGTCGTCATGAACAAAAGGATTGAATCGAGATGATCGTATACATATTGCCTATTTGTTCCGATGTTTTCACTGTAAATTCACGATTAAATTTTTAGACACGAAAGAAGATCATTTTTCCGTTCGTATGCTGCAATTTTTTTCAATTTTTTTTAAAATCGAATTCATAGTCGCGTGAATTTGGAAAGAAAAAATTGACTTTTTGACTGAAAGAGCCCAATGCGTGGGCATTGGGCAAGTAAAAATGAAATGAAAAGATCTGTTGATAGTCAAATGCTATCGCGGTTTGTTTGATTTATTCGATATGATTTTGGTAGAAAGACAATGTTTTTTTGGAGGATTGTGCATATTTACTCGATGAAAACGCTGTTTCTGATCAAGAATTTACAGTGAAAAAACAAATATACATCGTGGTAAAAATATACTGACGGAGTCTGTGAAGAAAAAGATTGAATTTTCGATGAAATCTGAAAAACGGTCGGATCCGTGTCATGTCGCGCCATATAGGCAGAGTGAAAATTAAATTTAAAATAAACGATCGGTTACTGCCTCGTCGTTATGGACTGGAATATCTCATTACATATCGAATCTTTTTTTTTCGTAGACTTTTTTCCCATTTTCTCTAATGACTTCATCGTTTTTTTTCCCCGATTTAATTTTAGATTGCTTATTTGTAACGTTTTTTTTTTTTTCGATATTATGTGTTTTATTTTTTGTTTCTCTCATTAAACGCGCACTGATTTTTTCCTTCTTTTTTTCATTTTGAACGTAACGTGTATATTTTTACCTCCTCCATTACTTCTTTATTATTCCCGTTCCTATACCCATGTATCTTTACGAAAGTTTTCGAGGAGCTGCATCTTTCGCTCTTCGCGTTCCAATAACTTCAAATTGATTCAATCAAGCAATCAATGTTATACGGAAATAATAAAATAAATTCGAAACGAAGAGAGCTTATTGAAATTTACGAGAAGCTACCATTCCTGTTGTTTTTTTTTTTGCCGCAGTGGAATTCGTCATTGCATATGCTTATTTATATTGTCGTGTCAATTCAGTAAGGAAAAAAAAAAAAATAGATAAAATTGAAAATACCAGTTGGAGGAAAAGAAAAATAGAAAACACGATTTAATATCTCATGCTACATGCTTTTATATAATCAAGATACACACGGTGATCCGTGTCCGCGTTTCTGCAAGTCGTAACTGATACATCTTTATATGTCGAATTGAAATGGCGAGGTGAGCGCGTTAGGGGATATACCGGTCAATTATATAGTGGGAGAGCGAATAAATTTTTTTTTACATTGGTCACACGATTTGTTGATTATTTTTATATTATCGAAATGCATGTGGTATATAGATGATTAAAATAGGTTTTACTTATTAAATATAATTCTGTGGTAAAAAGTTTTATCCTTTTGCGATGGAAAAAAATCAATATTTTTTTTCAATCGTTAAGAACGATCGGGAAAAATATATACTTTTAGACCATTTTTCTAGACTTCAAGGAAAATAAACGTATGGAAGATTGTGTCATTCTTACTAGATAGTATAAGTGTTAAAATATGCGTAAACGAGCTTTTTTTTTTTCACGAAGCTTAGAAACGATGATAGTTATCGCTAGGACAATAAAAAAAAAAACTCGCAGACTACATGGTTTTGACACTTTTTTCTCGTCTACCTCGCTTTATCGTCTATCGAACAGGACCGTTGTTTCGTATTTTGTGATTATTTATTTTACGCCAAATACAAATATACACAGCATCGTATACATATATCGAGATCAGAGCTGGATAATACTTCAAGTACCCGGTACTCGCGATGTACCGGAAGTACAGTACTTGAAGTACAAAGTACTTAAAAAATATTTCAAGTATTGTACTTAAATTTTCAAGTACTTTTCTGGAGTTCAAGTACTTTTTCAAGTACTAACTATATATGCAGTACTTTTCAATACGTCTTTCTAATAGTTGCATATATAACGCTTTCGAATATAAAATTCAGGAACTTTCTGCCCCATCTTTTGTTTAAGGTTGTAAGGAATGACCGTTCAAATAAGGCTCAAGCTATACGGTACTTACGGTGTCATTGTCAATGCGTGGCTCCGTTTTTAACAATCTGTGTATTATATTCTTTATTTTTTCTTTTTCAAACCTGAAGCTAAATAAATCTTAATTACAATCGTCAATGCAATTTTTGGCATTATTTATAATTCTTCGTTCAAATATTTCTGTTCCAATCTGCCTATAACCTGAGTAAATTGCACAATGTGAAAATATGTTTTGATACAAAAAGTACTCGAATCAAAATCAAATGAGTTCAAAGAGTGCGTAAGCCATCAAATACAAGTACTAGAACTTACGAGATATATACCTGAAAACTTGAAAGTGTTTGATACTTGATACTTGACGTATTTAAAGTACTTGATACCTCGAGTACTTGGTACCTCAAGTACTTACAGCACGCTGTACTTTGTACTTGAAGTATATTCGAGTACTTTGCCTAGCTCTGATCGAGATTCATCCAAATTTCAAATATAAAAATCGTGTTAAAATTTTCAATTGTCGAGGTTAGATTGGAAAATTGATTCATTCTTGCAAAAAAATATAAAAAATGCACTGATCTTTCGACGAGTTTTCATGTAAATGAAAAAAGAACAAAACAATACACTGGGATGAAAAGCCGCTGCTCACCTGCATTTGTGGGAAGATTATCTACGATTTCCCCTTCACTTCATCCAGTTATTTAAAAAATAACTCACTTGTATAAACAAATAATTCTAATTAAAAAAAAAAAAAATGGACGTCTCATCGAATTCATGGAAAATTCTCGAAAAAAATAGAATAGAATTATGGAAAATTGATAACAAAACATTTTTCATGAGCTACTCAATGGATGAAGTTTCGGGTGAAGGGCAATGAAAATTTGGAATTCGGGCAATTGCAATGAACCGGGCGATCTCAATGTCGATCGGTATAGTTGCGTGACTCTTGTACATTGTAACCGCACGTTATTATCGGTTCAAATCCAGGATAATTCCGTTTACATAACGATAAATAAGAAAAATAAATGAGTAATTTTTTAACTTGACTATACAAACGGCCAAGTGCATACTTAATCGGGGTCAGGATCCAATGGGTTCATGGTAATCGATGAGAAACAGTATCGGTTATATAGTTGCGGCTTACTCGCTTGACCGGCACGCAACGACAAAGATAAGATATCATAAATGACGTATGTGTCATAAGGTCAGTGATGCACGCGGACCCGGTGCACGGGACCACGAGGTTTCGCCGACCGAAACGACCTCGCGCAAGGTTTCGTCCTGTTCCGGTTCGATTCGTAAACTAGTATAGTGAGGACGTCGTCAGACCTATTATATGCACAATTTATCTTGATCTTGTGTTTAACGATGCTACATCACCCATATAAAACACACACACACACACACACACACATACACACACCCACACCCGGGGAAAAATAGTATAGATCTGCTTAGATCAAATTTCAATCTATACGTAGTTATTTTTCAGAACTACGTAAATCAAAATTTCAGAAAATCGTAGATTCACCCAAATATCCATTAGATCGATCTAGATCTCAGTTATATCTATGAAGATCTAAGTAAACATACTTACACTTAAGTATACATAAACGGAGATCTGATAAGAAAGAGCGTTCGATCATAACATTATGTAAGGTACAACATAAATCTACCGTCATATACGAAAATCTGGGTGGATCTATAATTTTCCAAAATTTAGATCTAAGCAGATCAAATTTCATTTAAAAAATACCTATGTAGATCCAAACGATTATTCCCACGGGCACTCGTATTTTTATACAATTAAATTCCTCCATAATTCAACCCCTCACTTCCCTCCTTCCCTCGATCGTTTGTATAACACAATAAGTCGTCAGATAAGCACAAATTTTGAATTTTTAATACCCGAGCAGGCACTATATCACACGATTATGGGATATTAATCGTCATATAAATGCATTCTGTGATTAAGATCGAGGACTGGATGCGATAATGTTTAAATGCAAAATCGTCTCTCATCCCAGCAGGTTGAATTATGAGAAATACGACTGTATTTGCGGTCATCACTTCGTCCTACTAAGCTCACCTCTTGCGTATATATATATATATATATATATATATAAGCGTGGATTCTTCGTATATTAGCTAACGTACGAGTGATGCTGGTACAGTGAAAACGTTAAACATGCAATGGAAGGATAAAGATCGAGCACCGTCGATATCACCGAACATTATATATGTATACATATCCGTCAGGCATCGCGGATGCACTCGCACCGCACGTAACTCGATCGTATAGCTTCCACGATTATTCCCGAGAGATGCGTATATACGTGCATATACCAAATCTATATATATATACATATGTATATGTAACTCACAAGAGAGCGCACAATTGCAATTGTACTTTGATGGAACATATAGCCCACGTAACTTTACATAATACGACAGTCACGAGGACTCTGATTGTCAATCGGGTTTCCGTTTTTCCTTGAAACACACTTGTGGATAATCGTGAGATGTCTCGGTGTCTTCTGTACGTATTTGTATATACAATAATACGAAGCACACGCTCATCAAAGATATATCGCAGAGTTTTCATTAACTCGCCCTCTCCAAAAAGACTTTTTGACGAATTTATAAAAGCCAAGGTGCTACTTCCGACGCCTCAAAGAAGTCTGGAATGTACGATACGACGAGAAAGAAAGAAAGAAAAAAAAAAAAAAAACACGAGTCTTGAGCACTTTCCTCAGATATTTGTCAGAAAAGGATTTTCTACAGATGCTTCATGAGCTAGAAACATGAATCGGGCAATTCGCGATAGGGACTTCTTACCGTTTCAAGGTTTCATTTTTTTTTTTCTTTTTCAAGAGTTCCAAAAGAAGTGAAAAATGGGCGCAATGTTTTTCTGAACAGCCGAAAGGAGTTTGTACTAAACTGTATACGTACGATGTCTGCTTTTTTGAAGACCAATTCACCTTAATAAGAGCTTAAAGTTGTTTTGTACTTACGTTCCCATCCAACAGTAAAATTCATTGTGAATTTTAGTAGATCCCGATGATTAAAAAAAAAAACATTCTCAACTAAATATCCAGAAAAATTATTACTATTCTTCTTCATAAATTGTAATATCTAATCTTTTTTTTATTACTCAGGATTTTTCCAATAAATTTCCCTTAATTTTTTATCTGAAAAATAATGGAAAAAATTGATTTTCTCCGTGAAACAAAAAAATATTTAAAAAATTTTTTCTATGCTGCATCGAGATTTGTTCCATTTTGAAGAATTTTGAACAATTTTTATTTATTTTCTTCAAAACATCACGATATCGAGTAATAAAATTTCACTCTCAGTATCCTGTTGAGGCACTCATTAATCTACACTGACAATGAGATCATCCAACATGGAGACTCTATACTTTCATAAACTGAAAATTTTTATGACAATTATTTCTATTTAAAAGGCCATTTTCCTCGACGAACGTTCAATGTATAGCAAAATCAAATTTGCAGCAATGAATATTTCGTTACCATTGACCGGGTATGCTGACTGTCGATGATTCTGAAAACCGGCGAGACCGGAATATCGGCATTTTTTCGTGCGCAGCAGAAAACTTCTTTGAAGGTTCAATGCTCGAAGGTTCTGTATAGTCTCCCTTAGAGTTTGGAAAAGGGCCGCGATGTCGAGGCTCGTTCTCATGAGCCGGCGCACTTATTTGCTCCCGGATCATTATCCGGGAAATTAGATAATTCGAATTTTGTTTTTTTTTCCCGTTCAAACCTCTGTAAACGCTCTCATGTTTGTGGCCATATGTTGTGACGTCAGAGATGACATCATGAACATAGAAATATGCAATGCTGTATATCATATTTTCGGATTGAAGAGAACATTTTTTTTTCGGACACGTGATTAGCGGAGTAGGAGCAATTGGAAGGCTGAACGGAATTAAAAATTATGTTTTAGCTCCTTCATAATATTTCCTCGTTCACGAAGTTACCGCTGAAAGCAGTTATTTCCTCACATAAAAAATTAGAAAGGAGGAAAATATACAGCTATGTGTGTAAGATGAAGAATCAAAGATTCGATCGTATGGCAGACCTTGAGGACCCAACTAAATTTTGATGTATGCGACAGGTATGAAAAATATATATTTTCAAATGGTAAATGAGAAGTTGATTCGAGGTCAGAAACTGGACCATTTGACTTGTCCCGCTGACGTTATTCTTCCGTTCGAAGCTGCGCAAATGGCTCGGAGTTGATCTCACTGAAAAAAAAGCCGAGAACAAAGTTCCATTCGGATATTCATCCAACTGCATTAATATGGAAATTTGCATCATATATCATCAGTTAGTCATATCACATGTTACGTGAACGTACGCTTTTTTCTTTAACATTTGAGTTCTCATGTCTTTTTCCATTCGTTTGGCCATGGGCCAACACGACACTCGTTCGTATATACAAAAAGAATCGTTAGGGTCCACATCGTCTCATTAATCGCTGGCACGTAATGCCGATAGTTCCAGTTCACGAAGTAAAACCTCACGTATGATTGCTCGACGCATCGATCATCTCAAAAAGCACTAGGAATGCCAACGAGAGTGCAATATTCGACTTTGGAGTTGACTGAGAAGTTTTTTTTTGGAAACTCAGTCGAGAGCAACGTCATCCCGGGGCTCAAATTGACGTCAGCAACGGAGATTTTGTTATCGACATCCTATTCAAACGGGCTAAAGGCTATCCTTGGGTTGTAAAAATGATTAATTTCTCTCTGTTTTTGCCCAATTGCTTATATGCTGGGAAAAGAAAGAGAAAGCTTCAGGAAGATAGTGAAGGCTCATATTGTCTTGACTGCATCGGAGATCGGACTAGAACGAAAAAAAGGGACAAGAAGCAATGTTTTCCTTACTGTTTGAGTTTTATTGCGCGGTTTGAAGACCGAAATCTATACCGGATTATCAACATTTATTACCCCCGCATCTTTGGCTGATGCATGAAGAATTTACTTGAGGAAAAAATTGAAAATAAAACATTTTCAGCATGATATTTCTCGTCCGTGTTGCAAATATACATGAGGTTTGTACTTTTTTTTTTTTTTTTTTTCTTCAAACGGATCGATTATTTTTTCAATCGACAAGTTTTATACATACGGCAGACGTCTATAAGTTTCTCGAAACAATTTTCTTACGCACGTTAGGATTATCGTTTCGGAAATCCGATCCGCAATTGTATCAGACCGCGTATCGATCTGATATCACAATCATATATCTACAACAGTAACAATGCACCAATGACAATTGCTTGGGGCCTTTTGCACAAACTTTTATTGGAATGAGCAATATATATGCGGAGCGATTGTAAGTCCTGCATTACAGTTGCAATAAAGATCAATGCAATTATAACGTGATCGTCTGTAGAGTATAATCATCGAAATGTGTGGACATTGACTTGCTGAAGTTGTCACTCATAAGGAACTCGGACGAGAACACGTGGTTTTCATCGTAGTTCTCAAAAACCCCTGTCGATCTTTTTTCCGAGACAGTCGAATGAGATATCTCGATAGGGAAATATATATGCGCTGACGATAAATGATTAACTGACAGAAAAATTTCGAGTTTCATCAGCAGACACATATCGCGTAGCTCACTGACAACTCTCGGCACTCTTAGCTTTTCTTTATTCTTGTTTTTTTGGTCGTGTATGTATCATGAAAAATTCATTCAATATGAAATTTAAAGAGAAAATATAGCGTCCGGCCCCATCTGTATTGTGTACGGTATGAGGGAACAGACTAATCGATACAGCTGTGTTTGCGAAAAGATCAATATATTACAGGATTGTATTAATAAATATAGGGGATATATGCGTGTATTCTACGGTAAAGTATATGGTATACTTCACTTTGGCCCGGGGTCGTTATTCATGGAGTGCGATGAACCGCTGCGCGGGACAATGACGTTAATGACACAAATCAACTGACAGTTCGACGCATACGGTGTGCTCTCGAAAACATATTCGACATACCTGGACATTTATTTTTCGTCGCATCGGTAATATTTGTGTGCCGAACAACCAGAATCCCTCTGCCAGTATTCACGATTGTGGTGCAACGTGCAATACATTAGATCGAGAAAATTCGTCAAAAATAAAAAAAAAATAAAAAAAAACAAATAGTATATACCGTCAACAACATAAATTCGTTCGTTATTGGGTTATTAAAAATAGGGGCATGTATCATTGATTGAGGGTTATCTCATATTTATGAGAACACGTATTTTAAAGAACATATGCTCATGCCCATCAAGTAACATTCAATGTCTGAAATAAGCATTCTCGAAATTCTTTCGAAGTATCTTAAAAACAAAAAATTGATTTTGAGATTTTTTAGAAACCCTCCCATACGTCCTCGAGTGTATATGTATACATAATGGGGTTGTAACATGATTTTCGGAAAAATTATTTTTAAATAGTATGTCACAAAACTAAGCTAACGTGATAGTTGAAAAAATTTATAAACGTTTCATTTTGTTTAAAAAAAAGTTTAAAATTGTAATACGTTTGAAACGCCTGAGTGGCCTTGGATGACGCGTGACCGCACTAGCCAATCAGGTGAGGCCTCCGGCAGTGGTTCTCAGAGCCTGGAACCATCGATTAAATTTCAGCTTGCTTACGTTAGAACGTTAGTCCCGAACCGAAACCCAATCACGAAGGTAAACAAAAATCATGTGTGAGGCTGAAATTTCAAGCAAAAATTCGCCAAAATGGCACAAAAAATGTTTTGTGCCGGGATGTTTATCGAGTAGCAACGATGAGCCTTCAAAAGTGTTTATAAGGTTGCCGCAGGGTACTGCTATTCGAAAACAATGGGCAGAAGCAGTCGGCAGAAAGGGAAAAGCCGTTCATTTTAATGCTGGATCCGGTGTGTATTGCTGCGGAGATCACTTTAATGTAAGTGCAATTCATTAATAAATATCAGCAATATTATGGAAAAAAAAGAAAAAAAAATAGTATTAGTTTTAAGTAAGTGTTAGTTTTCAGTGAAATTCGAGGTTAGAAAGCACAATGCTCGTCATTTAATAGTAATATACAACTGCTTCATAAATATCAGCAATATTATGAAAAATAAAAGGAAAAATAGTATCATAGTAGCGTTAGTTTTCAGTAAAATTTGAGTTTAGAAAGCACAATGCTCGCTATTTAATAATAATAAGTACAATTGTTCAATAAATATCAGTAATATCCCTAACAGTTGCTGGTGGTTGCCTTAAGTCTAGTGAAACTCAACAGAGAACTGAGATTTTTTTCTCGACGGACTCCACGGACAAAAAAATTATTTTTTAGACTATGGACAAGAAAGTTTTGTCAAATAAGAAATAAAAAAATTAAAAAACCCCAGTTCTCCGTTGAGTTTCAACTCTTTTTTTAATTTCTTATTTTTCGAAACTTTTTTGTTTGTAGACTCCGTAGAGAGTTTACGGTGCAAAAAGAATCTTTTTTGTCCGTAGACTCTGTAGAGAATTTACGGTGTCTACGGAAAAATAATCTTTTTTGTCCATAGACTCCGTAGAGAGTTTACGGTGTCTACGGAAAAAGAATCTTTTTTGTCCGTAGACTCCGTAGAGGATTTACGGTGTCTATGGAAAAAGAATCTTTTTTGTCCGTAGACTCCGTAGAGAATTTACAGTGTCTACGGAAAAAGAATCTTTTTTGTCCGTAGACTCCGTAGAGAGTTTACGGTGTCTACGGAAAAATAATCTTTTTTGTCCGTAGACTCCGTAGAGGATTTACAGTGTCTATGGAAAAAGAATCTTTTTTGTCTGTAGACTCCGTAGAGAATTTACAGTGTCTACGGAAAAAGAATCTTTTTTGTCCGTAGACTCCGTAGAGAATTTACGGTGTCTACGGAAAAAGAATCTTTTTTGTCCGTAGACTCCGTAGAGAATCTAGAGTCTGTAGAGAATCTACGGAGTCTACGAGAAAAGAATCTTTTTTGAACTTTACGGAGAGAAAAGTTTTGCAAAATAAGAAATAAAAAAAGAATTGAAACTCAACGGAGAACTGGGATTCTTTAATTTTTTAATTTCTTATTTGGCAAAACTTTTCTGTCCGTAGAGTCTTCAGACTCTGCGAAGAGATGGGATTTTTTTTTAAATTATTTTCTCAAAACTATGCACAGAAAAAATTATTCAAAAAACGCAAATACTCACCATTTACCCAAACTCTGTATCGTTTTATTTACAGCTAAAAGAAGATGCTAAAAACTGGATGCAGCACACAGTAATGGGAGCAAGAATTGAATTGAAACGTGGAGTATTGCCGCATATTTTCACCCAAGAGAATCAAAAGCCATTAATAAAAAATGTCAATAACCAGCAGAAGGCTTCATCGGATGAAGAACTTGTAATCCCGCAATCAATGGATACACCGTTCGGTCAGCCATATATTAAAAAAGATAATGCAGCTGAAACTAATGAATGCGATGTGATAATTTCACCGAAAGTTCTCCCAAACATTCTAAAGAGGAGGAGCGACGAACCTGTGCTTCAGGAAATAGCTATAGCCGGACCATCTAATATAGGGCATGAAAGTTCAGAGCCACAAAAGCGACACTGTAGTCATAAGAATCTTCAATGTAATATACGGGCCCATACACCTATACGGAGTAAAGGCACTCAAGTTGACAAGGACCTACTTATGTGCTCGCGAGCAGTGTCTCCTATTATATTTCAAAATCAGAAGTTACCTAAATTAAGTATTCAGACAGAAACAGAAACAGAAACCTCCGATACTGTAACTATTAACAGAACGCAATTTTCGACCACCGATGAAGACGCAAATACTTCTCCTATTAAATTTTCTTCAGAATTAGAATCAGATCATTCTGACAAACAGAAAGAAGCAAAAAGCAACAGTTTTTTATATACCAAATTGCACATTCAAACACAACCTAGAGTTTACACTGGATTATCAGAAGAAGTCTTTCCTATTTTTATGCAGTGCATGCAAGAACATTCTGGTTTACCATACAAGGACATATTATTAACTTTGAAAAAAATTCGTACGAATCTTCCGTTTCGATGTTTAGCGGATGATTTTGGTATAACTCCTCAACACGCAAGTAGAATTTTTACAAACAGCGTACATAAACTTGCGAGTCATACAAAACACTTAATATTATGGAGTGAAAGTGAGACAATTAAAAAATTGCTGCCTATACCGTTTCGGAGTAGATACAGAAATGTTCAATCTATAATTGATTGTTTTGAAATAGAAATAGAAAAACCTACCGACCCAGTCCACCAGGCACTTACATGGTCCGAATATAAAAAATGTAATACCTTGAAATATCTTATTTCGTCAACTCCAGACGGCCTCGTTAATTACATTTCCCCTGGCTATGGTGGACGAATCACAGATAAATTGATTGTTGAGGTCTGTGGATATTTGGATAAACTTCCACGTAAAACAACAGTTATGGCTGATCGTGGGTTCAAACACATCGAAGAAACTTTGAAATTAAAAGATTGTACACTTGTGCGTCCTCCAAGTGTCTCTGCTACAAAAAAATCGACAAAGTCAGAAGTGAAAGAAAGTAAGCGAATAGCCAGTCTGCGAATACACATAGAAAGAGTCATTCGTAGACTAAGAGAATTCGAATATTTAAAACCTCATGCTTGCATTAATAACAAATTCATAGCATTGACAGATTACATTGTTATTATTGTGTGTGCTATAGTGAACTTACAGGGTCCCTTGATTAAATCTATGTATGTCACAGATGATTGAATAAAAGTATATTTGTCATACAAGAATATTTGTACTCAATGTTTAATCATAAAATTAATAGATACATACAACTTAGAAATAAATACATCATAGAATATCTTTACTTTATTGCTTAATGAACCTTAGTTTTTCTGGAGTAGTATTGGCGATATAGCTTCTTTCCAAAATAATCGACATTTTTCAATAAAAAATTTACACATCTCTTCATCAAATGCTACGTCAACAATAGTCACTTGTTCATTTTTTTCGAATGATGGAGAAGCAACACAAAATTTTCCAGTCTTTCGATTAGAAAAAAACATTTGCATTTGAATTTGCGCTACATATTTTTCTGCTATCGTACCATCTGCAGATAAATATGACAGTTTCGCTTTATCACTTGAAGGGCATTTTATTTCAATGACACTATCTACTGTTGTTCCATCAGGAGAAGCTCCGAAAATTGGGAACTTGGAATTCAACAATAATCCAGCCTCTTTAATTGATATTTTTTCCGTTTTACTAACCACCTCTAGCACCTTTTTTTCCAGCTCTTTTCCACGGCGCATCTGTGGGGTATCTTTTATTCTTGATGCACCAAGAATTGTTTCCACCAATGTTCCTCCAAATGTTTTGCAGTGAGCTGCCTCATACACTTTAGATGCTGTAATACGACCGTATCGTAGCTCATGCCATAATGGTGAATTCGATTGCTCAATGGTGTTATTATATGCTTCTGAACATATTTGTTCTGTCATATTTGTCGAACAGAAGAAAAGAAAATCATCTACAGAGTTTCCTCTATTTTCTTCAATAAATTTCAAACTTAAAGTGTGCAAGGATATGGAATGATATTTAACATCTGGCATTATATGTTTGAAAAGCTGGCATGGTGCGTTTACAGATTTTAACTTATTAGTCAAATCGGTAAGAAAAGTAGGCAATGAGTTTTCTAATGGAGGCAACGGCTGTCCCATCTCAGTTGCTGGAATAAATTTCTTGACCTTGCCTACTTCGGATAGCTTTGATTTTTTCCAGTAGCAATCTGTAGACGTAGGTGCTGGCTCTTCGGTTCTACGATGTAGCCACATTAATAATGCAATCGCATGTTTACAACCACCTAAAAGCACATCATTAACATTATTTACTTTCATCATATTGCCATTATTTATCAATTACATTATAAAACCATTTTAAACTTGACTTTAAGAATTTAAAAAAAAATCTTCATTCATGCTGTACACCAACCTAAAGATGCTGCGCAATCGTGACAAGCTACACCTTGTATTGAGTCGTCATCTTCATTAATAACAGCCTCGACATTGTATGCCGTGCTGTACATACGATGTTCAGGAGATATTTTCGCCTTCACCATACATATTGGGCCATCCCTTGAGATTTGTACAAAACCAATGGCTGAATCTCCATAGCTCTCTCGGCCAGATCTGATAATGATGTTAATATGTAGATTAGAACCAAAAAATAATTTTCATCTAAACTAATGTACTAGGGTCTATGAAAAAATATATATACTTTCAAACTCTCTAACAAGGAGAGTATCAAGCCTTCGAGTCATGTATTCTGCTTCAACTTCGAGGCGTGTTTCATTAGTCCTAGAAATGAAGCTTCTTATTACGCGCACTTCTATCTAATAGGCCTTTTGTCACTCGCTTCATTACATAAAATACAATTTTTGAGCAATTTATCAGTCCTTCGCCACTGCTCTGTGCTAATCCAACGAACTTGGATATTTTATTAAAACTTTATCAGTTGATCATAAAAATGAATATTCTATGCGTTAATTTACTATATTGAATGTGGGTCACTGCAGCTAAACCGATACACACTATGCGCAAATGAAGAAAAATGAAGCGAAGCAAACCAAAGCGATGATTTATATTACATATCGTCTTATGGAAATGTGCATAGTATTTGCAAGCAAATTTCCATAAGACGATATGCAATATAAATCATCGCTTTGGTTTGCTTTGCTTCACTTTTCTTCATTTGCGCATAGTGCAAATTAGCTGCAGCGACATACATTCAATATAGTAAATTAACGTATACAATATTCATGTTTATGATTGGCCAACAAAATTTCAATAACGTATCCAAGTTGGCTCGATTAGTCCAAGCGGTAGCAAAGGACTGATAAATTGCTCAAACATTGTATTTTATGTAATGAAGCGAGCGACGAAAGGCCTATTAGATAAAACTACTCGTAAGAGACTTCATTTCTAAGGGTAAGAAAATGCACCTACAAGTTTGAGAAGAATCTATGACCCGGAGGCCTAATACTCTCCTTGTAAGTGTTAAAAATTAGAATTAGCATGTAGCATTATAATTATTATAGGTTATGTTTACCTTAATGTTTTAGCGCCTCTCACCTCGGCTGACACAAAATCTGTGTTATTTTTCATGAATTGAGCGACCATAAACATATCTACTTTAGGTAGATTGGATGAAGTGGCTTTCACATATCCTTTTTCAGTCATTGTTTTGTGGTACGAAAGTATAGAAATAGCAATGACATATACACACACCTGCACTACACCACACCAACGAAGTCAGACGGACATAAGAGCCCACTACATCTACACTACACTGTCAGTGGTTCACATTCATATATAGTCACCGAATCGAACCGCCATGACAGTACGTTTTGCGTCACTAGCCAATCAGCGTACAGCACTAGCTGTTTACGCGCGAGACAAAAAATCGTTGTTTTTAAGTTGAAAAAAAAAATATTTACACATAATAATTATCATTTCTGTCTTAATGGAAAATTCTAATAGGTTTCAAAGAATGATTTCATGTAATAAAAAAAAATATTTTTAATTTATGTTACAACCCCATTCGTGGCACATAAGTTCTCCATGTGATTGTAATACCGCTTGAACACCGATCCAACGTCGTACGGTTGCACGTGGCGGGGGGGGGGCTTCGCGGTTGGCAGTTTCAAAATCTTTTGCCACGCTTATACCTTCATCAGAGGAGACGGGAAAGTTTCTATCTATGCGCGATTCCTTGCTCCAACGAATATCGCGAGCGGTTTCGTAGTCAATGGCCTACACACAGAGTCCGGCGATTATTTTGGTCCATTTCTTCGTATAATATCGATACTCGAAATTTCCGGCCCTCTTTCACTTTGTTCCACTTATCTTTTAATAATAAAATTGTAGTAGACGATGCAAAACTAACGTAAGACTGTATCATTGAGCAGCAGTGTGTGCGTCGAAACGAAAAATCAATTACACACACGCACACACACACATACTAACCCGGGAAAAAATGGTATAAATCTACTCAGTATATATATATATATATATATATATATATATAGATATATATATCTATATGTATACCTACTTATGCTATACTATACCACCTATAATACTATATACTGTACAACACATATATATATCCATATATATGTGTGTATGTACGTGTGTGTGTGTGTGTGTGTGTGTGTGTGTGTGTGTAATGATACGCGTAATCCGCGGGCTCTGATCGTTGCGTATGCCTGAGCGTGTGCGTGTGGAACGTGGATAGTCGTTTGCGACAGGTATCACAGTCGCGAGCAACAGTATAAGCAGACAGTGACGGCCGCTGTGTTGCAGTGTGGGCAAAACAAAACCGCCGCCAGGCTGCCATACAGCCGAGGATACGATGCCTGCATTCCTTATTCCTTCCCCGGCCATTCCCACCTCCTCGCGAGCCCGACGAAGTAATCGTCATCGTCGTCACCATCGCGAGCACTATACCTGCCCTTCCAGTTTTCCTCAATCGCCCGATGCGGGGGCAATGAGAATCATGTCGTCTCGCTATATATATTCATCGAGATTTCTGTCTTTTCGCATATTTTTACCATACGAGTGCTCGCTCGTTATTTCTCATCTCTTTATTTGCCTTCCCCTCGCTGATCATGCAACGATGCACAATTTTTTGCTCTTTTATTTTCATTCACGCGTTCATGCAACGAAAAAATCAATCATACTCGAAAGTTCGTGGCAATTCCCGTGTCGTAAATTAAAGGCTAAAAATTGTAATTTACGAATTGTGCGCTACGGCAAAATGAGGAGCATATTTATTGCACGTTTGTACAATTGTTTTCACAGAGGATCGTGTATATGCGCCGGTAATATAGATAGGGAAAAGACAATTTTCGAGCGCTTTCATCGGCTCATTTTGTTTTTCGAAACTTGGCTCGTCTCAATCGATCTCTGTATCGTCAATTCAGCCACTCGATATCAAATATTTTTACCATCTATACTTTATTGTCATTGTTGTTTCCCCCGGGGACCAATGGAATTTCATTTTTCGCATAACACCGAATCGACAGAATAAATTATTCAAGTTTCGAATGACAATTTCGAGAATAGATTTTCCAACCTGTTAAAATATGTTTCGTTTCGTGGCGCATAAGACGCTGACGCTGTATATATGCTCCAAAAGCAGAATGCAGAAGCATAATTTGACAAATGCCTCAGCAATTTATGATGCAATCTTTATTTTCTCTCCGGTAAAATAATAATAATAATAATGTAACGCTTATTTCGAGATGTCGTAATATGAGAAATTTATATCGAAATCCTGAAACTTGTGCAGAGTAATTTTCCACTGGCTGTCCTCGTTGATTTGATCTATAGACCCCCCCCCCTGTAATATGATTGTTTTGTAGCTTGATTTGTGACATTTGGAAAAAGAAGAAGAAAAAAAAAAAACTCGAGCTGTTCATGTGTAATTTTATAGATACGCGAGTCGTTCACGTTTCATTTGCCCTAAATTTCCCTCATATCCGAGAATATTACCGTTGCATTAGAAATTATTTGTGAAAATGACCTCTATGTAGACCGGATAACTCTAATTGCACAAAGTTCCACTTAAAAATTCATCGTTTACACGTACGATATCCATATAACATTGCTTTATTACGTGCATCTTGCGGTAAAACGAACTTAATGTGCCATTAATTAAAAATTGAATAATTGTTCAACACTTTACGAAGGTAGGAAACCAAAATATTTTTATAAATCCGATTGGCTAGATGGAAATGGAAAAAGCCTGGTATGGATGGAATTAATGGGGGGCTACAAGTCCCAATTCAATCTTTAAATAAACAGAATTTATTATACCCTTTACCATTTCGTGATAAATATATTTGGAGAAACGAGCCACTTTTTTCCTTGTTGTTTTCCTGTTCAATCCGTTCGGTCCATCCAATTTTTAGACATGATAAAAAAACATTATAAAAAAGGGCTTTCAAGACAGTTTTGGAAGCAAATTAAAAAAAAAAAAAAAACCTCGTCGTCATCGTTAGTATACAAGATGCCTTTCGTCCGGTCCCAACCGGTTCGCATCCGGTGGAATAATCCCAGCGATAAATATGCGATCTTTATATATTTTTCAACTTTTCAAGCGATATTGGTCGTTCGAGAAACATCCATTGCCCCCCCCAAATTCAAATTCGAGGTGAGCCAGTGTCGATGGAAAAAACCTTGCACCTTGTTCCCTCGTTTTATTTTCTCTCGAACACTACAAGCTATACCTCTATTAGCGTGAGATTTTAACAATTTTTGCTTTCCCATATGACGCTTCGGCACATTTCAAACATTATCGTTATACATCGGAAACTTGACGATACCTTGTTCTTATTTCATCATCACACGAAGCTTCGTCTATGAGAAAGCAAACAAAAAAGTCGTTCGTATTCCAATACAAAATCGGTGTACAATGCCTCGGATCTCGCGATACACACATGCACCGGATGACAGCTGGCACAAATTCATTCCTGTTTGCGTTGCATGTATTTCCTTATTATCTCGAGCAAAGCTTGGACCAGCTGATTAGGAATATTGTTTACTTCACACAGTGAAAGGCTGCGTTTTGCCTTCTCTATAAAGGCATTCTCACAGCCATGTATAATCTCTTCGTTGACCCGGTGGCGTTATTCCGCCACATCATCACAAGCCGTCCAATGGCACGAAAATATATGTGCAGACAGTGCGGAATCTTGGCTCATTCACCGTTATAAGCGTATACGTGCGTAATTCTCTACATGGTACGTTATACACACTCTGGTTCACGTGCGACCGAGAATCTTGCGTATAGCTCATCGCACCGCAGATTGTCTAGTCGGTTGCAATGTAATTGCACAATACGGTCGATTGCGAAAACTTCGTGCGGTGAGAGTGTTTTGCGTCAATTTGAGGCAAAAAAAAAGATTAAATTTAACGAACGTCTACCTTGAAGTTCTACAAAAAAAAAAAAAAAATTAGCGATACATCATTTTTTTACAGGGGGATTGAGATGCCAGGGGTAATATTTTAGTCATTTAACGTCGAAGAGTTTTCGTTTCCTATTTTTTTTTTTCCTGTTACTTATCATAGTATAGGATCATGATCATTTAGGAGGATATTTAACATATATACGAAAATGAATATATTTTGAAGATAAATGTAACTTATAAAAACATAATGCAAGGAGCCAATTCGCTCCATGATCTTTACCGTTTGTTGTCTCGTTCGGAACTGACTCCCTCCTCGAGCTCTCGTCCAGACTCATTTTCTCATTTTCTCTTTTTATTTTCTAACGCTCATCTTAGTCACACTCACTCTTATTCTATGCATGCTTTGTCCTAAGGGCAACTCCACGATTTATCGTACTGGCCACCCGCGCGCACTCTTTCAGCTAACTCTGGAAAATCTCAGTTATGCATAAACACGCTCGCCATAAAATGCCGTCCACTCTAAAAAATTTTCCCTCAAGCTGATCGTCTTTGGTTAGACTGTAAGGTGACAGCACTTTCTTCAAATCGTTGGCGACATATCGCTCTCTCGCTCACTTCTCTCTTTTCAAATAGAACACACACACACACATTCACTGAACTCGCATTACTGCGTACTGTATTATTCTCGAAGGTATGCGGTCGCATTTAACCCTTAGTTTATTAACCGTTAGAACATTTGCACGTATTAACTGTATACACGTACTAGTGCCACAGCGAGGATTTCTTAGATCATGTCTAATGTCCTGGTCGCGTCTGAACCACTTTCCTGATAGATCACGCTCTTGCAAAAGTTTCTGACGTAATCAAAACCTTCCTATCGTAACTCTCATTTAATTATCCCAGGAGCTCTAGGTTAGTCCAGGTATCAGGCATGCTGATACATGTACTCCCTTGATATGAGAAATTATAAAAATTATGATTCGTTCATTGGACGTAGTATCTATTTCTATTATACATATTTTCTATTTTATTTCTATTATATTACTAAATATATCTGTGTACTAGTTGATTATTATAGTTCCAGATAGTATATATAAAGGTAGACAGGATATTCCGTATTAGAACCAGCCGACGATATCTAATTTATCAGAAATTTCGAGTATCTGAAGTAGTGTAACTCCAGGATGGATCAGACACCTCGGTAGATGCGTGACTAAAAAAAATTACAGACGGTCCCGGTTGTGAATATTAAGGTGGCTCATCAGTGAATTAAAAAACCGGCGATACGAATGAAACTTCGGGAGATGAATGAAGAAGATGCAATGAACGCTCTCTCAAAATTTCAGGCTATGTTGCCAGGCAAATTATTGCGAACGAGTAATTTAAAATTACCTATTTTAGCATGGGTCTTATGGCAGTTGATTCCATTTTCACCGGAAGTGACATGATACCTTTTGATAAAGACGAGAGTTCTTATTCAAATTTTGAGTATTGAAAGATGAAATCGTGAACCTTCCAATGGTATTTAAAAAAATTGTGTCTTGCCAGGGATTTTTCCAAGAAATTTAAACGCGAAAGTCATCGTGTGTGCAAATCTCGGATACAATATATGTCTGTCATTCTGCACGCGAGGAAACATATGAATATCAGCTATCGTTTTTTACTTGATCGCTCTGACAGCGTTAAATACTATTGTCAGTTGAGACTTTATTTATAATATTATTTATAATGAATTATGAATAAAATATCACGGGGAACGTCATCGAAATTCATAATTTTTATTTAGACAGAGTATTTAGAAAATATTATGATAGGTTTATGATTTTTTTTTACGTCACGATTTTTGACTAGTGTTGTCACTGATGGGCCGCCTTAAGACAATAAATTTCATCTCACGATAAACTCATATCACGCGTCAAGTAAAATTCGCGAATTCCTTTGGCATACCCATGACTCTAATAATAGTTCGAAAATTTGTAAAATATTAATTTGCTTCTAATTTTTATTAAAACGCCGTTTGAATTTACAATTTATTGTATAGTTGTTTCAATGTTTGCTCAAATATTTTACACCTCAGCTCCCGCGCAAAAGTATATGAAAAAGAAAGAGCCATTTGAGTTTTTAGCATTTGCTGTGAGATAATAAATTCAAACTTTAATCGTTTCATCTCCCGTCATGCTCGCCATGAAACTCGAAGAATTTTCACACTGTCAGTGCCAATATAATGCAAGAAAACTGCATAATCCGCAATTTTTTTTTTTTTCAACCAACTACAGAAGGCGATTAATATAGACGGCAGTTTGAGGAAGTGCATGGATAAATTTATAAAATGAAAAGGAGAAAAAAGATTCGCGGTCTAGTTACCGAGATAACGTTCGAGTGAAAGATCAACTTTCTGTTACCTGGCTGGTTTACTCGCCAGGTGAGTCAAGCAGAAAAGGCATGAGCCGAAGTAAGACAGGTGTTAACAACTGTCACGCTTCCTCTCGCGTGTGTTTTTCAATCAACTCGGTGCGTACTAACGCTATTCATTGGGGAAGGGATTGGCATATAGTCCAAAACCATAAGCACGTTATAGCCTTCCCAAAAGTCACGCATGCAGAGAGCTTATATGTACATATATCCCCTCCATCAAGCTGTCGCATAAAAACTATAGCTATCTCTAAATGCAAACATATATTACATCCACGAGTAAATTGCACCATGTGTAATCAGCATCCATAATCTCTGGTGTAGCAAGATTTTCTATGAGATAATTTAAAAGAAGAAAAGAAAAGAAAAACGATCATGGACCAAAGTAAAAACAAAACAAGCATATGTGGGCATGTCGGTACATATGCTGAGTACGTTACATTCTTAATGTGACTTTCTCACTATGAGAAATATTTCAAGGATGTACACAACAAGCTACATAATTCAGAAAATGACGTAGATTTTGAAAATTTTTGCATATGCGGAGTCTCCATCTTGTAAAATTTTCCAGCCCAAAATCTCTCATCTGCACTCGTAAAAATTCATTGGCTCAAACAGTTTCATGGATTTTATATTTTATTCCAAAGTATCTTCCGAAAAATTAATTTTTTCACACGGTCTGATATCAGTGATGTCAAATTTCAATGACTTAAAATTTGCCAAAATAATCATTTCGTTTATTTCTGTCTCAATTATCTTTTCGTCATTAGAATTCGCTACGACCAATTTTCATGATATAACTTCAACATGATGGATTGTTTTCCAAAAAAAAAAAAAAAAAAAGTCTCCCCCATCGATTTCAGTTCGTATGGCTTCGAAAAACTCGAAATATCGAGAGGGAACAAAAAAAGAAAAACTTTTTGTCAATGACCGCACACGCC